>JAPSES010000058.1:4010245-4021660 GCA_029822895.1 Maxillicosta whitleyi
GAACAAAAGACTAGCAAACTCGAAATAGCGCATTTAACCGACAATGAGTTTAATTAATACAACCAGAGGAGCTGCATACATTAATCTAACGTGTTAATATTCTCGGCCCTAATATATATATATATAGTCCTGTTTTTTCCTGCTGCATCTCTATAGACTGAAAACAAACTACACAAGCTGTGTTCTTTGACTTTTCATCTTATTTTTTTGTACAGGAGACATTTGCATAAGCCATTTTTGCTTCTAACCTTTCCTGCAAAATAAGCTAACCATCTGTATTTGTATGTGATGTGTAAATAAACAAACTGCGTATGAAGAACATCCTGCCATTATAAGATTTTATTAAGTGCATGAACCTAAAAGCTGTCCATGCACCTAATACCTCGACTAACCAAGGGAACCTCCTATTTGTACTGTTCGTAAATAAAGCAGCTGGGGGTGTCAGCAGACTTTTGCACATAACAATAAGTCTGATACACAAGCATCCATCAGAGCTGCAGTATTTCTAGTTTCCTGCGTCTTCTCTGCCACTTTCTTTTTTGACCAATTCCCATCACCTCCTCCTGACTAACCTCCTTTCTTCCTTCTCTTTGACACCTTCTCCCTCCAGAGGTGCCAGTGTCGTCTGTGCTCTGTCTGTCCTCAGTCCGAGAGCTTCCTGTACAGGTCCGTGATCTCTACGCACAGGGTTTTGTCCTGGTCGCCGTGCACCCCTTCGTCCACCCTTGCGGCCCACGTCACGCACACATCCAGCGGCAGCTCCACCGGGCTGTGCTAGTCCGAGAAACGCCAAGGTAGGCAAAGTTAACAAACTCTTGTCTTCAGCATCAGCACCACCAGGAACAGTGTGTCACAGATTGATTAAGATAAATGGAATAGTAAAGATGCTGCCCGTTTTGGCTGGAAGGCAGCAGCTTTTATAACTTCAGTGTGTCGACAGAAGCCAATTGAGACGTTATTACAAACAAAATTCTGTAGCTGACATCCATCTTTTGATGTAAAATTAATTGCAGCTGAGTCGACCATTAAAAAGCACCAGCTAACTTTAGCTCGTCCCTATTCTTTCACTTTTTACTCTATATGATTATAGAACATTATACAGCTCTATACTGTGTGACTCCTCTGTAGACATTTTTTCAAGAACTGACAACATTCCAATCCTTACTTGAGTGTTATTTTTAAACCTCTCACCTCTGGTAGGGCTTAGCTTCTTTCTCAACATGTCACTCCGTATGTTTCTGACAGATCAGCTCTGAACAGAACCCATTTTCATACACTTAAGAGACATTCTCAGGCTTAGCACTTTATCATTTACACTGTCTCGTGCTCATAAATTAGCATGTTAACAAACATGCACATAAATTAGCTGTTTGCTTCTGTATATAAATGTGAAAAGACGCCCATCTCTTCAGACCCCTGCAGTTCAATCCCTGCCTTTTATTCCATTTGTTACTTTTTTGCATTTAAGGGATTCTTTTTGCTTAGCCTACAATTATGGGCATCCTTCTGTGTTCAGCCGGCTCTTTATAATGAGATATAAAGGAATATCATGTGTGTATGAATACACACAAACACACACTTTCTAGTGCACAGACAGGTGCTGGGCTGCTCCTTTGATGCCCCGCCTGCCAAGTGGTCCTGCTGCTTCCTGGCACCTGTCACCGTGGAGACGGCTGATTGCATCATCAGTGCTCGCCAGTGGGGAACGGCGTGCTGAAAGACACAAACCATCTCTCCATCCTTTCATCTGCTTTCTTCAGTGATGGCCGTCCCCCCTTTCTTTTGTCCTCCTCACCCCCCCTCCCTCCCACTTTTGTCCCCTTTTACTCCGCCTTTTTATCTCCCCATCACCGCCATCCCCTTTCATCAAAAACCCTAAAAATGAAATAAAAAAATCTGACAGATGTACTGTTTCAAATCCAGCTGAGAGTGTCACTCATGCCTGAGAGCACAAGATATTAGCACGGCCTTCCCACTGACCTCAATCCAAATCTGAAGAGGCATATCTGAATACTCCTTTTATGATCATGTCTTGCAGTAGGAGCAGAAGGAAATTCATTCCCTTTCTCTGTCTAATAAGTTTATTGTGATTGTGGTGAATGTGTGCTCTCCTTAAATGGAAGATTCACCCTGTATGACAGGCGTTATTATGCCTCAGCTGTGATCATTCTGGGTCAATGAACACTTGTGAACATGGGCAACTGTCTGCCAGATTCTATGGAGCACAAGGCTTGTTGAAACCGTAATATTACTGGGCATTGGAACCGCTCTGGTGATAATGAGCAGGAAAGTACCTTAAGGGAAAGAGTCTGGTGTAATGTTATAACAACACCAGCACCTTTTAACTTTTTATTGGCCATAACAGCAGAATGAGATAGAACCCCTGACGACACCTGGCGCCTTATACTGAATGTGTCTCATTTTTCTTATGTCTTTTATAGCTCAGAGAAGAGCCAACTGAGATGGTCAAGACATCGTCTGGAGACAGATGTGTGTGTGGCAGGTAACCAGGCTGCCGACCCAGACGTGATCCAAAGCTACGTGAAAAGAGTGAGTGCACTCGGTTCAGTCATACCAAGCAACTTTGTTTGTCTTCAAGTAGTAAAGACTGAGGGAAGAAAAATGTTTTTGTTATATTTTGCAGTCAGTGTGTTATACACATGTCATCCAGGCGTAAATATTTGTTCCATTTTATTTTCAGTGGCTGTGCAAAAAGGATCTTTGTGTAAAATGACTTTGATATAGAAACTCTCGAATTGCAATTTCAGAGAATTATCCATGGAGGAGATTTACCATTCTTCATATAAGTCCTACCCTTGTTTCTCAGTTGCAGCAGAGCAAACAGATCCACAGGAGATACAACTAGTAGAAGTCAACCATCCAATTTTTAAAGCCCCCTGGGTCTTGAATATTACATCTAGCCTTGTATTCTCTCCAAAACCAAAAGTTTTGAGACCTATGAGGCCTTATCACATTTATCTATGTTCATAATCACAGTAAATGGATTTACATTTCTATCATTTTTATCCTTTTCTAACTTGATAGTTACAAGGTTTTACAATGGGTCATATCATATTCACACACACACACACACACACACACACACACCAGTAAAACAGCCATTGGGAGCTGGGTGAAAACTTGAGGTTCAGTGTCTTGCTCAAGGACACTTTGACATATGGACAGATGGCCCCAAGGATTGAACAGTCAACCCTCTTGTTTGTGGATGACTTCTTGAACCACAGGCCTGCTCAAATGATTGACACTCACCAGATTTGGGATACACGTCTACATAAAGTTAGCGCATACTGTGTGCATACAGATAAACAAGATAGTCCCCAATATCTGTGATTATTCTGAAAATATTCTCTTACTTTGCTGTGCTGTCTGAGGCTGGTGTCACATCCTAACTTTGCCTTTTTGTTCATGTTGCATCAGGGTAGACTCCCCACAGGAGCTGCGTTTCCAGCCAGCACACTCACATTATGAATTTTATTCAGCTTAAAAGGTGGATATCTACAGTTCATCTTGATAAATGACACAGTCTCTGTGGTATGAGTCTCCTTTGTCTTGGAAAATGTCATACACGTTGGTATCTGCCTCCCTCATGGTGCCATTACCAACCAGAAAAAAAGACAACCCTTCCCAGGTGATCATGGTGGATAAATGAAGTCAGAACAACTCTAATGAGATGGCAGCATGACTTTTCTCCCTGTGGGGGTCCTATGTTTTAGAACATGAATGTAACTTTTACCTTTAAACATAATTAACACTGGATAGAATATAATCCAAAATGAAATAAATAATTCAATTATATCTAAGTCGGCACTTGTGGAAGTGAGTGTTCTGTTTTTGTTGCTCATCCATCTTGAAGGCGCTGCGTGTATTCTGGATTTGAGTTGTACTGCCTGTAGTCATCATTAACTCCCTTACAGACTAAATGTGGCAGAAGATTCCACTCAGTTCAGTGAGAGAAACATTACATATCATTATAGAAAATCTAGTGTCTGATTTTAAGGAATTTTCTCTGTGGACACTTTAAGAATTTGGTCCCCAGCCTGACTCTCTGTGTACTTGTTGCACCACATGTTGTCATGTTGTTGTCATGTAGGCAGAGCACAGCTGTGACAGTGAGGCCAACCTAACAGGACTAAAAGGCTACAGGCTACTGTCAATAATTACCAGCCGGTGCCATTTGGTAACAAGCCTCTGGTTCTGACATGCAGAGCTGCTTCACATTTGATTAGAAGTTTTCCATTTCAGATTCACCTGATTGGGAGTCTTGGAGAACTGAGATGAGCAGTAACTAACCTCAGGTCTAATGCACAACACCCAAGAGGGCTGTAAAATGTAAGACAGACTGAAGTCCCACTAGTTGCTTCTCCTGTGAAACTGCTTGTTTTCCTGTCACTGAGAAACAAAGGTAGGAGTTCTAAACTGACAGGCTCAATAGTGAAAGTAAACCAGTGAGGATTAACACCATGATACGTTTCCAACCGTAGTGTCATCACTGGCATTTATGCTGTGTAGAACTCACCTTTACTCTCTGTGCTCATGAATTTGCCAATACTTCCACAATGGGAAATGAAAATGTGCTCTATTGAATAGATTTGCATCTGAACACCCAGAGAGCACAAAGGGAAACCTGATTGGATGGAAATGCACATCACTGAGTATAATGTGATAGGCTCCGGCAGCGTGACATGAATAACCAATCAGATCACAAGCTGCCAGAGATAAGAGCCTGAGAGCTGGATGGGGCAGACAGGGTGACAGGCTGGTGTGTGTGCATTTTCAGTTTTGACGTTGTGTATTCCTACTTTTCCCAGTCCTCGCCATCCCACCCACTCTCAGTCTGTCTCCGATTGCACTCATCAGACAAAACCCGTGTGAGTGTGTGTAATTGTTTGTTGAATGGTAATTGACTGCTAGTATATTTGTGTGTGGGAGAATGAGTGAAGTGTCAAAAGTAGTGGGTAATAGAGGAAGATGTGTCTCATTATTGTTCGGTTGTAGTTTGCGGATCTGATCGCTCTCTCTCTCTCTCTCTCTCTCTCTCTCTCGTCAAGCCTGCTGAAAACTGTCAGCCCAAATATCAGATGACAATTAACCACCAGAGCTTCACGGGAGGGAGGGACGCTCACAAATGCACACACTGTCGCGCACATGTACACACACGAATGCGTTGAGATAATGAGGTCCTTTTGTCATTTGAATATTTGATCTTTGCAGATGATTAGGTAGGTTGTTATTTAGCTGAATATCTACTCTGCGTACGTCAGCCTTTGTTTGTGTGTAAATGAGGCTTTGTTTGTGTGACTATAGGAGAAAAGACCATGCAAATTTGTTTGTGGTGAAATGAATTACATCTTTTATATTTGTGTCATTCATTGTTGATTTTAATAGAGTCTGTGTGTGTGTGTAGATGATAACATTGTGGTGTGTTATTTTACCCCCCCCCCCACAACAGATCCAAGATGTGGCGGAGCAAGGGGTGATGTTTGTGGGCTTTCTCCAGCAGCCGGGTGGAGGACCCTGCTTCTTAGGGAACTGGGACCTGGAGGACCTGTCCTCCCTGCATTCCAGTCCCTCCCCCATACACAGAAACCCCTTCAGCGCCCACACCAGCCCAACAGATCCCACAGAGCCTCACCCTAATGACGCAGAACCAGACCAACACCTTCCTGACCCACTAGAGTTAGAACACGAAGAACAGAAAACACAGACAGAGTTCAGCCAGTACACACAAGAGGAGTCCAGCGCTTCACAAGACTCGACAACGCAACCCGACGGAGACGCACTTCAGCTGCGTCCAAGTCAGAATCCACTGGAGGAGCAAGGGAACCCGCTGTGTCCTGGTCCCGGGAATCTCACGGGGACAATCGGACAGAAAGACTGTCACCGACTGGAAGACGCCCACGCTGAACCGGACCCAAACAAAACCACAGACACGCATTTTGACCCTTCAAATCAGAGGGAAAGACTCGGTTCAAGTTCAGACAGCTGGCTCAGTTCTCCAGAACTTGATCACAAGTGTGAAAAGAGGTCCAGCTCTACCCGTGCAGATGGACAAAGAAGTGTCACGACTCACAACAACAACCACATTCGACTGAAAAATTCAGTGACAGAAAAACAAGCAACCTCACCACCAGGGCCAGCTAGTAAGTACCCCCCCCCCCCCCCCATTGGTTTTTGTATTAACATACAATGATATTCTGTGTGAAAATGACACCAGAAACACAACAGTAATGCATTTACTCAACTAATCAATAACATAAAGGCAGCAAGGGTTAAAAAAAAAAACAACTCTTCAATATAATCAGTCCACATCCAAGTTTTTTTTTTTTTATTCACATGACTATTTGTGAAAAAATAAAGGTCTTTCCATTGCAGTTTTGCATTATATAGCAATTTTGTGACACCCAAAAAAAACACCTCTTGCCAGCTCAAAAACTTTTAATCAAAAACTTAGAGTTTGGGTGAAATAGTTGTTTTTCCATTAGGTACATTTTTAATGCTGAAGTTGTATTTGCGATATTTGAGGGTCAATGGGAAAGGGTCTGCTGTCAAACTTAATCCAGTCTGGTTTCTCTGTGGGCTCTTCCAGTTTTGTGGAATAAGTCTGCCTCCTAAAGTAAATCCAGTCACTTCCAGCCCAAACTCTTCTTTCAGCTTTCCTGGTGATTTAAGAGATTTATCCCCGAGGAGAAAGCAGTTGGGAAAACTCTGGAAGTGGTTGTTTTATCCGTTCCTCTTGGTTTTTAAGTACATATTTCCACAGCAGTAATACCAAGGGACAATCCCTCAGAACATGCGTATATGCCCCCACTTCTTTGGTACACTTCTGACTACTGTGATAAAATAAGACTATGACTCTGTTATGTGATCATTACAATTATTATAACATATTTTCTTTGTTGTCGTAAGGTTTTAATATGTTTACTTTGTAGGTAAATGACTTTAAAAACCTTGCATTGTTTTCATACACTCATTTTACTCATTCCTTCATCAATACAAAAGACAAAACAAATACAAACAAATTGTTACTTCTTGATTCATATTTTGGTGTTTTTATCTTGATGCACCTTCTACACGGTTTTTAATTTTTTCACGTGACTTTTACAACATTTTCCTATTGTTACATCTTTTATGTTTTCATATTTTACAACATTTTTGCTGCATTTTGCTACATTGTTTCATTTTATGCTTTTTGGAACCTATTTACTTTGTTTCATCGTATATGTTATTTTCATATTTTGTTATTTTATTTTATATATATATATATATATATATATATATATATTTAAATTTATTTATATATGTTATTTTCATATTTTACATAATTTTCATCTTGTGTTTATTACACCATATCTTGTTTTTTGTGTGTGTATTTTACACTCAATTCATCCGTTTCCTCTTTCCTAACTATTTTAAAATCACAATATCACTCAGGTGTCCAAATCTGGCTTTAAACTGTCAAGAAGTAATGACTTAACGTTTACCTTTTACCCAACATAATGATGCGACGCTCTTTCCAGTTACCGGTGCTGTTGTTCCTTTGTGTTCCTGCAGGGATGCAGCTGTTTGCTCTGTACAACCATACAGAGGAACTCAACACATCTCTGAGGTTCTATTCGCTCAGGGTTCCACTTCAGGTACAAAAGGAGGCGGGGCTGATCACAGAAGTTGATGCACACTGGCTCGATCACATGACTCAGCATTTCACCAGTGGTGCGAACCTCATCGACGGCTTTTTCCACCTCGGAGAAGATAACGGTATGTTTGTGGAAACAGCGAATAAATATGTGTGATATGTGTTTGTAGAAGTCTAATCCAATCCACTTATAATAATAAATAAATAAGTGGTGTAAAATACAGTTTATCATCTTTTCATGGTCATCAGATATGACCCATTTGGACGTTCAGAGGCTATGTAGTGAATGTGGAAACAACATCATCTTCTACAACCTTGATTCACCAGTAAATTCCACGGAATTTGACAAATAACAGTAATCGTAGACATTTGTTTTATGTTCAGTTAATGATAGATTTGACTGAAAAAGTGACTTTTTCTTCAGTTTTCTCTGTTTCTTATATAATAATCCTCAAATTTAATCTGAATTTTTATGAACTTCTACATGATCAGTGAATTAAATACAGGAAATTATTAGATTTTTACCCAAAAAAAATCTCAATAAAGAACAGAATAATGAAACGAATTATGATGACTCACTTAAGAAAGGTTAAATAGAGAGAGAAGTGTGAAGAGTGTGAAGTGCCACAAAAGTATTACTGGGTCTTTGTGGGTTAAAGCTGTTCAGGTGATAGTCCCCGATGCCCCAACTCAAAAGAAAACCCTCTAAATGAATTGATCACCTTACTCCTGGTTGAATTGCGCTTGTGCTTGAATGGAGCTGCTGGGGTTTGAGAATGACCTGCCGGGTAATGGATGATATGCATGGCGTTATGTTCACGGCTTACACCATAAGTCACTGTTCAGTCACCCACGGAATAAGCAGACTTAAGCCCCAGGGAAACGCAGGATCAATAGTGTGAGATTGGACAGGGTGAGATGAGCTTTTAACCCCCGCTGCAGCCGCATGCATCCACCTCTGCTGATCAGCCTGCCTGTAATTTGTCCATCCTGTAGACAATGGGGTGTCGTCTGTGGACAGCGTGTTCATCTTCCAAAGCTCTGCAGAGGAGACCACAAACACCTCCTACGATGCTATCGTGGTCGAGCAGTGGACTGTTGTCGATGTGAGTTAACGCTCTGTCACTTTACAGCAAAGGAAGAGATGTTTTTGTAACTTAAGCTGTTTTCAGTCAAACATTAAACATAAGAGCACACATGGAAACATTTATTTTTTTTATTTATTTTACTTGCACATACGGTGCTGAATACATTTATTACAGTGAAAACAAGAAAACATATAATAAAAGTCAAAAACTTGTTCCAATTTCAAATTATCGTTGTTATTCATTAAGAAAATGTCCAATTGGGAGAATAAAATAGTCCTTGTTGACAAATAATAACCAAAAATATGAATATTTTGTGTGCAGATGACGGTTTACATTCTTGCTGCCATTGTTTTTATGTAGTTTTACACAGGAATGAAAGATAATAACTTCATAAAAATAAAAAAAATACTAATTTACTACTGCATTACCCTTTGCATTTTTGGAAAACATTAAACTGGAAAATGTATGGATAGCAACAATAGATATATTTTGGCGTTAAAGATATGGTTTTGATAAAAAAAAAAAAAGATCTTGCATATACTGGTGGATGAACCATTATATAAACATAAAAATATATTTTGGTAAAACAGAAATACTGTTAAATTATGGCAGCAGTGGAACACCTGATACTGGGTGTTGGGATCATACATTAGTTAAACACTGTACATGTGACCGCTGTATGTTCCTTGTATCCTTTCCAGGGCGTGGTGGTGAAAACAGACTACGTCCCGCTGCTTCAGTCTTTGGCTCCATATGGATGGAGGCTGATGTGTGTGTTACCAACACCAATTGTCAAGACCAATAGGTACAAATCTACACCTGAACTTAATAATGTGACCCTCATCTGTGCTTAGTTTTTACTCTTTGGCCAACTTCAGGCTAAAAGGATAGTGTAATCCATCTGTCTGTCCGTCTGTCTGTCCATTCAACAACATAATCACATTATCTGAAGAACGCATTAATATATCTGCACCAAATTTATACTGTGGGTGCATCTGGACATGGAGCAGAAGCCTACTGAAAATATGTGACCTTGACCTACTTTTTCAAGGTCAAATGGCCTGTTGTGTTATGTAGTTCTAATATCAGAGCACTTTTAAATATCCTCCTGATACCCAGCGAAGTGAAAGTTTTACCTTTTTTTTTTTCATTAAACAACTGTCTTGATCAGAAACTGCATAATGTAACAGTTTTTTCCAATATATTTTTCTAAATTATTTTTTATTTGTTTATTTATATTTTTTATAGATTGTCCTTTGCAGTGGACAACATTTTTCAAGTAAAACCGTGAAACTTTTGTCCCCTACAGAGGACAAAAATGTATTTCTGGATGTCATGAGCATATAAATATGTATGGAATAAGTCTTACACAAAGACAATCTGATCTAAATTATAGGGCGGTAACTTTCAACAGAATCTTACACTATATTTGACTGAGGGGGATTAAAAGTGCACAGCATGTTATGTTTATTTTACATTCAATTTAGGGATCTTTCAGGGCTGATACAGACTATTATCATTATCAATAATAATCAATGAAACCGTTAAATGAATATAAAAAAAATGATTTTCAATTGTAATATCAAAAGTTTTTGATTAAATCCAAAATGAAGTTTTGTTGAAATGCCTTTAAGATGAATTTATGTCAGTTTTCATGTTGAACTGGAGGAATTATAAATAATACATTTTTTAAAATCCTCTGTGTTAAACGGCTGATGCTAAAAGCTTTTTTTTTTAATTTTTTTATGGCTTTTGGAATCAGGTACGATTTCAAATCTGACAGAATTTCAATGGTTCTTTAGGATTCTGAGTTATAGGGAGATAGTTTTCCCATTTTGCATTAACAGTGTCTTTTATTATATTTTCATAATCCGATGATAATATGAGTTAAATTGACTACATTTACAAAATTTTCCCTATGAATAAAAAGAATAAATAGTCTCATGCTTCAGACAGTGTTTCTTGTGCTGTGGGTGGAGACAGTTTCCAGCTGCAGGAACCATCAGTAATCACCATCAGCTGGTTGTTTCTATTTCAGTGTTTTCATTACTTACTTCACCCAAATTGAGTGGAAAAATATCAAGGTGTGAGTGGTGGAAATTGAACATTTTTGAGGGACACTCTGCAACCCATCTATTCATATGCTTTTAACGCGTCCTCAACTGGTTATTTGGAGCTCTACGGTCACACACACACCATTTGCACAAATGGATGAGATGCTGTTAATTTTACTGAGCTGAGCTTTAAAGGGAATATGGGATCACCGATAAGTTCTTTAAATGTAATAAAAATTTTCATCACTGCACCAGATTTTTCTCTCTGATGCTGAAAGTCATCAAAGAGATCACTTGGAGCTAAAAGGACTAAAACAATGCTACGCTGCTAATAGCTATAGTCAAAACGTTTAGATCAGGAGTGTCAAACTCATGTTGGTTCAGGGGCCACACACAGCCCAATACGACCGGAAGTGGGCCGGATCATTAAAATAATAAAATAATAATATAGAAATGATAGCAATTCCACAATTATATGTGTAATTACTATGTTTTAGCATGAAAACAGTAACAATTTGTATTATTAAAATGTTTACATCTACAAACTAGAAAAGCACTCAGAGCACAAACCTCCACCAAGCAGCACAGTTCCCCCACATATTGTGACTGACACCCCGCA
>JAPSES010000058.1:4024386-4037786 GCA_029822895.1 Maxillicosta whitleyi
AAAATGAATAGCACTTTAATTCATAAAAGTGATCTAGCAAAGGCAAATATTAGACATATATGCTTTTTATGTTGCCTTTAATTGGGATAAAGTAAACATCCTTTGAGTATTTTAACATAAAATTATTTGATTATGTTAAATTTAAAAAAAAAAAAAATGCAGAGGGACCACCACGACCACAAACACTGGCTGAATAAAAAAATATGAACACCGCACAAGTACGACAAGTACTGTCAAAATAAATGTACTCAAGTATTGTAACTAAAAATACAAATAAAAAGTAAAGGCAGTCTGAGTGTCATGTTTTTTGATCAGATCAGGTGTAGTTCATTGGTAACACACAGCAAACCCTTTTACAGTTTCTGTCATTCTTTCTTTTTTTTTGTAACAAGTAACGAAACGGAACATCGAAAATATAGTGAAGTAAAAGTGAAAGTTGTCCAAAAATGTTAAACTCGAGTAAAGTACAAAGTCAAACACAGTAGATGTCTCATAGTGGGAGGAAGATGACAGGAACGTCCTTCAGCTGTGCTAAAGATCACATGTCCTTAAGTTTACAAATGGAATGTTCTAATTGCATTTATCATCTACTCCAGCAGATGATTTTGAATCCAAGTTTCAGTTCCACCCAGTAGAAGATTTACCCCCTCCTGATGAATTCAAGCCTTTCCCTCGGATCTACCCCAGCAAAGAAAACAGAGGTAGCACTTGAACACACCCACCACTACTCACACTTAGGTTTTTAAATGATCATATTGATAATGTATTGTCTAATAAATATTGTACAGACTGCTGTTTTTGTCTTAATAAAGTATATAAGGTACTTATTTATACTCAGAGCTATATACAGGGTGTCCCAAAAAATATATAACATTACATTTCACACATTTCATCACCTAATAACTATCTTAAAATGTAGCTTATCTTAATTAGAATCTTCCAGGAACATGGATTGGACATGCTAAAGATAGAGACAGTGTTCTATTGAAATGGTCCCCACCCTCACCTGATCTAACACGTGGGAGTTCTCTCTGTAAAAGGACTGGTGTATGTCCCACCACTCCCCACATGTGTAGAGGAACTCAAGAGGAGAACCACTAAGGCTCTGGAGAACGTTATTACACATGACTGAGTGTTGCAAGAACTCCACTACAGACTTGATGTGTGCCGTGTCACATGCAGCGCACACATTTGTAATAACTTTGGAGCGTTACAAAACTACCCCCGGAATTTTTCATTTGAAATTTGTAGAATAAAACATTTTATATCCATAAATAAATGCTATTAAGTATTATTTCTCCTGACCATGTAGTCACTTTGATATGGACATCTCAAATGATGGCAGTTTTTTTGTGACACCCTGTATATATATATTTATATTTATACATTTTTCTTTTTCTATTGTATTGATTATTTCTTTCCTACCAATTTTATTACACTTGAATGTATCAAGTGTAACACCCAATACTTACCCCTTAGGATTAATAAAGTGTTCTTATATTCAGATTTACAATAATGTTCATCACATTTTTTTTTTTTTTTTGTAACAGTGAACGCTAAACCACCTGGGATTAGGACACACCTCAGATGATCCAGAGCCTCATCGTGCTGTTCTTCACAACACACACATACAGTGAACACTTCCAGCCTCCTCCTCCTCTGGATGTAGAGATGGGAAGCTCGTTTCAGTCATCTTACTGCCATGGACTGTTTTTGTTGTTGATGTTGAGTGTGAATGCAGATTCAGTGTGCGTGCGCGTGTGCATCTGTGTGTCAAACGCTGACTATGTGACCTCTGACCTTTTTCCAGTGTGGAATGTTTTGAATGTGTGTGAGAGGAGGGCTCTCCCTACTCATAAGCTACATACTGATTGTACACACATTTACAGTCAAGGCACAGTGTCTTCCAGTAACTAATCTTAACATGACTCTTACCACAGTATCAGTATCCAGTCCTGGAGCCTGTAAAGTAGCACAATGTGAACTTTGTGACGCTCCGTTTGCAGACACACAAAACATACTGTGTTTAGTTTTTTTACTCAACACTCTTTATAAAACAGATGCTCCAGTGCTTAGATAACTATGGGAGTTTCAGTCATGTTCACAGCAGGCGACATGTTATCGTTCAGCTGCTACGCAACAAATAAACCTCATTTTCAGTTAGAACTGAAAGTGAAAAAAAACAAACAAACCTGCAGGTGTACGCAACATGTTTTACTCAAACTAGGGAGCTTATGTGCTTTGTTCATTTTTATAAGCTGCAAATGACTTCATGAAAGATTAAGTGTAACGTGAAGATTACTAACATTGTGAGTTAAGTTACACTGATGCTTCTCTTGAAGTGTTTTTTTTTTTTTCCACGTGCATTAACCAGACTAACACATGTGAAGAGACTGCCACCTGCTGGTGTAATGTCTGAAGTACTAATAAGATGTGACTACCCAATAAAGCACAATATTTTGAGTTTGTTTAAAAAAAAAAAACAGTAATGGATAACTTTATTTTAGTAGAAAGGAATAATTCAATGAGCAGAGATGTAGTTAGTTAATTTTTCAGGGTGTTCAAGGTTAAAAACAGGATGATCTACACAATGATGTGACATGTCATAATACTATGTTCACCACATTGTTTAAAAAATGGAAGGAAAGGAAGGAAAACACACTATTCTGTATGAACAGGGTATACAGAATTGCTAATATTATGTTGTGTATTTCTATAATTTCAATCAGTTTGATGTTTAATAGCAGCGCTGACACTTCAGTGTAGGCATGTGCGATACACCCTTTAACACAGATGATTTCACCTGTCAAACACACACGTCATTAGGTGCAGCAGTGCCAAGACACCAGTATTCTGTATGTAGGCTTACGGGAAACACCTCAATGAAACAAAGCTGTCACGTCATTACTTTCAACTCATCTTTGTTTTTCAAAGCTCACGTAACCATAACAAAATGTCACACATCGAGCTCAAATAAACTAGAACACAAGAAGTTGACATACATTCATAAACAGTTATCCAAGATGCATCACTTGAATTCATTAGTTATATTCTATATTCATACACAATGGGGTGAAATCATTTTATGCTGGTCTAGTATGTTTCACTGCTGTTGTGTCATAAGGATTAAACGGCGTTCTGTTCTGGTCCCAAAAAGAGAATGTTTAATTCGTTGGTTTAATATTCACAGGGACAAGAAAGAAACAAGAAAATTAACAAACTGACATACAAGTATTTGGCCACCACATACGCATTCCCGCGAGGCATTTAAGGGTTAAACCACACTAAATGCATAGATGTAACCTGAGAGTCTTTGCAGTAAAACCCAAGTACCTCTCTGTTTTGAAGTTCACAGTTCATCATGTTTGTAAGTAAACTCTCTGGAGGAAATGAAACCATCTTTGTTCTCATCCTCTTTGGCAAAGATGTCCTCCACCATGTTTTCATGTAGAGTGTCATTGGGGGGGTAGCCATGACGCTCAAACTCCTTCCTCAGGTACTGTTTCACCTGGAAGACACAAACAGAGGACATGAGAAGACTCTTCCACTAATCACTTCAAAGTTTTATTTGGCTGGACTTACCTCGTGTTTGGACAGTTTCCAGTCATCGTTGAGGTCCATCTCTTGGAAGGATTCATGTGACCTCGGTCCATTTCTGATTTCAAGCACTTCGATAATGAAGGTCAAGGTGTTTTCAGGTGGGATCTTACCTGTACGCAGACAACAGGACATCAGCTGAGGGCTCTGTGGTCATGTTTCTTATTGGTTACTGGAGGAGTTTCAGGGACACACCCTGAATTTAATGTTTTGTAGTTGGAGGAGCTTCTATGAAACTGGGTTCATGTTGGTACCTAGCACTTTTTTAGACCCAATAATAGAAGAAAAATTTGGACATATTTCCCCCCAGGATGTACCTAATGATGGCCACAGATAAAAATAATAATAATAATAATAATACACAAGTATTCTTGCTCTGAGCCATCCCAAAATTAATGAATTTTAAATAAAATATTGGGGCCAAAAATATCGGGACATGAAAAGCTACCTCAGTGTCAGTGCATTTTATGAGGACCACATGGCTTGAAATGTCCTTATATACCATTAAAAATAAATACATTTGTGTTAAATGTAATTATCTAAGTGTTTATTCTAATCCAGATATGCAGATTTTTCATAATCTGCAGTATCACTCCAGGTTTTGTATGTAACCCATCGTGTTCACAGAACCTGCCCAGTTAAACACATATAAATCGTGATTGTTTTGCCACCGTGGACATTTTTGTGAATCACTCTGCCTTCCATAACTAATTAAATTCCCAAAATGTGCCTGAGAATAAAGATACATTAAAAAAAAAAAATAGCACTGCATAATTTCTGTGTCCTTTTTACTGTTACATAGAGATTTTTGTATTAAATACAAATAAAATAATATAAAAACACCTTTTATCTGAAAAATAGTTTCTCTTTAATCTAAGTAAGTATTTATTTTTTTAAAGTAAACCCAAAGTGCTTCCAAACTTGCTTTGTCTACATCTGGTTTGAATTTTTAGCCCCCCATGTCCTGTTTTTAGGGACCAGTTTCATAAAAGCACTCAGTTCTATGCAATATGTCAGAAAACATTGTTAATGAGAAGGAAAGTCCAGCTGCATTAGTCATATCATATGTGAAGGTTAGTTAAAGACAGTATTAGTTATGATGATGTGTTCTTACCAGGACAAACTACAGTATTGCTCACATGCTCCAGGCTGATAAAAGAGGCAGACTGTTACTGAACTGTGTGGAAGTCCTGCAACAAACAGTTTAACGACAAACATGCATGATGCAATACATTTAGTTGTTGTTTTCCTGAGAAGTTAGTGCCTGCACAGCATCATGCAGTGAAGCCTGCATGCACATAGAAGACAGAACAGTACCTTTTCCTTCCTTCCCATAGGCCAAAGATGGAGGTACGACCAGTTTCCTCTTTTCTCCGGCACACATGTCCTGCAGACCTTTATCCCAACCTTTGATCACTTCCCTGATACCCAGTGTGAACCAAACCGGCTGCTTGTCACCATTTGCTCGACTGGTGGAGAGATAGGGTGAAGTGTTACAGGTTTGAGAAAAACGTCTTTCAGTGTGGATCAAAAACCAATTCATTCAACAACAAATTAGACATAAAACCTATTTGAAAGGTGAGCATTTTAGAAGATTAGCATACAAACATATTTTAATAGATGTGCGTAAAAATGTTATGTTTATTTCATGTATATAGAAGCAGAGAGTATCTGTTTTTAGACATATTCCTCTTTTTTATTCCTATTTATATACATCAGTAATCACCTTTGACCAGATGATCACACACTCCCGTTTACATCAGGAATAAACCAACGTTGTCATAATTATCATGAGAAGAGGTACAAATATTTTTATTCCAACTTTATGAACAACAGAGTATATGTATAAAAATATATAAGTTGCATGTTTACAATACTATATCACATCACAGGTAATATACGCCGCTCCAAGACTCCCCATATAGTACCATACACAGATGGCATTAATCGTGGTGACCTCATTACAATGGGATCTGTCAGTGGGTGGTATATATTAGCAGGGTTCCTACAGGTTTCTACAAGTTAGAGGTGTGAAATTTTGCTTTTTGAAAAGAAATTACACATTTTCACACATTTCCCTGTGCTCTACATGAACTGTAAATGCACTGTTTGGGTCTGAATTCTTCATTAATTCAACTCCAAAGCTCCATCTTCAACCATACTTTTGAGAAATGACACCAGAAAGGTCATTTTGAGCGCTGGCCCTTTAAATGCAAATGAGTCACTTCACATCCCACCCCCTCTAGGTTGTTGATCATGTTTTCTGTCCACTTCAGCCACTTGTGTTCGTTATTACAACCAACAACTGAACATTTTAGGTAATGGACTCCAAGTTTGGACATGTTTTTAGTATGGACTACAAGCGCTGCTGCTGACAAACACTTACGGCATAATCTGAGAAATATTCATTGGTACTCTTGGCCTTATATGTGTAAAATGTCATGACATAAGTACGTATACAACGTAACAAATTAAAACAGGAATTAAAACAGGTTGTAGAAATCCACTCAGAACGACTCAAGGCTGTCAGAATGAATATAAAGATAGTTTTGCAGCACCTGGAGGGTTCAGATTCAAACTTTATGACCTATTAGGGACCAAATATACAAATAAATGAACCAAGGACTGATACAAATGAGTTTAGGAAAACATGACCCCTTTAAGAACTTTTTAAGACTACTTACAATAGAATTTAATGCCTATTTCACAGCTGCTCCCCTCCACTCGTGTCAACCAGGTTGAAAATAATCTTTTCTCCAACCAGGTATTATTATATTTGCACTTCCTCATGCTTACTTCTCACTTGGTCCCAAAGTCAGCTCTCTTGGGCTACCAACAGCTGCATGCTGCATGTAGGATGAATGTTCTGTGATCATTTCTTACCGGGGGCTGCAAAGTTATCAACTGATTCCTAATTTCAATGTAAATTGTTGGGTTGGAACTGGTAGAAGTGAGTAGACCAACATTACTTTGCAGCTTGGACATTTCCCATTTTTTTTTAAAAAAAAAAAAAAAAAAAAAAAAAAAAAAAAAAAAAAAAAAGCACAACCACTCTGACAATTTATAAAGAATTCTTTCAAATAGGCCTAGATCACATTTTTCTTAGATGTTTATATTTTCAGTTATAATTATTTGTCTTTTCTTCTTTGTGCCTATAAGCATTTGCATTACACGTCAATTTCTTTGTTTGGACAATTTTTCTTTTTGACATGTTGACGTTTGTTCAAAATCCCTCTGTTTTGTATACATATATATTTTCAATAAAGTTTCAAAGGAAAAAAAAGTACAACCCCCCCCCAAAAAAAACAATAAGTTTCTGAGTTTGTAGTAAGTGTGAACCTACGTGGAGTGAAACATGGTCCCATTCTCCAAGTATCCGTCATGATGCACCAGCAGAATGTCTCCATACTTAGATTTACGGTGGCAGAGGAAGGGTCTGTGGAGGACCTCTATCTTCACCTCAGCCTCGGGCAGCTTCCCCCCGGTGACACAGACCAGTACGGAGGAGCAGAACCAGCTCAGCACCGCCAGCAGCATACCTCTAAGGTCAGACTTCAGTAGAACCAGGGGCAGAAACAGACAGACCGCAGAAAACTTCGGAGGTGAGTGTGGAAGTCCAGAAGTCGCGTGCAGATGGTTCTTGACGTGGCAGGGACGTTCCGTCCTGCACGCTGTTGCCGGAAGCTCTCCTCTGATTGGCTGGTCTTCACCCAAACCCCGCCTACCTAACACACCCTCTTTCTATTGAGACAACTCAACAAACAACGTGACAGATATGTTTTAAGATGTTACGTTGAGGCGAAAAGAAAATTATGAAGTCATCCCCCAGGTTTATTGTTTTTTTTTTATAACTGAATTCAAATTATACTTAAAGTCCCTAAAATTAGTTGAAAACTGCAAAGCTACAAAATTATTCAATAGATAGATAGATAGATAGTTACGTTGACAACCTCTTCAACATTTGGATGGAACTGAATTCACAAAAAAGCAAACCATCTGACACATACAAATATAAATAAACCAGGACAGAAAACCTAAGCACATAGTTTTATTATTCTCCAGTGGATTGTGAAGTTGACATTCATACAGGCAGAATATCCACAAATCATGTCTTTTCTCAGTTAACTTTTGGTGTCATTTACATGTAAATGAGTAGTTTCTTCATGCTGCTGCAATAATCTCATGTATTTTATTCTGCTGATGCTGCAGTATGACATTCATTTTCTTCCTGTCGGGTATTTGGACATTCACTAAAAGAGGGCCACACTTTTTTCTAGCACAAAACAGCACTTGGTAAAGATATGGCACATAACTGAAAGTCTGTTGTGCACTGGGACACATTGACATGCTATTACAGAGCATTTCACTTCATAAATATATGATTTGTAATACAGTAAATGGAAATAAACACAGTTATACACCTCTGATTTGCATACTACTGTACATATAGTATTGCTGCCTCTCAGTAAAGGCATTTCTTTTCCTGTTATTACAAAAGATGTTTACACAGCTTATTTCTTCGTTAACAGTCAGCAAGTCATACATATTTTCACTATATAATAAGACACGGTCATTATTAAAATGCTTCCCACTGCCACCAGTGTCCATAACAGTGCTGTAGCCATGTGAGAGTAGCGAGAAGCTGCTCCCTGGGGTCAGTAAAAGAATGCAACCTCCACACAGGACAGTTGATTCAAAGCTGGATCCAATGACATGTCATGGCTCTCAGCACAAAAAAATGCACCGGTTTTGTTCTCTCTGAGTCCACCAGTTATTTTTTTGAGACTTCAAGTCAAACTGGAAGTGAAGCCCCATGATCAGAAGGAGGAAGTGCAAAGTTGCAATGCGGCCATTTTTTAATTTTTTTTTTTACCCATTTCTTCAGTTCAGGTGAAATACTTACACCCAGTGGAATCGATGAGGCAAGAGTCAGTGCATTTGAGGTGCCCAAAGGATCTGCAGAGGACAAATGTGTGTTTTATTATTATCTGTGCAACAAAGAGTAAGAAAGAGAGCAGATTTTACTACTTTTTGTTACATGGTACAAGTCAGTAGTTACATACATATTCAGAATTAAAAGTACAAAACACTACACTGTAAAAATACTCCAACACAAGTAAAAGCATAATGTCTTTAAATATGAAAGGTAAAAGTACTTATTGTGAAAATGACTCTGCATTGCTTCATTAATATATGAAGAATTTATGGGATGAACCTTTTTATCATGTCAGTTTTCCAATTCAATGGGAGTAACAGGTCATAGAAGCTGAAGATGTGATGTGTCCAGGTGTTTCCATCCATATAGTGAAATATATGTACTGTTGAGCTCTTTAATCTACAGCAATGCATCATGTTGAACACCAGCAACATATAAGTGTCATAATGTCTGACACAATCTAAAAAAAATTAATTTATCTTAGGGACAGTTCATCTTTGTTTATCATAAAATCATTTAAAATCAACACCTTTGATGGAAATGTAGTTTTCATTGCACACAAAAAAGTCAAAGTCAAACAAATGAAGTGGACTATGTACAGTATATAATTGGCCTCTGAGATCTAGTGGAGTAGAAGTTGCATATAACAGAAATACTCAAAGAAAATTCAAAGTACCTCAAAAATCTACTTTATACCGATGAAATGATGGTATGTGGTACATGATGCTGCAGTATTAATAAAGTCAAATTTTATACTTGGCTTAAAACACTTCCATATTCCACTACTGGCATATAAGAAGACAAATGTTTTTTGTTTCCTAAAAATGCCAGTATTTATATTCAGTATAGTATAGTATAGTATAGTATAGTATAATATAGTATAGTATAGTATAGTATAGCACTGCACAGCATAGTATAGTGTACTATAGCATAGCATAACATAGTATAGTATAATATAGTGTAGTATAGCATAGTATACTATAGGGTAGTGTAGTACAGTATAAGATAGTATAGTATAGTACTGTATAGGATAGCACTGTGTAGCATAGTATAGTATTGCACAGTCTAGTGTACTATAGCATAGCATAGTATAGTATAATGTAGTATAGTATAGTATAGTATAGTATAGTATAGTATAGTATAGCTTCTTCTGGTTGTAGCTTACTGAAGCATATTTATCACACACTGTCAGTCTTCATAAGGCACCTGTATGTTTTTTTTCACTATGTCACACTATTTCTAGTATAGTAGAATGTATATAGTATAACATACAGCTCCCTTTCCTCTTTTATAAGCACAAACTGAAAATAAAGATAACTGATGCAGCACGATTTCACATCACTACGGAAAGTGAAGCCAAAATCTCAGGTAAGGAAGCCACATCTGACAGGTTTCCGAACATTTGTTATTATTACAGCTGTCTATCACCCATTTTTATCCCCGCTGAAGAGGGTGTGGCTAGCATCTTGTATCATTTTCTAAAGCCTAAAATCAAGGGGAGGTGCAGAGGTCTCACTCCCTCTCAAACGTCCTGAATTACAAGATGCTGAAAGGTCAATATGGAATTTTTTGCCAGATGACAAAAATATTGCTCGCTGAAGCTTTAATTTGAGTGCCCCATGCAATCAGCAGATGAGGGATATCTGCAGAGCAAATATGTTGGTGCATTGAGCTAACTTGGCAGAGCATCTCTGTAAAATGTTGGCTGGTACAGTGTGTGCATCCTCTGTGGAAACTGTCATACCCAGGAAGATATGATTTGCAGGTCTGATAACCGAAGTCTTTTCCGTCACACTCCTCCATGCCTTCGTGCCGGTAACCATCTCCACAGTAAGCCCACTTACAGTCTGAGCGATGAAGGGAACGATGAGGTAAACATAGTCGTGGCAGAGGCGAGAGAGAGAGAGAGAGAGAGAGAGAGAGAGAGAGGGAGAGGGAGAGAGAAGACGTTACTAATTGCTTTGGCACTCTGTGTGTTTCAATGATGCCAATACAGCGTTTTCCTGCTAATTTAATTGAACAGAGGAATAGAGAATGAAAGGATGGTTGAAAGAGAGAGGATGAGATTAATGAAAGATCAAGGAAAGGTTACACTGTGCTTGCTGCTTTCATCCTCTGCCATGTGGGCTCACACTCAGTGGTGTAGTGTAGTTAGGCTCTGTGGGGCGTCTCATGAGCAGCTGGATAGAAAACAGCCTGGCTGGTGTGGTGACTGTGACGCAAAATGGCTAACTGACTGTATATAGAGGATAGATTTGTTCTTTAAATCGAAAAATTGCATTAGTTTTGATCTGCTGGTAATTGTAAATACACATCGGAACACATCTAAGGACCATATGAATACATAATGTTCATTCACATACACATACATGTGATTTAGCGTTCACCTTTTCTTTCTCCTTTTCTACTTTACAGGTGATCGCTGAAGCAGTTTGGACTTTGAAAACCTTCATAATGTACTGACAATCTGTTTGACACACATTTATTTTGTTCCTGCAGGTCATTTATAAGGGTTTCTGAAGTGTTTGCTGAAGGTCAGATGACATGCTCACACAGACCTGTTGTACTAACTCAAATAAGAAAAAGTTCAGATGCAAATACAGAAAGGAAGCACATGTCTCTTGTAGTTTCATCTACTGATGAAGACTGTTCAGTGCTGAAACTCTTTGGTTTATTCAGGAAGTAATAAAGGATTTTTATTTCAATCATTAGAGTGCCATGGACTGCTTTTACCTGTTGTTGTTTTTTTATAGTTTACATTTGTGAAACTTCTACAGAACTGTTCCTACATAAGGGACTGAAATGCATGTTAAAACAGTATTTACTTTATTTTGTATATGATGACATTTTTTTCCTCATTTGTGCATGTGAATATAAGAGGCATACGACTTACTGAGGCAAGCATCACTGACAATTTGGTTTCCATCATCACACTCCTCTCCATGCTGGGCCTGCACTTTGCCATCCCCACACACACCAACTCTGTCCGGGACTTTCTCTGTGGACTGAAACGGCTGGAAGGGCTAGAAAAAAAAAAAAAAGGAGCAAGTGTTGGCATAACTTTGCAGATATTCTGAAAATAGTCTGACAGAGCCAGACCTATTTCCACACTTAAAGTGGTAAAGACAGGTCTGGAACAGAGGAAAATAAAGTCAACCATGTTTGACCAGTTGGTGTTTGTTTACCTAAGCAGGGCACACTAGTAGTATATTTACAAAATAGTGAAAAGGTGTGAAAATTCCAGAACCAAACCATAGTATTAAAATGACATATTTACCCTGCTGCCCTAAGAGGAGGCAAGGGGATTTGTTTTTGGCTCAGTTTGTTTGTTTCTTTATTTGTTTGTTAATTATTTAGCAGCAAAACTGTTGGTTGAATTCATACCAAATTGGGTTTATATATTGGATTGCCAGTGACCCAGAATAGATATCATTACATTTTAGGAAAGGTAGGTCAAACTTCACATTTTTTATGATTTAAAGAAAAGAAAAAAATTTTCCCATTTAATTATAACAGGTGAAATACGTGCGAGGGGCGGGGTTTGTTGTGCTTGGCACCATTAGATCTTTCATGTTGTAAGGAGGGGGGGGGGGGTTTGAAAACACTAATACATAGTGGACAGGGGGAGAGTGCCAACTAAAAGTTGCTAAACTGTAGGGTTACTGGAGTAAGTACAACCTATGAACCAGTCTACTAACACTGAGCTTTATTTGGTTAAACAGTGACTTTTTTTTCACCTGCAAGTTTTCTTTAAATGTAATGTCATTCCATCTGACTGTTAAAGCAGTCCACAAATGTGCAGTAGGTACAGTCGGCTCCATCTGATGCAAATATCAGGAGATATAATCCAATTTATAAACCATTACTCAAAAAAGTACAGTGTTATGCAATAGAAAATGTCTGCCACTTGACCCTAATGCAGCTTTAGGCCTGACTCCACTGTCTGCTATGCTACTCACGCCACTAAAGCAAGTATTAATAATCATCATCATCAGTTTGGTGATTGGTTTTCAGTGGCACTGAGTAGTAACCAAGACAGTTCACTCTAAGGTTAACAACTATCTAACTAATAGAAATATAATTAGCAAACTTATACTTAATTTCTGCAATGACATCCACTTAAATGCTCATGAATATTACATATCAAACCTTTTAAATGCACCTCTTATACGTGCATGTCTGAAATTAGAATTAGGAATTTGCCTTATTGTTGCTCTTATAATAAATGCACTGGTTTAAAATCTCGTTGATAAATTACAGCTCCTGTCACTGATAACATGTTGGATAACGTGTATGTTACATTCAGGTTCAGTACTGCATTTCCTTCCAACTTATCAGTGTTTACCTGTATGGGCTTCCATCCATCTTTATCTTTGAAGTAGAGCATCCTCTGATCCTTCCTGAATGCTATTGCGTTGTCTACTTTTAGATGGCCCATCTCTTCTTCACCGTTTACCACAAATATCTGCACATGTGCACATAGAGGATAGTGGATAAAAACTGATTCACATTACATAAATATTCAACATTGCAACTCAAGCCATTTAATATCAATGGATCTTACAGCAGGGACTCTGTTGAGATTATCCCTTTGTGTGTAGCTTCCATAAGGGGCATTGTTTACTCCAATAGTGGTGTCACACTCACAGCGGCCTGCTGGACCTGGAAGACCTTTCTCCCCCTTTTCACCCACTAAATAGAGACCTGTAACAAAGACAAGCAAATGTTTCACAAATACATGTACTATAAAATACAGTCAAAGCATCAGTATCTTAAAGTATCAGTCAAAGCAAAAATACATAGTTTGAAGCTATCATCCAGTAGTGTGGGATTATAGGAGTTGTTGTTTTTATCACTATTACCAACA
>JAPSES010000058.1:4049599-4067646 GCA_029822895.1 Maxillicosta whitleyi
TGTAACCATTAGTGATGAACTCTAGGTGTAAAATAGAGCCCCGTGGCTGTGGTTTATAAGCACTTTACCGAGACAGGCTTCATTTTGAATTTAGTACCCTATGTATCACTTTAAGTGCATATTAAAAACAGACTGATGGATGGGTCTGTAGACCTGTTCAAAAAAGACTTTCTTTTGTTATTTTAAAGCCAACTGCTGTGATTCCCATTCTCCAAAGTGTGGAATGACCAGGGAATTCTATCAGCTTTCATATGGTATCACTCATAATGCTCTATATTGTCAATTCTAGTGAAGTTAGAAAGCAAAATAGAACACCCCCATCCAAAATTCCAGTGTTTTTGACAAAAAATCAACATCAAAACTGTACGGCTCATGAGGCAGGCATTCCCATGGTCAAAAAATAATTCCATAATTGTTACATCTGGTCATTCCACACCTTGGAGAATGGGAATCACAATCGTTGGCTGTAAAATAACAAAATAAAAAGTACTTTTTTGAACAGGTCTGATGGGTCTGCTTTAATGTTTTCTTGAATGTCATATTTTGTCGAAATACTTACCAGTGTAAACGTTTCCTACCAGTATAAGCCAGTGTTCAATAACTGTGAACTGGCCAATGTCCTATAAATGCTCCAATAGAGGCCGTCACTCCCAGGTATGAGAGGTGGCATCAGGTAGGGTGGTTTTCTGACGCTCAGGCACCCGCTGCACAATCGAATCACCTTCCAAGACCTTCCAAACCTCTGGGGCAAGTTGGGGGTGGAGTCCAGGGGCTTGTCTTCGGCAGGGTCGCTCTGCCTTCCAAAACGCATAGGCATATTGGGGATGGAGTTTGGAGACTTGTCTTCGGCAGGGTCGCTCTGCCTTCCAAAACGCATGGGCATGTTGGGGATGGAGTTTGGAGACTTGTCTTCGGCAGGGTCGCTCTGCCTTCCAAAACGCATAGGCATGTTGGCGTGGTGGTGGAGAGGTTGGGCGGTGGGCGGGAAGAGCTTCATGATGATGGGGAGGCTGCTTTTCCTGGGGCTTGGGGTCACAACCATGTTGAGGATTGATTCCAGATCCAAACTCCTGTGGATTTTCATCTGGAAACAAAAACATGTGCACAACAAGTACGCATTAGAAGATTGTAACTGATGTCCATGGGCTTAAGACCCTAAATCACAGGTGTCAAATATGTGGCCCAGGGGACAAATCCGGCCCGCCAAAGGGTCCAATCTGGCCCATGGGGGGAATTTGTGAAATGCAAATATTACTCTAAGAATATTATCAATCAAGGATATTAAAATCATTTTAGTTTATTCAGCCCATTTCAATATCAGGTGGATCAGAACCAGTAAAATACTATCATAATAACCTTTAAGTAATGACAACTCACTCAGTTTTCTCTTTGTTTTACTGTCAAGAGAACAAAATTGAAATGAAATATTTACATTTGTACACTATTGTTTCACAAAAAAGCGAATAACGTCATATGAACAACCTAAAATGTCTTAAGAGACTGAGGTGTAATTGGACCAATATTCTAGTTTCTAAATGTTTTGTGTATTTGTAGATCGACTGTCATCTGTAAGTTGTCTTGCACATTTGTAAAGATAAAATGAGATAGAATTTTGGTAAAATTGCAATTATTTTTCGTAAAAAATTTCAGTTTTTTCAAAGTTCTTCATATTGTTCACATTTTTTTAAAGGATGGTTTGTAAATGTAAAGGTTTTCATTATGTAATTTCACTTTTTTCACACTAAAGCATAAAGAAATATATTGAGTTGACATTATTTATATATTATTATATTATTATTTTACTATTTTACTATTATTTTACTAAATTATACAAACTCTTCCTGAACTACTGCTGCATCTTTTTTTTTTTACTGAAGGGTGTGGCCAAGCGAAAGTGAATATCAGGGGCTATTTCTTTTTTCTCTACAACAATATCTTTGATTACTCAGCATGAAAGACATATCTGTAATTTCTAAAACTGTGTTTATTTAACCCATAAAAACCATGTGCTACTTTTGTGTCAGTTCTTAAACGTATTTTTCCTCTGTATTTTAACCTTTCTTGAGTGATTTATCACCATATATTCTAATATTATTCTCTGTATTTTGATTTTTTTGGTGAACATCATGTATTTTCCAGGATTTAATTTACTAATCAGGTAGATGATTATAAAAAAGGTCAAATTAAAGTTGAGGATTATTCTATTAAGGACAGAGAAAACTGAAGAAAAGTGACTTTTTCCACAAAATCTGAACATAAACCAAATGTCTCCAGCCACTGTCATTGAGCCAACTCCATGGGTTTTTACTGGTGAGCCAATAATGTAGAAGATGATGGTGTTTCCATGGTAACTACAGAGCATTTGAACGTCCAAATGGATCATATCTGATGACCATGAAAAGGTGACAAACAGCATTTTACACCAATTATTTATATGTTTTAATATGATTCATGGATCAACAGGTATTAAACACTTTAGGTCAGTGGATGGTTTTGGTCACAGGTGGATGTTTAAGTCTTTATGGGTTCATTTGTAGCTGAATTACAACTGGATATACAAGAAAATATATGAGAATACAGTGATTTAAGAACAGCAAAGGTTGTAAATGAATGTACACAGCATACATTCAGAATGTAAATAGCAATGTGTAAATATATTCAAAATATATGCCTGTATCTAGTCTTATATTTTATAACAAACAAATATTATAATGATTTTGAATGTTATTTATTCTATAAAATCTTTGATTATTATCACCTCACTCCATTATTTTTTTTGGATTTTCACTCTGTTGTGATGAATGAATGTCTTTAAAAGTAAAAATAATTGAATTTTTTTTTTTACATTATTCTGGATTTCAGAATTTTATGAAATGGTAATATACAAATTATGAAATTGTATGATCACAGGAATTATCCTTATTAATACTGTATATGTTTCCTGAAATGACTGACTTTATAGCTGATATAAACTTTGACCACCACTAACTAACTAACTAACTAACTAACTAACTAACTAACTAACTTTCTATCTATCTATCTATCTATCTATCTATCTATCTATCTATCTATCTATCTATCGAAGTGTTTCTGGAAAAGGTTTTTTGAAATGATTGAGGGCATGAAGACCCCATGTTCTTTTTTTTTTTTTTTTTTTGCTGGGACTGCTACCTGGAGATGTATTAGAGAAAGAAGACAAATACTTCTTTAAAATTCTTAGAATTGCTTCCAAAATAATCATTACAAAGAACTGACTCAAACCTGATGCACCCCATGAGCATCAGTGGCTATAATAGAGGAAATTTACTCTATGGAAGGACTGACATATCATCTATGGAACATATCATGTAATGTAATTCTCATAAAGTACTGGAGAAAATAGCAGAACTATAAACAAAACTAGGCATAATTACTACTGTGTGTCATTTCAATATTATGTGTTGACCCCTAGTTTATGTGTTGTATTATCTGTTGATGAAACAAATAAAAATAAAGTATAAAAAAAATGCAGTTTCTCCTCTTTAGCGTCGGATGTAGTGAATGTGGAACCACTGACATGTTCTGCAGCAGTGATTCACTAAATGGAAACCCATGTAGTTTCCCAAATAACACTTGTAATTAGTCCGTGTTTCTTCAGTTTTCTGTAATAACCTTTGGGCCTTCATGAACATTTACACGATCAGTAAAGAACATGGTTGAACTGTCTGTATGAGAGCACTGTCATGATCATACTGCTGTGCATCCTTCAGTTACTGTATTATGTAGTTGTGAGTTAAATGCTAAATTAAGAACAACTTATTGCTAGATTCATGAATTAAGCTACAGATAAAGATGTAAGAATTTGATGTAAAAAATATTTGAGTTTCAAGTAAGTTTATTCTTCTTTCTACTCCTTTTCATCCATGTAGATTTACACTTGTTTGTACTTGAAAGCAGATTCTATTTGTTTAAATGTCATTTTGCTTTTGTTTTTGTTTTTTTGTGTCTCTTTTTCCATGTTCGAAATAAATAAACAAATAAAATAAATCAATGACATAAATAAAAACACTCAAAACTAAAATGCAGAGGAAAATATCACATTAAACGGTGATAAATAACTGATATATTAAAGGTAAAGAAAAAAAGTTATTAGAAAATTGTGACAAATAATAGGTCTTTATGGGTTAAGAGACAATTTGTTGACATCAAACCACACAGCAAATATGCCAGTGTTAATTTAACACCATAAAGTGTCGATATGTGTCTGCATTATGCGGTGTAAAAAATAACACTTTCAACACCTTGATGTAACAACATAATTTTAACAAAAACACCACACACAATGTTGTTTTAAAACAATGTGGTGTTAATACGACACCAACACTGACTATTTATCACTCCCATATTTACTGTGTACACTTTTGAAAGTGTTAATTTTACACCATATAGTGTGGACACATATGGACACTTTATGGTGTTAAATTAACACTGGCATATTTGGTGTGAAGAAGATATCCTCTCTAAGTTGTTTTTGTATTTGTCTTTTATTTAATTTTCCCGTTGTATTGTTGCTGCTACAGGGTCAAACACCGTCACATTCAGATCCTGGTTCATCATCTGCACTTACCTGGTGGTGTGGCTGTTTCCTCACACTTTGTCTGCCTCCGTCACTGCTCACCAAAATATGATTGATTGATTTCCCATCAGGCTGGAAATCAAATGCTGCTGTTGCCCCCCCTTGAAGACCCTCCAGCATCAGGAGCATTGACAGTAACATTATGGTCAACATGTTACCAGTAAACAGCTGCTCTTTGGACAGCACTGCGACATATGACTTATTTTCCCTGATCCTTCTGGTCTTTTGTTATTAAAGACAAATGAGTAATATATACCATGTGTGGCTTGTAATAGAAACAAGTGTCACTGCCACACACACACACACACACACACACACACACACTGAACATGAGCTTCATTAAGACTTAACAAATTCCTGCCTTAATGACCATGTAGGGCTGTTAAAAAGGTGCATTTGTCCTAATTAGGCTCCTGAATGGACCAGTTATTATTAACACAGGAACAGTAGACTTGTGCGAGGGTCAGCACAAGACAAAGTGACGCTAAAACAGTGTTACTTAGAAGCTGGATCATTCATATTCAACATCTGAACCAGTGTAATTCCAGCCTGCACAAACTGGATGTAGGTAAAGGTAAAAAACAAAAAAAAGAAGAGAGAAAATTAGTGTTTTCAATGTATATTTATTTATTATTTATTGGAACTTTAATTCTAATACAACCCCACCTATTAGAGAATTGGAGGATTGTGTAAATAAAACCATAATTCAAACGTATTTTATTCACAACTACGTAAAAACACATCAAATGTTCAAACTGAGGACATTTAACAGATGAAAAAATATATTTATTTTTTAAATTTGATGGCAGAAAAAGTCTGAAAAAGTGAATTTTACCAAGAACAAAAGAAGAAACAGCTAGTAGGACATTTTCTAACTAAGGAGGTTAATTTTAATTTTAATCTTAATCAGTTACATGGTTGGGTGTAAAAACAGCCTCTGACAATCTGTCACAAAGAAAAATGAGGAAAAAAAAAAAAACTGTATATACAAATTGTGGAAAAATGTTTTGTTTTTTTTTTGTTTTGTTTTTTTACATAAAATAGCATGAACTTTGAATATCTAATTATCTACAGAACACAGAACAATACCATCAGAACCCTCAGAGTATCTGGAGAAGTGTCTGTGTAACCCACAGGGATGAAAGTCAGAGTTAGACACCAGTGCTCTTCAGTCCTCAGACAGAACTACATCAAACCCAGGTCCGTTTCTGTGACGGTAACCTCCGTATCACTTCAGGAACATTTTCAGAAAAATGACTTTCACAGAAATTCCTTAAATTTCCTTTTTACCTGCTACAGGGACTACAGATGGAAACTAGTGAGAGTGTTGTAATCTGGTACTTTATGTTAAAAGTTTTCTGTTCATGGTTCCAGACAAATAAACTAAACTAAACTGTCTGTGAATCTGTAAATGCAGGTTAGAGCTCTATCGTACAAAGAAAAAAACCCCAATGCCAACAAGATCCTGAAACAAAACCATCTCATCTGGACCAAAGCTACTTTAATATGTACTGAGATACAGTTTATAAATCATGGTTTATTTGGTTCAAACATCATTGGGGTTCTTTATCCAGCCTTTTATTTCATTTTTCACTGTTTTATTTGAAACATACAGTGTTTAATACATGTATTCTTCCACCTCCACCCAGTATAAGGTGTTTTCCACTGCTGCCATAATATAACAGTATTTCTGTTGTACCTAAATATCTCTTTATGTTTCTATAATGGTTAATCCACTAGTATATGGAAGATCTTTTTTTTTTTTTTTTTTTTTTTTTTTTAATCAAAACCACATATTTAATGTTATAATATATCTATTGTTGCTATCCATGGATTTTCAAGTTTAATGTTTTCCAAAAATGCATAGGGAAATGCAGCAGCAAATGACTATTTTTATGAAGTTGCACAATTACAGTTATTATCTTTCATTTCTGTGTAAAACTACATAAAAACAATGGGAACAAGAATGTAAACTGTTATCCGCACCAAAGGTGGACACACTAAATATGGACATATTTGGTTATTATTTGTCAACACGGACTATTTTGTTATTCCAACTTATTATTTTATCAATGAATAACAAGGAAATAGTTAATTTGAAACAAGTTTTTGACTGAAATTATTTATGTTTTCTTGTTTTCATGAGGTTGTGAAAAAGCTTCATTGGGGTTTGTATGTTCTCCTTGTGGCTGTGTCATTCATTTTCCAAAGATATATGAATGAATGAATATTTATTTATCTTATTGTATAGTCACACTCCAAAATATAACAAGTATAACAAATACAACAGGTCCACAACAGTGAAACTAGTTGCAAAGCACTGGACTAATGACACTAATGAAATAAACATTTTTCCATAATTTTTATTTTATTTTTTCAGAAGGATATATACTGTATATATACTGTATATGTATATGTGATTAAGTCAGGGTCTGCTTACATTCATGACTTGATGACATTGTTGTTGTTTATGCACTGATTTGATGCATTGACAACTGTGTATTTATAGTGTAAATGTACAGGAAAAACTAACTCCAGCGATTGAAAATAATAATAAAAAAATAGAATATAATACATAATATATTATATAGCAGCTGGCTGGCTCAGTGGTCATGGGGTCGCTGGTTCAATTCCGGCTTGAGACACATGCAAAAAAAAAAAAAACAACAACTGAGGTGCCAGTGAGGGTCCTTGGTTAAGACCCTTAATGCTCCCGCCCAATGGGCAGCACGGTGGCGCAGTGGTTAGCGCTCGTGCCTCACAGCAAGAAGGACCATTGGTTCTTTCTGTGTGGAGTCTGCATGTTCTCCCCGTGACTGCATGGGTTCTCTGTGGGCACTCCGGCTTCCTCCCACTTCCACAGACATGCACTTGGGAATAGGTTGATTGGTAACTCTAAATTGGCCCTAGTGTGTGAATGGTTGTCTGTCTGTCTGTGTGGCCCTGTGTGGCGGATCGAGGTCTGCACTCTGCTTTTCTAGTTTATTCATTTATTTACATCATTTATTTCATTCATGGTCGTGCATTTCATCAGCAACATCCAATAACCAATAAGTGAACAAACATTTACATACTTATGCTCAAACACGACTAAACATTTACCTGAACATTGATTTAAATCCAGTTCCGCTGCTTATATCATGGTTTTATTGGGGAAATATTGAACAATTTCCACTATATGAACATACACTGAACATAAACCCTTTTTTTTCTTTATAACTGCAATAAATTACAATTGCATACATTTTTTAATTTACTTAAATGGTGCAGTGACATGTTTCCAACTCATACAGAAAAATACTTTGATCAGATTCAATCTTATGCAGTAATAAATATTACACTGTGATAATAATCTGGAGATAGAAGAATAAAATAATGCATCAGAGTAAAAGGATGCTGAGTGTCAGTGCTTAATATCTCCTAAAACACCACATTCACACCTCCATAATCCAACGTTAACAGAATATTTTAATTGGACCCTTCACGTGTTTCAACTCAGAGGCTTAAGAGGAAAAGATATTTAACCTTTTCGATTGTAATGATTAGCAACCGTCAAACAGTCCAGCTATGACGGGCATTTCCAGTACAGTTCAGGGAATGATGCCACCCACAGTCCCAGTTTTAAACATCCTTAATAGTATATTTCAGCTCATTGTGACTGTTTTTTTTTTTTCAGTCGGCAGAATGAGAGGAATGCTTGCTGTGAGACACGGGGTGGTAATGACAACCTGCAGGGAACTTTAATTTGGTCCGTGCGTCATGACCCTGACATTGTTGCCTTTTGAAAGGTTGCTACATCCCACCTTTACGCACAGGGAGCCTTTAACCAGCAGTTTGATGTATCTCACTGGAAAAATATCTGAATCACATCTGGTTTGAGTGATTCAGTATCAACCTTAAGATGTTTTTTATGGCTATGGTATCTTTGTGTATTATCATTTACCTCCCGCCTCTCCCCAGCCCTTCTCTTTGTGCTTTCCCTGTCTGACCCCGGCCCCAGCTCGCAGACTATGGGGCTTGGGATTTACGATCCTGTCTCCAACACTTATCCAGAGTCTTATCCACACAGGGCTTCCCTATACCCCGAGCTCTCCCTTTGTTCTTTCATCAAGCTTTCTGAGCACTCCCTCAGAGACCTTGTTCTCTGCCACTGTAATTCTCTCTTCTTAATGTTTTTAATGTACATCCCTCGCCACCCCGGCGGCCTTTTCATCTTTCCATTTTCCTGCTTTCGGCCTCCTCTCCCTCCCCTCCCTTCTGCCTCTCCCTGCTGTCCACTTGCTTGAAAACAGACAGCGCCTAATTGATGGAAATACAACCCTGCTTGATTTAATGCACTTTATTCCCATGTATAAAATGTTTTTTTTTTCCCCAAGTTGTAACTGTATACAAGACGTATAGAACTTACTCAAATGTTAATCTGTCTGACGAGTGAGTTCATTCCCAGTGGACTCACCAGAACAGCGAAGACAAACACAGGTAGGCCTCAAGAAAGGATAAAAAAGGATAGTAATAGGACACATTGAGACCACTGACCTCCGCTTGAATCTTCCTCGCTGCTGGGGTTCTGGCACTGTTCCCAGAATTCCTTTCCAAGCCCGGGACAGCTTCAGATTCCCAGGATGATTTGTGGGAATGCGCTGTTATCCTCATGTTGAACTGATTTATGTAGAGTTTTATCTTCCCCCTCACTTAGACATCAGCCAGGTCATCATCGCAACGCTTTACATGCCCACACATTCAGCACGGAGACACATTCATCAAGGCGTTGAGACAGGTTATAGTTTTATCAATGATCAAATCCATTTCTGCAGAATCACTGCGTTATGATGTATGAGGAACAGCACCGACGCCGGGCCGACAGACATCCAGGCTCATACGGCACAGTGTGTGGCCAGAGTACATCTGTGTTGGGGTGTTATGACTATGACTCCCACACAACCACATCCAATAAAAAAAGGTCAAAAACTTTCATCCTGGGGAAGACTGGCAGGAAGGTGTGTCTGTACTTCTTTCCACGGATAATTTTAACCTTGTTTCACATTAAAGACAGAGGAGCCCAGTGCAGAATTTGTCAAGCACCACAGGATAAAGTTAAAATGGGATACCTTATCTTGCTTATTTTTATTTTTTTGTTTTCATGGTCATTAGGTCATTTAAGATATTTTCACTGGTCGTCTCCATGAGCTGATGGCTGCTATTTACTTACTTTTCTTTGAAGAGATCTATATGTACAGTGCTTAAATGTATTACACCATCTGTCATGAAAACAAAAAAACATAAATAACTCCATAGTTTATCAAAAACATGTTTCAAATTAAAAATGTTATTGTTATTCATTAAGAAAATGACCAATTGGAATAGTATTACTATTTTCCCCTATGTTTTGTATTGTGTTTGTGTCTGAAATAAACTGAAACTGAACTGAAAATACAGATTAGTATTGATATCGACATGTACAACACTTCTACAATAAAGAAATACGGTGCTTAACAAATGAATTAGACAACCTGTGATGAAAAAAAGAAAACATAAATGAATTCAAATTAACAATTTAATTATTATTCATTAAGAAAATGACCAATCGGAATAGTATTACCATTTCCCCCTATGTTTTGTATTGTGTTTGTGTCTGAAATAAACTGAAATTGAACTGAAAAATAAAAAAATCAGATTAGAATTGATATCGACATGTACAATAATGTTACAATAAAGAAATACGGTGATGAACAAATGAATTAGACCACCTGTCATGAAAATAAGAAAACATAAATAACTTCAAATTAACAATTTCATTATTATTCATTAAGAAAATTACCAATTGGAATAAGTGACAAATAATAACCATAAATGTCCATATTTAGTGTGTACACCTTTGGTGTAGTTAACAGTTTACACTCTTGCTGACATTATTTTTGTGTAATTTTACACAAGAATGAAATATAATAACTGTAATTATGCAGCTTTATTTATGGACAACAACAATAGTTATATTTTATCATTGAAGATATGGTTTTGATTAAAAAAAAAAAAAAAGATCATACTGGTGGTTTAACCATCATAGAAACTTAAAAATATATTTAGGTAAAACAGAAATACTGTTAAATTATGGCAGCAGTGGAAAACACCTTATACTGGGGGGAGGTGGAAAAGGGATTTCAAGTATTAGGGCTGACTTGATACATTTTTACAGATGCCTATAAAGTAAAATTATTTCTATTTTATATAAAGAGCTGCAGAAACTAAATGGAAACAACACATTATGTTAAATCAAAATGGGAGGAGGAGCTGGGTACTGTCTTGTTAGAGAGTGTATTGGTTTACAGGGTGCAACACAACAACTATTTTAGCATAAAAGATGTGGTTTTGATAACAAAAAAAAAAAAAAAAGATCTTGCATATACTGGTGGTTTAACCATTATAGACACATAAATGATATTTAGGTAAAACAGAAATACTGTTAAATTATGGCAGCAGTGGAAAACACCTTAAACTAGGTGGAGGTGGGATAATACATTTGTTAAACACTGTAGACAACACAACTTTGACAACATTTGAAGAGCTCTTTTCCAAAACGCTATATGTCTATTTAAAAAAAAAAGAAAGTGTCTTTCTCTTTCAATATCACTGAAATCTATGTTATAATGTTTAAAATTGTTATAGAAATAGCAGATAACATTAACCAAGTTCCAATTTCCCTGATGCTATCTTAAAATCGGATTGTAAAAAATAAAATAAATTTTTTTTTATTAAATGGCTTTTATAGCGTTTTGGAAAAGAGCTGTTCATTTGCATGTAAAGTATAACTAATGCATAACTCATGATGACTTCACACAGGATGGATCTAAATTCCTGTTACTCACTGTGGACTAATAATTGAGTCACTGTTGCTTTCTTTGATTTGACCCTTCATGCTTTGATAGGCACTAAATTAGCTGGATTACACAACTGTTCATTTCAGACCCATTCATTTGTTCAGACTTTCTGACAATAGAGACAAAAATGTAAAAGGCAGAGGTAAATGTATGCGTTGAACCATGTGCTACACAATGATTTCTCTAATAATTGAACCGTTTGATGGAGATGTTGTTTAGTGATAACTTTTTGGGACCTTACCAATCTTGTCTGAGGATAAAGTTAAAGAAAATTAACATAAAGAGGACATAACATACAAGCACAAAACATAATTAAATAAATAAAGTCACAGTAAAACTAATCAAGACCACAAACATAAACTATAACTATATATATATTAATACAACATATTATATACTGTATTGGCAGTTTTACCAACTAAAAAATATTTTATTTTATCAGAAATAAATAAACAAAAGACACGTTTTTATATTTTATATTCAACCTTCTGGAATAAATCACCTATCTAAACTTTTTTTTAACATAATGTGCGTTGCAAAAATATTTTTCCGGTACAAAAATAAATTTAATAAAGCTTTTAGAACAATTTATATTCACAGAATATCTGTTAGCAGCTGTAAGCAAAATTTGTATTTATTTTTTTTTTAATAATTGTATCAACAACATCATGGTTTTCCTGTGTAATGTCCTTAAATATGACAAAGAAAAATCCAGTTTATTACAGCTTTGTTTTTAACATCACTACAAAAGATAGAAACAACATAACAACATGAAAGTTTTGCTGTTTTTGTGTAAATTAATATATATATATATATATATTGTGTTTTGCTTCATTTTCTTGCTGCAGTGCAGGGTAATATAATAGAAACACTAGATGGCGTTCAATGTTTACTCAATTAAATCCAGAGTTGATCTGTACAAAATGGTCTGAAGCAGGATCTTGTCTTTTCCTTTTTCTTGCAAACATGAATTAGGTTTTTTAAGATTAGCTTGAGATATTTTATAGTAATGTTTTATGTTTTTTTAAAAATACTATTTATACATTCACAACTAAATAGAACAGAATTGTACACATAGCACTATTATGCATGATATAAACCATGTTGTCCAGCAGGTGGCACTCTAATACATTTATTTGACTTATTAGTGAAGGAGGAGCATCTAAGAGGAGGAGGAGAAACAGAGGAGGAGGCTGTCCTTAAAGAAAGAAGGAGTGTCCTGAAAAAAGGGGGCGGTCCCATCAGCTGTCAACCAAGGAGGAGGTGCTGGAATCACTGGCCAATGAGAGACCAGTAGGAATTGACCAATCAGAAGCTGGAAAGGAAAAGGCAAGAGAGGGAGGCAGGAAACTGAGCAAATGACCCCTTGATGAGAGAGAAGAGGTGGAGGATGGGAAGGATGAGGGGCCCTGGAAGAGGGGTGTCTGCGCGAGAAGTGTGGGGTTCACTCCAAATCTGCCACAGCCAGTGTTTTATCAAATGTTTTTACAAGATGATATATTTCTTTTTCCAAACATAAATAGCAAAGAAAAGTCATGGTTCGTGGGGAAGATGAGCGATTGAGTTCCAACAATAAAGTATAGAAAGATTAAAAAAAAAAAAAAAAAAGAAGTGCCTGTGGTGAAAGAAATAAAACGACGCAAGTTTATTTGAGCAGCACATTTGGAGGTGCTTTAAATGAAGCATTAAAATACCGAACACAGGCAAGACGTAAAACGTTGGAGTGAAGGAAAGTTATTTTAAAAATGAATTAAATATTGTGGAAAAAAACGAGGGGAAACCTCAAGACAAATTGCAGAGGAAGATATGGCATGAAAAGCAGTATTAAATCTGTAAAGAACCTCAGAAAATGAAGCAACTTAAAAACAAAATGCTGTGTTTAGCTTTAATTCTACAGACAGTGAATGGAACAGCGCATAATCTGAGCTGCTCACAACAAACCAGTGCTTCAGAAAATGGCCCTAAACCATCCACTGCCTTAGAACCCTTTAGCAATACATTAAAATTAAAGCTGGTGAGTGTAAACCACTGAGCTCTGTCCTGTTGGGATCCATTTAACCGGTTTTCTTTGATGAATCAACTACATTTATCTGATGTAATATGATTTATATGAATGTAAATCAATGGAAGAAAGTATGATAGGACGTGTGTGAGGATAGAATGTAGAACAGGACACAGAATAAAAAACATTTGAAGGGTGATTTCAAGGTTCAGTTTCATTTTATTAGTCATTCTATGCATATACATGAAATAAAATCAGTTCTCAGCACCGGTAATGTTCCAATAAAATGTGTCCTATATTAAAATAACAACAGTAAAAGCTAATAAATAAATAAATGATGCAACGCAAGATTAAAATGACCACCATGTTATAACAGGATATCTGACTGGAGTGAATAAGCTCTTATTATTATTATTTTTTTTTTGTTTTGTTTTTTTTTGGTGTTTTAAGTGTTTACGCAGTCGTTTCTTAACTGAGCGAGTTTCATGATCTGTGCCAGACAGCTCTTAAAAGTTAGCAAAAAAACAAAAAAACAATAAGAAAACAAGCACCTTCGATGGTTTTCATTACAGAATAAAGCTTTTATAAATAGGATAACTTCTGGGAGGATGGAGTAAGAGGAAGAGCACAAGGGGAAAAATGGACGAAATAGATGAAAAAGAGAAAAGAGGCTGAGAAAAGGCCCTTCCCTCAGTGCTTTTTCCTGACCTCTGGGCCCACACTCTGCTCCCAGTTGGACGGCTAGTTTGGCTGCTGTTCAGCGGGTCAGAGCAGGTCAGAGGCCGCCATGACACCCACACGGAGAGCTACACCGTGACCTCTGACCTCCCCCCTCCCTGCTATGGAGCTGAACCATGCGCAGCGCCTACAGCAAAGCACGGAGAGAGGAAACCAAGAGGAGAAAAACAAGGAGGCAAAGGAGGGGAGGGGGGGGGGAACAGCATCACACAACATCACATTTGTTCCACTAGAAAACATATTTATTTGTCATGTCAAAGCCACTTGATAGTTTCATCGCTGTCATTTCAAAAAAAAAAAAAAGAAAGAAGTTTTGCAGATGCTGTAATGATGGAGTTGTGACTGTTCGACATAATTAAATACATGAGACTTTGAAGTAGCAAATCAGAAACATGCGCTGCCTTGATCCATTTACCAGTCACTTTATGTCAGAACAGGAGACCCAGCCAAAGCATGAATAAAAAAAAAAAAAAAAATGACTGTTTATTTCATGAGAACATTACGTTTAGTAGTAGCTGTTTATGCTCTTTCTATAATGTGTCTTTGAAATGTGTCGGTAGAAACCCCTTTTGTAGAGGTCACACCAGGCTGGCTGAAGAAAAATGACCTTAACATCAGGACACAGCCTAGGGTAAGACTTTTCAACTGCCTTACATTAGTCTTTTATAAAAATATACCACTTTATCATAAGACCATTTATTACCGGTATTACGTGATTATTTCAGGGTGCCATTAGGAAAAACCTCCGGCATATTTTACCAAATTTGTACAAAACCAACATTCAACATTGAAACAGTAAAAGCCACGTTTGCACTTTGTAAATTACCAGAAATCTCCTTGCACCAAAATAGGGTATAATACAACTATGGTCATGTTAAGTAATAAAAAATCTGCGTTATGTGCTTGTGTTATGTGTGTTTGTTGCAGTGGGAGGAAATAAATGTGTGTGGGTAAAAAAAACAAAAAAAAAAAAAACAGTTGATGAAATTAAAGTGGCTATAATACAATAGCCCTCTGAAAGTCCTTCATTCAGAAATGGGTTTTAGTGTAAGTATTGAAGTGCTGGCTGCGTTTACTGCTTATGTTTACAGGATCAGCACTTATGTTTCACTTCCAGGAAGCTTTCAACCTCTCAAGTGTTAACCTGCATGCATGAAGAGTACGCACTAGTTATGTTATATTAAGTGTGGTGTTATGTTAGCATCTGGTTATATGAAATATTCATCTATTGGATCTTATTTCTTTCAGATTTTTCCAGAAAAGAATGATCATAATGTAGGTTGTATTTGAAGATAATGCTTTGTGTTGTGTCCAATGGGATTACTGTTTGGTGAAATGTAATGACAGGTGATTTAAAATGGATTATTTAACAACCAAAGCAGACACAAAGTTCACTGTTTTTAAACTCCTGACATGTTGCACTTACAAATACACACTGTAATGCCATGTTATTCCTTATATGTTACCCGTGTTTAGCCGTATTAGGGTTATTTTTCCCATGTATTTATTTATTTATGCATTTAGTGTTTCTATTACAACTACTATTAATGTATTACCATTATTATTCTTTTTTTTTTTTTTACTTTTTGCTCTATGTTATTGAAAGAAATTATGTTTATAGATAAATAACCATAATTTCTTTTATTTTTATTTATCCCTCTACTTCATGGAAGGTATGCAAATGATATTCTTTTATTTTGTTTAAAATACAACTAGTTCCAGGTGAGGTCATTCTATAAACCTTTCAGGTTTCCAACCTCACCTGCTCATTTTCATACCCTCCTCTCTACCAAGAAAGGTATGTACAGATATTTGCTTCAGGTTATATCTGTATGTGCGAATAAATAAAATATTTATTTATTTAATTTATCTTGTTCATGGTTGTGCATCAGTAAACATTCAATAATCATCAAGTAAACTAACATGTACACATTTGTGCTTGAAATGGAGCAGGATGATGATCTTATATTTCCTGTCCCCTTCTAAATAATAATAGCCTTAAAGGTTAGTTTTACACAACTAGCTATAAAGTCATACTGTATAAAGTCAGACAAACCAAACTAAATACATCCAAAGATAATACAAAATGACAACCAAGTGCAAAACTGCATGTTCAGGAAGTACAAAACAGGTAAACTGATGAAATGATGCATATTTTCTATATATATGTTTAATTTTTATTAATATTACTATCAGCTCTGATCATTATTGCTATAATTTAGTGGTTTACACCAGTGAACTAATGCGATAAAAATGTTTCATCGTCATTTTAGTTCTAGGTTAAATATATTTTACCTCAGATTAATGTAACTGGAACAAAGTAAAGTTGATTTTTTTTCTATTATTGAACCATTTTTTTTAGAAAATCTGAGCTGATGTGAGGAAAGGACTTACTTACAACATATTTCTCGTGAATCTGATTGATTCCAAAACCGTTCATAGCTCACACAAGACCTGGTGATTCAGTTTAAATAATATTCCATTTCCAGGGGAGCTGCATGTGTGTTTTAGCTGCCGGAAAGCAGCCCACTGAAAAAGACCACGCCAACAACCATGCTTTATTCATTAGTTTAATCATGGAAGTTATGTCCAGAGAAAACCAGGACCTGAATCTGTTTGTGATCTGATTCTATTTTTTACAATATTTACTCAGAATGATTTAATCCACACAGATGTTGCATGACTGTATGTAAGAATTAGGATGTTGAAATGTTGCACGTTTGGCGCCATGATCCTATTTTCCTCCCTTTTGTTGTTTTTAGACTAAACTCTTGGCTTCATATAAAAATAATCCAGATAAAGCGGTCTGAAACAGAGGAGAGCAGGTATTAAGTTTGACAAAAACAGAATGACTGAGGCACATGTACTTCAAAACAGCACTCAGGGTGGATAGTGTCTATATCGAGTTTCTTTCCGTTCCTATTGTAACTGTAGGTGTTACGCTCTGGATGTGGTTGTGTGTGCGGTGGCGTATGTGTGAATAAAACACTTTTATCCTCTGATGGTTTGTGATGGTCCTGCTGTAAAAGCGTCTCCACTTTTCCCTCATTTCCCACTCTCTCTCCCCCCCTCCACCCCCTCCTTGTGTGGTGCCATTCCCGGCAGTGAGAATTGGACTGTGTTCGTGCACGTGTGTGTTTGTATGTGCTTTGGTACATACACACAAGGTGGAATCTGATCCGTACCATAGCTTTCAGCAGGGCCTGCACGATCCCTAGAGTTTTGAAGGAAGACAGAATTGAACAGAGGGAGACAGAGAGAGTCCAATTTGACCTCAGCACCACTTCTTTACACACACACACACACACACACACACACACACACACACTTATACTGGGTTGTATAGACGCACAGTGTAGTGTAGGACTGAGTGGTACAGACAGCTGTGGGATAGTGACATCATCTTTAGTTGCCGCTGGTGCATTTGATCTGGGCTGAGGAGAAGATTGAAACTGAAACACCAGGCTGCTCTATGGACCCACATATCCTGCCAGAAAAAAAAAAAAAAATGTGTGTACGTGTGTGTGCTTGCAAACATGCGTGAGTGCGCGTTAAAAGCCCCAATAAAAACCTCAACATTGAACCAAAAAGACAAAATCTCCTCTTCTCTCCATCTCTCTCTCTCTCTCTCTCTCTCTGTCTCCCCTGCTGATTGATGTGCTGTATATATTCCTCGAGGTAATCAGATCCTTTTCTTCCAGAGGTTGCTGTAAATACAGACTGCTGAAGTGCCAGCCTGCCTGGCAGACAGGCTGACTGTCTCTGGCGGGGATTTAGCCATGCTCTAAAGCCTGGTATCGTGCAGCGGCGGGGGGGG
>JAPSES010000058.1:4099048-4112991 GCA_029822895.1 Maxillicosta whitleyi
AATACAATAGCCATAGTTACACTGGGAATGACTGACACTGACATAGTCATTTCCTGAGAAGACTTAAATATATATATATATATATATATATATATATATATAAATGCAGGTGGCATCCTATTTACTATTTATATGATCCCAATATCAGTCTGTTTAATGCAGTGTTTAATGCATGGGGTTGCATAGAATTAGTAGTAATTGATAAAAATAAATAAGAACTTACTGATAAAAAAAATATACAGTGATTTTAAAGAGAGACAATCCCAATAGGCTATATAAAATACATGACAAACTGAAGCAGAAACTGAAGCACTGTGGTACTGTTTATGTTTCAAATGTTCACTGTGGTCAGTTTCAGATGTTGCAGTTCTTTCATAATTCATAGTTTAGTTATTGTTTGTTCAGTATTAATTTTCATCCTTGTTAATACAAGCTGGACTGACTGTACATATCCTGACCAAGGAAAATAAAATTCTCACTTTGTGCAGTAATCTGAACATCTGATCTGAACATTAGGGCACTCCGTCCCCAGAGTGCTGACTTCTAGGCTTAGGTGCACTTTTTATGTACGTTAAAATCACACAGAATATCAGTTTTTCAGCTGAATTCAGTCATTGTCTTTGTAATCTAAACATGGTTTTTCTGCCTCTGTTCATAATGATATACATTATATAGACTAAATGTGTCTAAAATTAACATGTGTTTGTAACATAGTATAGCAAACTATTACATGATCAAAAACAAATTTATTTTAACACAAAAAATGTCTCTCTTGTGAATGTCTGGGGTCGCCAGAAATTTGTGATGTTAAATTGGGGTCATGAGCCAAAAAAAAGATTGAAAACCACTGGTCTAATGTCATGGGTTATTTATCAAAGTAAGCACTATGTGGATTTCTACTGTTGAACTATTGAGTGTCTCAGCCAGCAACTTAAACACACTTCTTGTCTACGTTTACTTCCAAAACACACAGCAATGACCGGTAGCAATCAGCTGTGTTACAATCGAATACGTTTGATGTGTACATCTCGGTTCAGTGGAGGGGCGAGGGAATACTCACTCACAAACCACACAGGACCCCCAGGCCTCTGATCTTGAATCAGATTAGCCCATCGGACCAATTACAGCCAATCAAAGCCAATTAAATCCAATTATGACCAATTATGGATAATTAGAATGCCCGGGAGATTGATAGCCCAGAAAGATGGGGCAGCCGGCTGTCACTTTCAAGAAACTATGACACTCATTGCTTTTTTTTTTCCTCAGTCACTCACTCCATCTTTGTCTAAGACATAAACCTCAGCAAGACGGATCACTATCAACTTCAAAAAGATGTCATGATAGCAAAGCAATGTAAAAAGAAACACATATATACAATATAACATATGGCTGTGTCTCTCTTTTCTCTGTTTGCCCATCTGTAGTCTCCCCTCCATTTCTTCCAAATCATGGAGGTTCCCACTGAAAACTGAAACAGCGGAACACTTAAATGAATGACCATCACTCTGCAGTGTGTTATTTCTCCTGCCAATTCAAGATGGTTTTCCTCGCTGCTTTTTTAAGACGTATGACTACTTTGATTGTCAGCCATTTACCACAATACAAAATGCTCTTTCGACAGTTGGGTATTTTTATAATGTGGTTTTCAATCTTTAAATAAGACGAAGCAAAGACCTGCTTTCATTCTCAACTACCTATCATTTCAAGAATAATGTTCTTAGAAATATCAAATACTGTACTTGTGCATTTTCCGGGGTTTCCCTATATGCTGAATGTTTTCGCAATAGTTCAGGCCCTCTCACTGGGTGCTATGGAATGTCCATGGGTTGTGTTATTGTACGGCTATGAGTTTCAGACAGACGGTTCTGCATGGAGATGAAGAAATGTGGAAAAACGAAACGGATCTTCGGTGTACATTCAAGCCGACATTCTTGAGCTCAACAGGTCTGTCATGTTTGTCCATCAGGCCGCAGGACTCCTGTCAGTCAAAAGGTCAACCTCTAACCACATTCCTGTCCCGCCTCTTGTTATCATTCAGTCCACTTAAGGTAGTTATAGCATGGCCTTTCATTTTGGCAATTCTGTTTTCCATTCCGCAGAACAATTGATGTTATCATTTTGATTAAAATCGCTGCTCAGATATTCGGCTCTAATGGCTGACAGAGAATAATGAGGCCTGTACCAAAAAAGTCCAGCCAAGATAAAGTGCATAAAATGTGGAGCATAGCCTTTTGCTGTTTTGAGCATTTTGAAGATTGAAATAATTACTACAAAATACTCACATAAAAGCTTCCTTCTGTTTCACTTCGTCAGATTTCCAAGATAGTGCCTGCAGGGTTTTCTTTTTGGATTGGAGCTGACCAAGACCAAAATAACCTCAGACTAAAAGCCACATTGTGACTTTAGGTGACCCCCGTCATTTGTAACGTCTTTTTTTTTTTCTCCTCTTATCCTTAATCTTGGAAAAGTGTTCCCTTTTCATCAATCAATCTGTAATGCTTGTTTGCATCTCTCTGCATCTCCCTGATTCTCTCTCACATGCACACAATTTTTGCTTTTTCCTTTCTGCTGTTGAGTTATATAAGTTCATATATTCGTGTGCATGTGTGTGCATGTGTGTGTGTGTGTTTGGGGTGTGGGGTTCAAAGGAAACATAGAGGATAAACAAACATGCTTGCAGAACCGTAGAAGGCTCGGCACTGATTGCTCAGCTTAGATTGACTCTGCCCTGGTTTATTTGTCTATGTCACTGAGATAAACATCACAGTAACCCTTTGACAAGAAAAATGAACCCAGGAGAGGATGAACACTCGCTGTGGTGAGCAGGAACCACTCGCACATGTACACTGTATGTGTACACGTTCAGATATGAAATGCATCCCCAAACACATAGGCTCTCTCTCTCTCTTTACATACACACACATTCCTTCATGCCTTAACTGTGGCCCCTCTTTAAAAGCTGTCATTCACTGCTGGTCACCATGGATGTGCCTAACAAAGACCCTTAAGAGTTTCTCAGATGGCAAAAGAAAGGCACACAGAGGAAAAACAACAAAAAAGAAGGCAGAAACAGACACTGGGGGAAACATCAACACTAGCAAAGTGCAGAGATTGACTGACTAAGCGAGTGAGATGCCACACAGATGAAGATGGATTGAAAGGGTGTGATGGACAAATGAGACAGAAACATATTGAGATAAAGAGGTTGGGAGGCAAAGTTGAAGACAAGTTGGCAAGAAAAGAGAAAAATATAGAGAAAGACAGAGAGGGGAAACAGATTTTCTTTTATTGCCAGACATCCTAATAAGCCTCATTAAACACTCCTGGAAAACCCTTCCATTTTTCTCATTCACACACATTTTCTTATATACCCACAAGTCAGTACACAAGTATATGCAGAGCACATGTACAAAACAAACTGTGGGCAAAGTGTTTCTGTACGTTTTAGGGTTGAGTGTTGGTGTTTGGCTGAGGTGGCGGAAAAGCAAGAGGGAGCGTGGGACAGTGGGTCAAGAGGTGAGGGGTCAGTGGGTGCAATGGGGGGCCAGGGCAGGGCAATGGGCCTGTGGCTACGAGGTCAGATGGATGTGTGGGCCTCGGGCAGAGTGCCAGGCTGAAAGGCGCTTGGGTGGGCTTTGTATGAGGGTACGATGGGAGACAGTGGCATAGAGCTGTGGGTGGAAGTCCGGAGGGTAAGGGTGGGGATGCAAGCTGGAGAATTTCCTAAAACCAGCGGAGCCAAAGTAACCCATCCGTGTAATGTTTTCAAAATGTGATGCTCCAATAAAATCACAGGGAGAAGCTCAACATGCGGAAAAAAAACGTTGCTGACATCGCTCCAAATTTGGGTGGAACAGCTTTACAGTGAGCTAAAAACACATTTCAGGAGAGTGTCAATAAAGAGAAAAGAAGGTGGCAGAACAGAATGGGGCACAGAGGGATTTATGCCCAGTGTAAACAGTTTGACATGAGGAATACCACCCCTGTAGCAACAGTATTTCTTTGTAATACACATAGGCCTATGCATAGACAAACTGAAGCACTCACACACAACCCTGTGCCTATTTTGACTCAGTTTAAAACACTTTTCATCCCAGTTTTGATTGAGGGGCAGTGCTGAGAGGCAGTCAAGCTGCTCCTTAAGGCTTGGTGACACACTGATAGAAAACAGCACAGAGCAGTGACAGACAGAGTGAAAGGGAGAAAGAGAGGGGAGGAGGAGAGACAGTGAAAAAAGACAGAGGCCTTCAGTGAAACAGAAAAATACCCATGGAGAAAGAAATAAAGAGAGAAAGAAAGAGAGAGACTCGCTTGAAAAGAGGCTGAGAGGACGACAGAGCCAAAGAGAGGAAGAGGAGGCCAAGAGAGAGACGGAGGAAGGCGAAGTGGTGAAGAGCACTACCGAAAAAGAGAAAGAGAGCGAGTTAAAGAGATTACTTTCAGGTTCAGAGACACTCTTTCTGGCTGCTTACTGGCTGTCACTCAGTGCTTTTCTCCTAGGGGGAGGGACGGCTGGCTCTCATTGGTGTCATTCACCTGCCAATCAGCGTGACAGGCGGACCATAGGGCCCCATGTTGTGGTGCGGAAACTGTCTGTCAGCCACGCAGCAGCTGCATATGACATCACCCAAGATCAGGTTTAGAACACACATACATAATTTTTATGTGCAACAAAAGAACATACAAGCTTAAGCCTACATCTTAAATATGGAGATATGTACTATGACATCAATGGCTCACACAAACACACACACACACACACACTCAATCACTCACATGCACATTCAGACACACAACTTGACTCCCTGTGGACTGCACTGCATGGCCTTGCCAATCCCCTGGCTGTCCTCCCCTCCACTTTGCTCCCCAAAGCCCTTGTTACTGGCAGGACAACAACCCTTGGACATCTGCACACCAGAGCACACAAATACACTCACACACATACATCTGCACACACGACAGCTGGACAGTTAGACGGCCAAAGAGGAAAGGATTCGTGCATACGTCTTAGCTGTAATTAGGCGCACATACACACAGGGAGATCAGTGCATGAGCAAACCTTACCTACACACACATGCATGCACAGGACACACACATAGCTCTCATAGAGACGGCTTGGCAACGAGACAGCACCCATCTGTTTTGAGCTAATTTAACATGGTCACTAAAACAAAGGAGACAAAAGCTCGTCTTGTGAATAATGATGAAGTGACTGTCAACTGAAAAACACTTCTAGCTCTTGTGTGTACGATTTACTCTGTCTGACTCTATTGCATCATGCTGCAAAGTACTGCAGTTTTTGTTTGTACATTAGAACAATAGAAAACAGTGAAGTGGCAGCTCCAGTTGTGTATTTGTAGTGTGTGGAAAGAATCATGGATTGAGTTAAAAAATAGGAAACAGTAGGTGTTTTTACTATGTATGATGCCCAAATACGTGTTCAGTAAATGACTGATATGATTTAAATGTTTCTATTGTTAATGAACAGTTCACACATTATTAATGGATTTGTGCAGCAATAGTCAGTTACTAAAAAAAATAAATAATAATTACTCACTGCTATTTGATTTTTACAGTTTTATGCATCTTTATACTTCAGATTTACATTTCAGTAGCAGATGGTGCACTTGCACTTCATTTCACAGATTTATTTACCTTTCAAATGATGATTCTGTACACAGAAATATATTCATATATTGCTTTAGAAGCTACTTTAAACTACTTCTAGACTATATTTCAGAGGGCAAACATGGTCCAGTAGCTATAGTAACTGTCCAGATATAGTGCCAGTCTATAAAATACAATGTGTGATTGCAGATTAAGAGACTCAACATAAAAGCAACGACTTAAGCTTCACTTTCACAGCAAAAGTAAAATACTAGGCTACATTTGAATTTATTGCTTCATTAATAATAGGCTTTTTTCTAACAATATACAGGGGACCATTTTTTAATAAACGTATTCCTCAGTAACATTTGCCTTAGAATACCATTTTAGCTTTTCATGTATTTACATTTTGCTATTATTACAATTTAATCTACTCACTGCGCCAATGTTTTTAGAATTGTATTGTGTGACATGAGGTAACTCCAGGGTGAGGCGGGCTCACATGTATGTGCATGCAGGCACACACAAACAGACACAGCAGATGCGGAAATGGGAATTGTTGAACCATATCATTGTGACAGCTATGATGACGGATGACTGTATCATCTTGGAGAGGGAACCCCTCTCTCTCCTCAGTTGTGTCTTTTGAGGTCTGATTACTCCCTCACTGAGTCTCGCTGGCTTCTGTCTGATTTTCTGCATCAGTGTAAGCTACAAAAACTACACATTTCTTTGTTTGTCTGGTTCATCTCTTTTTGAACCTCACTGATTAGGGAACATAGTTTATCCGGCTAGTTGTTTACGCTTCCAATGTTAGAAGCAAAATTCTTATTGTCTCTGTTTAGCCCCATTGATCTCCAGTTTACACCAGTCAAACACAGGCATGCAGACATTCTTTGTAGAGAGCAGGCTGCTCTGCTGAATGTCCTCGCTTCTGTCTGTGATGTGTTGCCTGATGACAGTTTTGTCCATTGGCAAAAGCCAGGAGGCTGTTCATGCACCATGACAGTCCACAGATTCTTTGAATGCTTTGCATGGATGCTCAGAGAGTTCACAATGGTTGCCCAGACACTGTTGCTCACAGTTACATCTCTGTCTGACCACATAAGGTTGCTGCTCACAAAAGGACATCCTGTAGTTCATTTGCTGGTATTAGTGATATTACCCCTGAATTTTATGTATCAGCTGAACAAGATCAAGCTGACTGTAAATTTGTACTCTTTTGGCAGTGACCTTCACAGTAATAAAAATGATCTACAGCATGGACAAAACCAGCGATTTCTTGTAAGAGCTGCTGAGTGAGAATGTTTCCCCCCCAGACACAAACAGAGAGCAGCGATCCTTTTGTACAGCTTTAGTCTGGTCTTTTCTTCTTCATCTTTTGCCTGTTCTTTCCTTCATCTGTTTTTCCTCCCAGGGTCTGTAGCTTAAAGCCACGTTATTTTTCCAGATGGCTTAGTGTTGTATGGAGAGCAGACAAGAGGAATACTTCATTGAAAATTTGAAAATATGTCAGCATGTGGACATCATTATGGCAGCCTAGATCATTTAAGCACCCTAAAATTACCTGCAGACCTTGTAGAGAAAAGTAATAAATGTGTATGTGTGCATTCATGAGGGTTCACATGCATGCCTCTGCATCTGTACAGAGCTCAGATGTGGAGATCGTGAACACATGTCTGCATGTTTGGTAGAATTCCTGATAGCAAATCATAGCACTAACCTAACTTTATAATGACGCTTCAAACTTGGAAAAGCATACAGATAAATTTTAATCAAAAGGCAAAGTCAGACACTAAAATCGAAATAGTTGCTGAACAGTGAAAGTAAGATATATGCATTACATTCCCCCTCCTCTCACTGTTTTATGCCATTCACACTGGTGCAGGAGAGCAAATGTGTCCCTAAATCTGCTTCCAGTGAGTCCTGAATTGCCCCTGTGCCAAATGAGCAGCATAAAGCATGCCCCAAAGGCATGGTCCAAAACGACACCCAAACAGCAAAGCTGTCAGCCCATGAGCCAATGTACTAAAACATGAGTGCAGCCGAACTGTTGGGTTTTATAGCCTACAACTCCTAGTCACAAGCCCTCTAATGCCCCGTTTAACAAGCTGAAAATCCTCCATTTATTCCCCTTCCATCTCCCTTTAGGAGCTCCTCCATTACCATTCACAAACAAAGACAGGGTGAAATACACTCTATGTAGTGTGTATATGCCAGTGTAAATCCATGGGTGAGGTGGTGGAATCGATGGTTCTTTATGTATGCATGAATGCATCCAAGCATATACTGTACGTGTGTAACAGGAAGTGAAAGCTCATAAAGCAATTCATCAGGGGGGAAAAGGCAATCAAGGGGAACACAAATGATCTGAAAACTGTACTGATGACAATGAGCAACTTCTTTTTAAACTGCATGTTTATGTGCACGTATGGACAGTGGTTATTCATGTGGACACACTAGTGGTCTGTAACAAAAGGGGAGGGGACTCGAGGGGGAAGAGCAAAAGAAAAGAGATAGCGTTTGGAGTCAAGAGGTCTGGTGGGGTCGGTCTGTGTGCTCTCTCATCATGAACACAGCAGATTGGATAAAGTCTCCATCGGCGTTACACTCCACCAGTCACAGCCCTGTGAAACCAGCACTATGTATCTACCACACACACCCTCACCCCTCTGCAACAATGGTGTCACTCATGGTGACCAAAGAGACACGGGGAGTGCTCCATCATGGGTATTAGCTATGGGGATCAGTTGCTTTAAACATGAGAGGAGGGGTGAGCATTTGCAGCCTATCGTGTAACATCTATAGCTGAACACCTTTGAAGTTTTGTCTCTATTTATTAGATGTACTTCCCTTTCAAATTAGCATAATATACTATAATGTAGAAGCATAGGCAGGATGAATACTTTGGATTGCCTCGGCTTGTTTTCATCATAGGTTTTACCACTTTCAATGGAAGTGGAAAGAACGCTTTCCACTTCATTTCATTTTACAACACATACTGTGGGGTCCCGTTTTACCATCTCTGGGAGCTGAAATTAAATCAATTTTGAATGCACGACACAAAATAGCAATGAAAGCCCTGTATTAAGGAGATCTGGCTGGCTAGCTTGTTATATTTTCCAGGGAGGTTTTGTTTGCTTGTTTGTTTTGCTGTTTTTCCACGCTGAAATACAGGGATTGGAAACATGCTTAGTATACTGTCTCAGTGGCCTAACGAACCAGTGGTCTTGGAGTGGGGAACACGCTCTGCGAGCCAAATCGTTTTTCCCTCATAACACCATCTGTTTTCTCCTAGTCAAGCAAGGCAAATCAGGGGTCATCATCATTAATATGTGCCTGCTAAATCCGTTCACATAAGTCCCGCTTGATTTAGGGCTATATGAATTTATCAACACCAAAGTTTAACTCACTGTGATCCAAATGTTCCGTTTTAATGTTCAGTCTGTCACAAGGAAACGTGCCATTAAATGTGAAGAAATATAGATTGGAAGATTTGAAATAGAACCCAAATATTCCTTGAAAAAATATTCTCAGAAGTGAAAGGATGAATTCCTTTAAGTATTTAAAGATGCATCCCAAAGCACAGATTGCATTAACTGCATTAATCTGCAACAATACATCTTCAAACTATTTTCTTTGAGCTTGTGTTTATAGCTTTGGGAGGACATGTTTATGTCCACTGCCGTGACACGGCTACAATCCTCAAGAGTACTATGATGTGGACAGGAAACTCTGAATCTCTCTCCCTCACAAACATCGTACACATTTTCCCTCTCCTCACCCAGCTCTCTAAAATAACAGCTTTGACACGATCTGCACCGGGTAACTGGTAACTCGAGAGCAGCCTGCTGCAACACGGAGCGCAGAGGAATCCCGTGGCTGTGAAAGAGATGCAGTCAGGGCACTGGTCTGCTCTCAGGCAGGCAGGGATGGATGGATGGATAGACGGTATAAGGGGCCCACACAACTTACTGGGCCTGGGCCCCTGGTGAGACAGACCCAGGCCATCTGGATAGGGTAGGGGGCCAAGGAGGCTGACAGGGGACCCCAGTGTTTGGGTGTCTGTGCCAAAGCAAAGAGACACATTCACCACATGTCCCCCTTACACTGCAAATGGAGGGGACTGTGATCTCCTCTGCATGGTGACAGGGTTTTCTGATTAGCTTTTAAACAATAATGTACATGTTCAAATACGCACACAAAATCCTACACAAGTGCAGTCAGGCCTCTGTAAACATCTGTCAGCTATTGCCTCCTTCGTTTACCCCTCCTCCTCAGACACCAGCAATTCAGAATGACCTCTGACCTTCAGCTGAAGAAAGAGCAACTGTGACTTTCTGCCAAGCAAACCTAGCCTACCTAGCAAAATGTTCAGTTCTCTGACAAGTGTACCGCAAAAAATACCTCACAAGGAGACATGAGCATGTCTGCATATGGACAGAGCAGAGTTACTACAAGACCTACATGACAACTGGCCCATGGCATAAGGACAGCTGTATGTTGGTGATTACAACAGGATGTGACAAACTGAAAACGCACAGATTTAAATGTTCGTAAAATACATGAAAAAACCCTAAAGGTATTCTAAAAATGACACGAGACATTCCCTTAAGCCACTGCAACTCAGCCAACTTTAAACTGCATTTGCCAGGGAAGTAATTCAAGATGATTCATTCAATAAAGAGAATATTATTTTTGAATCACAAATAATTTTGCTCTTCATTTTTGTTTAGTTAACCAGTCACTTCAGCTAATATGATTTGTCTGCGGTTTAGACATTCAAGACTCTGATTTGCCTTCTCAGCCACTCTGGCTCTCAGGGGATCCAGATCAGCATCATAGACCCGTGGACACAGACCAGAGCCCTCATCAGCTCTCCCACTATACTCTCTGGGGCCTCAGGTTTCCTCACCGTACCTCCCACCCTCTTCGCTTCCAGCAGCCCCCGCAGGCCTCGCTCCCCGCATCAATTACAGCCTATCCCCCGTAGCGCTGGCCCCTCCCTCTTGTGACCCTGGGGGTTACTGAGTCAGGAAGGTCAGAGGCCGTTCCCCCCATGGCTACCCAAGGCATCTCTCAGAAGTTTCAGGCTCTGTGTCTGAAGTCCTGGGGCCCTGCAGAGTGACACCCACACAACCACTAGATAGCATGGCTAAACAGAGATCCCCCCATTCTGGTCAATAATGGTCTATCCCAGTCAATGGTACTAATAGAGCAAATATTCACCCTTATAATCATGTTCATAATTATATTACTGCATTGGTTTATAATGTTTTGATCCTTCCACCATTGGAGTAAACAGTCATATACACTATAATTTCTATCTATATGTTTGTAGGAAAGAAAACAAGCCATTTATGGTATGTTATATCTTTTATCTATGGTGATACCTATTCTGATCTGCTAGAGTCACTGACTTTATATATGCCACAACAGATCACAGTTCAGTGTTACCTCTTTACAAATTCATAGATGCCTAAAAGTAATAATGCAGACCAACAATGAATCTGATATGAATTTTGAGTTTTCAATTTTATTAAAAAAAAAAAGAAAGAAAGAAAGAAAGAACTGTAAAAATATATTTTGGGTAGACACAAAAATGCAATTACAGTTTTTACATTTAATGAGTAATTCTCAATAGAGCTTGAATCTATTCAGTTTGCTATAGAATGCCTTAAACTGCTCATTTCGAATAACTAATTTCACCAAATGTTATGATACATGCTTTCAAGACTCGAGAGAAAGCTTTATTTCTAAATTAACTGTACTGTACTGGTGTAGAATTAAATCAAACAGCCAGTGACCTGCAATGAAAAGACAGAACATACAGTCAAACAGGTTAAACAGCAAGTCGATGACTCAGGTCCTTTTTTTGACCACAGAGTTTTGATGTGGAACTTGGCCTCACAGAGCAGAACTGTATTTCTGTCACCATACCCAGACCTTGCAGTGTCAATACCAGACACATTACCACTAATGGGAGAGTCTGGGGTGGAGGGAAGAGGAGACAGGAAAAGAGAGAGAGACAGAGAGACACAGCCACTGTAGAAGGACAGTATCTCTATTGATTAACTGGAAGAAGACCTCCACTCCACCCTCCTCTGTCCAGACATATGGGGTAATAAGGACCACTCTTCTCCACTGCCATCCCCCCTTCTCCTCTCCTCTCATCTCCTCTCCTCTTTTCTCCCCTCACCCCTGCTAGAAAGCCTTTTAATCAGCCCCTGTGGGAATACACGGATATGATATGGGAGAAACAGAGGGGAAGAAAGAGGGAGGAAAAGGAGACAGGGTGAGAGGAGTCCATTAGCAGAGCAGACACAATAGCTACAGGAACAGAGCAGATATATAGAGGTTTCCTTCAGCGCAGAAGATACAGAGTCAAGATAGCAGGCCTTAAGAACACAAATGTGCACATAGAACACATAACAAAAAATGTTGCATGATTCATGAATATGAAATGTTTTCGCTTTGAACTTCTTCAAAGTTGATCAAAATGATAATTTCAAGGGGAAAATGTCCCCAAGGCACTGTAGTCAGCATTACAGGGTGTGCACATTTAATGCGTGTGTATAGAGTAAGACTGAGACTGATCTGATATCGTTCCAGAGTTACCAGGTCACATCATACAGGGCTGTTTTTCTGCTCGACCAGACCATTTTCCTCTGTTTATGTAGGGCCTTTCTGTTTTCTTTTCCAAGAAGAAGGCTGCCAATCTGAGAGAGCCAGACCAACTTTATCAAGGCAGCCATCTCAGGCTCTGACATCAAATCCACAACTGCTTCTTATATGCTGAAAAAAAGAGAAAGAAAGAAACTGTCAGCGCCTCACCCTTCACTGGCCCCTGAGTTTTTTGGACTCTTGAGACACAGTGAAAGAATGAAAGAGAGGGAGGGAGTTTTCCTCATCAAGTGAGCCAAAATTGATTTTTTAAAATATCTAACAGAGATGTTAGCGATCACAGTCATGTCTCTATTTGGCAAGGCGCAACAGACCACTGTGGACCTGATACATTTCAATTACTGGTTGCAGGTTCAAGACAACCTAATATACTTCAAGGCAAAACTCAACATTGCTTTAAAATGCACAAAATCTGGTTAGTGGCGCCCCCAGGTGACCGACACCCTTATAGAGGTTTTAGGGCAAAACCACTTTTCCAGATTAATCAGTAATAAGAATGAATCATATCAACAAAATGTATGGGAATAGCCTACAACTCAGCAGTTATTATGTTTTACGGGGCTTATCGCAGTAACAAAAACATCTGTGATATTACAGTTAATAAGAGATGTACTACATTACTCCCAGTAGAAGAAAACAAAATCACTAACTAGACTAACACAGAATGCTCCGTTTCTTCGAGGGTGACCAGTGGGACACATAATGCAATGTCTAGAAGCAGTCTGTTCACTCCATCAGCATTAAAACAAAAGTTGTATTGAAAAGGAAAAGACATAAAGCCATGTAAAGCATGAGGCATTTTTCATTATAACAACTCAATTTGCAGGCAACGAGTCTCGTGCAAAATTGCTTCCATATGTCTCCGCTGCGGGGCGCCACAGAGTCTGCCAAAATGGCCGTCATAAATTTATGGCCATTTGCGGTCTGTGATTGGCTGAGGCAGTCTGCTGGAGTCGCAGGTGTAAGCCAATTAATGGCTGAGAAATAGACTCCTGCGTATGATTGGCCAGGCGTGGATGTCAATCAAGCAGCGACGGAATCTGAAGGCAGAGAGCCGCCAGTCTGTTGTTTTGCTCTCTGGAGGACACAACTCCTATGGCTCCCACCGTACACACACATGCACACACAGACACACTGCAGCAGACACCACACAGCACAAAAATATATCCACCACACCAGATACAATAAAATAACTAAATTAAACCAGATCATTTAAATAAAAATAAATACAAATAATAATAATCATAAAATAACCTAATTGAACACATTGTGCTAATCCATCTGGATGACTTAAAACGTTAACAGAAACACATTTAATTATGTTACACTATTAAATGTCCTATAATTTGCCTATTTTTATCTATAATTTTTTTTAAAAGCTGAAGAACATTTAAATGAAAGAAAATGTAAGATAAATATGAACGTTAAAAAGTAAGAAAAATATTTAGGTGTATGATTTTCATATTTCCCACAAAAAAAAAAAGCTTATATTGAGGGGGCTTTTACATGTTCACATTCTAATTAGGAAAATATACTTTAAACGTGAAATTAAAAAAAAAAAAAAAAAATCATATTTAAAATTATTTGGTGTTTCACTTAAATGATATATATATATTTTTAAATCAATATATGAATTGTTATCATTTGTGATA
>JAPSES010000058.1:4120989-4150117 GCA_029822895.1 Maxillicosta whitleyi
GGGGGGGGTTAGGTATATAACCTTGTTATCGGCGCTGACATTGTAAGCTTCATTTTGTTTATTTTTTCTTTATTTTGGTAATGGATTGAACCAGAAACATAATGAGCTTGGATGGTTTTGTATTGTGTGTCTTGTTACACCTCTTTTAGCCCCAATTCCTTGTCTTGATTTCTTTCTTTTCTCATTCTAGAATGATGATACTAGAAGTGAAGGGGAAGATGGACCAGCTCCACTTGCACTGGCCCATAGTTCCACACTGGAACAGGAGGTATGACCAATAAAGTTAAACTGATTTTTTCAAGGTTTTCCTATTAGTTTTGGGCTAAGTGTTAACATACTTTCTGTTTTCAGAGTCTTCTTGAAGGCATTACTACACGTTATCATGCTCCTACCATTGATATTGATCAGAACTGGAGCCATTTACTCTCATTGTCAGTCACTGACCTTGATGTAAGTTGTCTGTGTATTTAATTTCAGATATCAGAAAGTGAATCTTTATCAAAAACATTTTTCAAAGTTGAGTGTCATTCAGCTATATTGATTCTTTTTGCACAGGACATGGACTCCCTTGTCAGTGATCGTCTTTCAGACCTCGACTCAGACATCACTCATGCCATCAGCCACAATGTCAGTTTACGTGATGCCATGGTAACCAGTGCTGGAGTTTCTGGTGTAGCATCAGAGAGAGCAGAGTTCAGACCAGCCAACCAACAACAGAGAACACTCTTGGAATCCACAGGCCTCTCACACTCAGATGCTTCTCCTGGGATGGCCCTGGGCCTCGCAGCACTCCCGTTTGCCTCAGTGTGTAACTTCACTGGAGATGGATCATCACACAGTGCATTAAGTGGATGTCTGGATGAGGCTGTGTTTGATCAAATCAATCAACTAGGTTTGGAAAGCCTGGAACCTATTGATGGCCAACTCATGGGGTGTCTGGAGAACATTGACCCACAAGTCCTTGAGGACCTGGATTCAGATTCTGGTCTCTCTTTGGAGAGCAGCTCTGGAGGTCCGGTCTCACCAGGTTAGTTATCAAATATTTACCTTACACTGTGTTTCTGCAGGTCTTTTTGAAGTTAAAGTCAATACTCTCCTAAAGACTCAGTTTTTCAGACATGAATCAAACATAGTCCATAATGAAAACTTTTTTCAGTGATGATCTTGGTGATCAGTGGAATTATTCTTTTAGTTTTTGGCTTAACTCAGTCCATATCTGGGAACTGACTGCATTATCAACCACCATCATCAGCGTGGGCTGTATCTCCCTTCATAAATAAGATTTTTTTTCAATCTGTTAATGAACAAAACCATGGATGCAATTGATCTGCTGCGATCACTCTTTGATTGGAACAAATGATAGCTGTTTAGTCTTTAGAGATTTCAGACGCATAATTTCTTTCCATTATTAAACAGGCGAGATGGGAAAATGTCCTAAATCAAAGAATGGCAAGCATGGCAAAATTTCGATGATTACAGATACATTTGCCTTTAGAAATCTGACATTTGGTTTGTTTAGATCTGCAGAAACTTTGTCATAATTTAAATTGTAGTGTATCATTATAAATTGCAGCCATGCATACTAACACACTCTGTACCTTGTCTCTCACCCAGGCTCATCTGAGATGTCATCATCCTCCAGTTCATACTGTGAGGATGAGTGTGGTGCCACAGGCTACAGCAGTGAGGTGGAATCTGTCTCATCAAAAGGTCTTATGGACTACACCACAGTGTGGTCACCTGTTGATCTGAGTGAGAGTGTGTGGCATGACCACAGCTACTCATCTCCAGTCACGTTTCCCCACAAAAGCATCAAAGAAGAACCACTCAGTGATGACGAAAGGCCAAAACTAGAGGAGAGGGAGCTGAGTCGTGATGAGATGCGTGCACGTGCCATGTGCATCCCTTTCTCTGTCCTGCAGATTGTTAACATGCCTGTGGAAGAGTTCCTAGAGGTCCTTGACAGTCACGGCTTCTCCCCTGAGCAGGTGACACTCTTGAGGGACATTCGCAGGAGGGGAAAAAACAAACTGGCTGCGCAAAACTGCCGAAAGCGCAAATTAGATGCCATTACAGGACTCCAGGAGGAGGTGAAGAGGCTGCAGGCTCAGAGAGACAGACTGCTAAGGGAAAAACAGCTTACAGCCAAGACAATGGGCGCTGTGGGCCAGCAGATAGAGCAGCTGACCAGAGACGTCCTCTCCCGACTAAGGGATGATTCAGGACAGCCCCTGAGCCCAGACAGATATACCCTGCAGTGCGGGGCTAATGGGAGGGTTGTCGTTCAGCCTGTAAGGAGGCCTACTGTCTCTGGATCTAGCAGCAATAAAACAGAAAAAAGGAAGAAGGGGAAAAAGCAGTGATGCAGTATTGCCAAATGAGACTGAGGCATTTGAGGTTTTTGGATATTTCAGAACTTCTTTGCTTGACTCTGGTTTTGGGATCTCGTCTTTTATAAAGGTGTATGGTTTCACCGCTGGTGGGTGCCCCGAACTACAATGCTGCACAAAGAAAAGAACCTGAATTAAAAAAAAAAAATCTTTGTAAATAAAATTTCTTGTGGGAAAATGTAGCTTACACACTGGACATCCTTTGCTTATTAAAATGGACATAGCATGGATGTGTTGATGATGCTTCCAGCTCTTTCTGTGCCTGCTAACAGCATAAAGTCATCAAGTCTCAACGTTGATACAGAAATGATCTGTAGAATAAACGGAGACATCCAGACATGTCTACAAGACACAGTGGACACTTAACTGGATTAACAGAAGGATTTTGTTTGTTTTCAAGTAGTCTTCTCCTCAACACAGTATAAGCAGGAGGTAAAAAAAATATTTATTAAAGTTCCTGAAGGTTCCTAAAATGCTAATGTGTATCACAAAACTGTCAAGGACACAGTTTTTTTTTTCCCCCATAATGGCAACTTTATCTTAAAGTGGCAGTAATATTGGGATACTACACATCTAAAGTTTACAGATTTGTGTTTTGACTTTTGAGGGGATAAACTTTTATTTGGAAAGTTAAACTTGAGTGTTAAAAATATTCTTTTCCTAATGTCTTGATGACATTCAATATACCAATGGTTAAACAGATAATGCCTTAATTAACATTTAAATATAGTTTAGGTTGTTTGTGTACGTGATTCACCCATGCACATCATATCAAAAGTTCTATGAAGCTACCGTTTTACGTTTAAGATTGAGAATAAATAATTGGTTTGAAGCACAATTCTGTTTAATCCCATAATTTTAAGTACATTTTAGCTAAATTTGTATTCTACCTCATGCATAAGTTAATGTTATTGATTTTGTTTTAAAAAAAAAAAAAAGTCCCCTTTTACAATCCTTTATTACTCTTTAGGTCCCTACATGGACCTAAACTGTCCTTTTTCTTAAGAATACAATCACCAATTCTATTTAATAGGACTGAATGTCATTTGGGTGTTGCTTTTTATATAATTGAGATTATGTAAAAAAAGAGTGTTTCAGTACAAGTTACCATTCTATTCATGGGCACAGTTGGCTGTGTGAGTAACAAATTGAGAAGCGAAGTAGCTAATATGTGACTTGTGAAGTATTACGTTTTCATTCCCTCACAGTTGTGTATTTAAGTTTCTGGTTTGACAGATTTTCATTTGCTTTTTTTTTTATTATTATTATTATTTTTAAGCAGTTTTTCTTTGTTGCTTTTGGGAAAATGTTTTTGATTGCATGGTGATTGTTGAATGTTGCTAGTATGGTTTTGCTTAGGGAATTTAAATGCTTTGCAGATGTTTTTTTCTGATTAAAAATAATAAAATGATAAATAGTGTCTCTTTCTTGTGCCACACTAAGGACATAATGCCATTACTTACGAAATATTATAAATTATGTGAGTTATTATTAGTAATGCTAGTAGTAGCATGTATGTATTTATTTTTAATGACAGAATTCTTAATTTGCATTACTTAAAAACCAGTATCACAATCTGTTTATAGGCTGAATATTGTCCAGCAACTCCATTAATGTACTCTTGGCTTTCTTTTTTTCATGTAAGGTAACGTTAGGAGATGAGCTTTTTACCTTTTACATATTTCAACTCATCTGCAGTCTTCTTCAGAAGGCATCAGCTGATCGCTCTGATGTGTCCTTATGGGTTGGCAGCAATGGAATAAAGGACAAGAGTCTGTATACATAAAGATAGTGCAAAAACAATATAAAATAAAAAAAAATTAAAAGTAAACCAACTATATACATATTTATAATGTAGTGGAAGTGTAAAATGTCAGTCTTGATGACACACATACAGGGCGGCGTTACACTGTTGTGTTGTACAGTCTGATAGCAGTGGGGATGAACCACCTGTGATAGTGTTCTTTCATCCACTGCCACTGAAGGAGCCGCTCAGAGCTTCCATGGTCTGATGCAGTGGGTGAGAGCGGTTGTCCATGATGGGTGTCAGCTTGGCTAACATCCTCCTGTCACCCACCTGCTCCACAGTGTCTAGTGTCCAGCCCAGGACAGAGCTGGCCCTCCTTGTCTTTTCCTGTCCTGGTCAATGCTGCCTGCTCCCCAGCAGACCCCCACCACAGAGGCCTGTGTACTCCAAAGGACCTCAGTCTTCTCAAAAGGTGAACATGACTTTGATCCTTTTTGTACAGGGCATCTCTGTTGTGTGACTAGGTCACTTTATTAAGTCAGAAGTTCCCAAACTTTAATTTGGCTCATGTCCCCATTTTAACATCACACATTTCTTTTTTCGATAACATCAATTTGATTTTGATCATGTAATGGTTTGCAATACTATGTTGCAAATAAATGTTAATTTTAGATGACATTTAGGCTATATAATGCATATTATTATGGATGGAGGCAGAAATGCCAGGTTGAGATTACTGCACAAAGAGAGAATTAGATTTTCCTCGGTATGTCTGAAAATGAATACTGAACAAACAATAACTCAAAGTATGAATTATGAAAAAGCTGCACTATCTTAAACCAGACACAATGAACATTTAACAGATAAACAGTACCACAGTGCATCAGTTTCAGCTTCAGTTTGTCATGTCTTTAATGTATGTGGCGACACCATGTGGGGTCGCATCCCCAGGATTGAAAAACACCGGATAAGGTGACCACCCAGGTACCTCAAACTGTCCACCAGCTTAATGTCTGAGCCCTGAATGTTCACTGGTGGGGGCTGTAGTGGTCTTCTCTGGAAGTCAATTACCATTTCCTTTGTCTTGGAGGTGTTTAATGACAGGTGGTTGTGCTCACACCTGTCCACAAAGTCCCTGATAACCATCCTATACTCCTGCTCCTTCTCCTTAGACACACAGCCAACAATGGCTGAGTCATCAGACAACATCTGGAGATGACAGCTGTTGGTGTTATATGTAAAGTTCAGTAGTTGTTGAATACCTCTTATTGTGTCATATTTTTCATTGTGTATCGTGTATGGTTTATGTATTGTTTGAAGTTTGTATTGCTGCTACTTTGACCAGGTTCCCCTTGTAAGAGAGATTTATAATCTCAGTGGTACTTCCTGGTTACATAAAGGTAAAATAAATAAATAACTAAAACTAAAAAGTCTATGTAAAGGGTGAAAATGAACAGAGAACATTCTGTTCCCCGCAACACAAGAGCTAGTAATAATAATAATAATAATGTCAATTTATTAAATTTAGTTAAAGTATCTTTGCTAATAATTGTGTTTGCTGTGGATGAAGTAGAATATTTTTATTTACATTTTTGCAGCAATATATAAAAGGGAGTCTTTTACGATATCTGAAAACTAATTTGGAGTTGTATGAAACTATAAGTAGGCAGGGTGGAGGAAGTACAGAAGTTTAATACAAAAGTAAAAGTATCAGTACCCTGCAAAATATTCACGCAAGTAAAAGTAAAAGTACTACATCAAGAATCTTACTTAAGTAAAGTACTAAGTATTTCCTTTAAAATATCCTTTAAAGCATAAAAGTCCAAGTACTCACACAATGTCATTCTGTGGACTGTGTCATTTTGATAAAGAATGTAGACATACTTATCTATGCCTCTGACAATGTTACTGCTCAGTGTCACAACTATATTATGTGGATTGAACAGATTGGTGTCAATATTGTGTGTGTGATTTTTCATGCAAGATTTAGACAAAAAGTTAAGAAAAAAGAGCAAAATAAAAACAAAAAAAAAAACAGAAAAGATGTTAATATAATGTAAGGAGTAGAAAGTACAGATAACTGCCACAAAATATAGTGAAGTAAAAGTAAAAGTATGCATTATTATTTTTGCTTAAGTAAAGTGCACATACAAAAAAAGCCACTTAAGTACAGTAACGAAGTAAAAATACTTCCTTACATTCCACCACTGTAAGTAGGTCTTATAATTACTACATAATTAGACAGAGACACAAATCATCTTTCCTAATGCATCACAACCTTAAAGGGCGGAGCTCCTTGCTAATCACGTGACCATGTGGCGACGTGCAGTTTCTTTCCGGGCTTCCGTAGGGGCCATTAGCTAACTAGAGTAGCTTTTTGGCGCCAGTCGTTCCGTAGTCTGCACGTCCAGAGGAGGGTGACCGCGTGGCGAAGAAGAATTAGTAAAGCTGCACTATTTTACCATTTTAAAGGGTGCGTAGGCTTAATGACTGACTATAATCCCCGCATCTTGCAGCATATAACTTGAATCTAATCGCGTGACCACACTAGCTTAGTTTTAGAAGTTGGAATAGGCAGCGCAGTTTTAACAATGGTAGGTTGTGTTTTGGTTCGTTAGCTACGAAATTAGACACTGAATTTGTATGTTTTTTAACCTTTTATTTCTCTTTCAGTAAATATGCTAGCTCATAACAGTGCAATGTGTTTCATAGCCTATTGTTTATAGACTGATCGGCCTTTAAAAGTTAGCTACTCATTGACCGGTCGGTCTATGTTTTGTGTTTAGCATTAGCCTGCTACATTGGTGTGTTTGTGTACTGTCGTAGTATTACTTTGTCATGCTATTCCACCTCATCAAGAATTGTTTGATTAGCTCATTGGTTTCTGTACCTCCTGGGCCTAAATCAAACAATTACATGCGGTTAGCATGTTCTTGACCTATATAATGCTAGCTTAAATGTTAATTTGTTTGGCACTGTTTTAAATGAGAAAACTATTTTTTTTTTTGTATGTGTGTATATATATATATATCTGTACACGGTTCCCAGTAATCTTTAACTGGGGCCTTGTATTTTTACTTTTCTTGAGCTTATTTATGCTGTTGTTATAGATCATGTGATTGGAGCTCAGTGACCTCTTGCAGTCCTCACTCTGATTCTCCTTTTAATAGGAAACAATGGGGAAAAAGCAGACGAGCAAAGGCAAGAAGGATGCACCAGAGACACAAGCTGAACCGGAAGAATTTGTTGTGGAAAAAGTCCTTGACCAACGTCTTGTCAATGGGAAAGTGGAGTTCTTCCTGAAGTGGAAAGGGTTTACAGAGTGAGTTGTCTGCGACACCTACTCCAGCTGAACTGGAAGTGCTTCCCTGGTATGGGGTTGTGCTATGCTTCTGTTCATAGTCACTGTAGTTGCATGAAGAACCTTGTAGTTCTGCAGAGTATTATCACATGTTCTGTCATTGTACACATTAGATTAGAAAGGCGAATGCTAACCACTTTCCTACTGTTCTAGGGCTGACAATACATGGGAGCCAGAGGAGAATCTGGATTGCCCAGAACTGATTTCAGCATTTTTGGAAGCACAGAAGAATGTTACGGAAAAACCAGCATCTGTGAAAAGAAAGTCATCAACAGATGAGCCAGAGACGGAAGCCAAGAAGAAAGATGCAGTGAGTTAACACCAACTAAATGTCCCAGTGATAATCTTGCACATCGTTAGCCTTGCTGCATAATTGCCTTAGTACTTTTTTTTTTTTGCTAAATTAATGTGCTTGTAATTTTACTCTTAACACTGATACTTTTTATGCAGATGTCACATTTTGTTCAAAAATGACTTGTATTGTTGTAGACAAATGTAAATGTTGTTGTAGCGGGTTAATTTTATTTTTCCACTTTCTCTGAGTGGGGAATTATCACACTCCTCCTTTAAGAGTACAGGGGGTTATGGGAAGAATGCGCTGGGCTAGTTCAGTTTTATGTGGGAATGAGTTTTGTCTTTTGTTTATATATTCAGAATTTTTAAAAAAAGACTGAATAACAACACAGTGCAAAGTCGTCTGTTACACTATGAGGCTGACAACATGAGAATACTTTCATAGAAATGTATAGAATTACTGCTGTGCGTGCCTTTCATAGCAAGTTGTCTTGATTTAGAGTGGGAACCTGAGCGATGTCTAAACTCCTATTAAACTAGCATCTAGTCAAACTTGCAAGGTTGGTACAAGGATCACAACCCTTTATCAGATGGGTTGCACCTGTGACTGGTGCCTGTTCACCTTTGGGTTGTGCCCACCAGGGAACCCCTGCATACAACACTCTGCATGTCTCCTGAACGACCCCTCCCCCAAAGTAGCTGTAGACCATGCACATCCTAATGAGTTATCACTCCCCTTTACCCACCCTCAGATCAAACCTTTTGACACTGTTTTTAGGCAACTTATCTAGTTTGTTGGTTTCAACAAGTAAAAAACACACACCCTTTTGGTCATGTTTACCTAATGTTATATTTGGACAAGTTTTGTGATACTTTATTTATTTTAGAACTACTTGTTGGATCTGTTATTCCATCAAAATTAGCTTACAGTGAACAGGTCAGACTGTACTTGGCACTAATGTTTTAATGACAGCAAGACACTGTCAAACTCCTGCACTTGGATAAAAGAAACAGATTGGTCGAATGAGGTTCGGTGCCAAAACTTGATGCCTGGAACTCTTCTAAAGGTTAAAGTCATGCATTCCAGTTGATACTACCCTGGGCTTTCCTGAATAACTGCTTGAGTTTATTCAGCTGGAGGGGAATATTACTTTCAAATTAACCTTTGTGTTCCCTGTCTTGCATATTTACAGTAATTTATCCTGTATGGTTGCATAGTGCAGAGCTAATAAAAGTGTAAATATATAAATCAAACAGGTTGGCACTTTGGTTGTTGATGGTAAACTTCTATAATCTTACATTTGCCTCAGATTTGATGTTAAATGGCAGGTTGCACCCCCTTTTGTTGCTCAGTTGAAATGGTGACTGTAACTCGATTCAGTTGGTTTTGTGATTCTGAGGTTTGTTTTTTTAAATTGAGAAAATGATGAGTCTTTGTATTGAAGCCAAATTTTCTTCAACTTGCAGTCATCTCAGCGTAGTACAGCCCTACATTTAAACCATTATCTGATCAGAGAGAATCTGTTATACTTATGAGTGTCCTTAGTGAGTTCAGTTTACCAGCTGGCTTAATGCTCCATGCTTTCGTTCTTGTGATTGGTTGTAAAGCTGTCCAGTTGTGTCTAAAGGCATTTTGATTTACACCCACTGATGTCCCTTCTGTACTGAAATGTTCCATACTGACTTCCATTTTTGTCCATCCAGAGATAAGAAAAACCACATTAACAAACTTTGCAGATCAGTCTATTCTAGTACAGTTTTCTAGTTTTTTGTTTTAAAATCCACGACCTTTGCTGTATTTATAGCTTGTGTCCACATTATTGTTTTAGTCTGTGAGTATTTTGGATACTGACCGTGTTTATGTTTGGAGTAAACACTTGTATTTCCCTGGGACTAAGTTGGATCATTTTCTGAAGTAAACAGGCTTGAGTACTGCTCATAGATGTGTTATCAACTGTACATGAAGTGACGGTTTTGGGTGAGGCCAAAGATAAAATGTTAACTTAAACCAGAAAATCTATGTCCACATATGGAAGGGATAACTGATATGAGTGAGCGTGTGAGTGTTGTAACAAAAGTAACATATGCATTGTATTACCTGACTGAAAGTGAATGTTTGGAAGTAATATCTGAAACACTGCTAAAACTCTTGTCAACAGAGATGGTTTTCATTTTTAAATACCGTGTGAAAACACAGTAAAATGCATTAGTGTAGAACAGTGGTTTTCAAATCCGGCCCTCGTGGCCCAGTGTCTCGCATGTTTTAGATCTTTCCTGCTTCCAGCACACCTGAATTAATTAAAGACTAACTCATCACCAAGCTCTGCAGAAACCTGATAACGATATAATGGCTTCCAGGTGTGGTGGAAAAGGGAAAGACCTAAAACATGCAGGACACTGGGCCACGACGACCGGATCTGAAAACCACTGGTGTAGAAGAAGCTGGAGGTTAACCTTGAACTCAGTTGAACCCTGAGATGTGGAACTTTAAATAAATTAACATAAATAATTGGTTGATTCCCCAGCATTAATTTAATCGAACCACAAAACCATAGACTACAATACCCATCGATAATTGTGGTTAAAACAACGACGTCGAACTGAACATGAAGTCGACCCCTGGACACACAACTAAATCAGTCGTCTGTATTATATTATACATTTAAATGTGGTGATTTCAGCTGAAACATTTACTTACATCTTGTCTCTGAAATGCATATCATCCTTACAACTACATATTTTCAGTTAAACAGACATACACTATGTATGCAAAGATTTTATAATTCAGTGAAGTGTCCCAGTAGCTTTCTAAATCTGCATATTTTAGAAAAGAAAGGAAGAAAAGAAACTTTACTTTGTTCAGAAGAACTGAAAATAATATGTGAGACTGTGAATCTGCAGATTGTGGTTCCAAAGAATCACTGAGAGTACTTAAGTTCTGAGGTGTTTTATATTATTTGACTGAAAACAATGCATTTTCCTTTTTTTTAAAAAAAAAAAAAATCTCCATCCTCTTTAAAACTATGAAAATAAGTTGCCATTTAGTTTTTATGTTACTTAAAGGTTGAAAATAGACATTCTTCGGTCCTCGAAAAATCATGGAAAATATTTAAAGAGGAAAAAAATCGTGATAATAAGACTGGATATAAGACTAAAATGTTGTAAAGTAAATGTGATGTCCTTTATTGTGAATGTAGAGCGAGAAACCCCGTGGATTTGCCAGGAACCTGGACCCAGAGCGGATCATTGGTGCAACAGACAGCAGCGGAGAGTTGATGTTCTTGATGAAATGGTGAGTTGTGACTGTTTTCATACAGAAATGTATTATTTTTGACTTCATTAGGAATGGGAAAGCTGTCGTAAACACTAAACGAATAAACACATGTTTAACTCCACATCAGACTAGCAAATTATTGCTGCTTTTTTTTTAAGTTTTGTTTTTTGTCAGTCATTCCAGTTGAAGCTCTGATGGTGATGGTTATCAATGCAATTAATGAAGAATCTAGACCAGGGGTGTCAAACTCATTTTACTTCAGGGGCCAAATTCAGATAAATTTAGTCTGAAGAGGGCCAGACTGCTACGATAATAAAATAATTGGATATAAATAATGTCAACTCCAAACTTTCCTTATGCAATAAAAACGTTTACATCTATAAACCATGTTTTAAAACGATGTGAATAACATGAACAACCTAAAATTTCTAAAGAAAAATAAGTCAAATTTTAAGAATATTAACTTGCAGATTACAGTTTATTTGAGTGTAAATATAGGTAAAATATTTACAAAGAGAACATTTGGAGTTGTGAGTATTTAAAGGTTATTTAGTTAATATTTTACTGGTCTGTACATAGAACCTGAACTAAAATTTTTGTGACTATCTTCAGTGTAATTTTTACATTGCACAAATTCATCCCACAGGCCAGATTGAAACCTTTAGCGGGCCGCATTTGGCCCCCGGGTCACATGTTTGACACCCCTGATCTAGACCCAAGAATAGCATTTATAGTTTATATAGACCACAGGAAAATGTGTTAAAATGCATAATTCTATTTTTTTTTTTTAAAAAAAACCAAAACTACCACTTTTTTAAGGTCCGACACTGGTAGTAACACTTTTTTTTTTCTCCTTTTCATTCAGGAAAGACTCAGATGAGGCCGATTTGGTTCCTGCCCGTGAAGCCAACACACGCTGCCCGCAGGTGGTCATTTCTTTCTATGAGGAGAGACTGACGTGGCATTCCTGTCCAGAAGATGAGGCTCAGTAACGTTAACATCTCGACCTGGCTGTCCTTTGCATTAACTACTCCCATTCTTCTTAGAACAGAATTTTCTCCTCTGGCTTGCCTTTAAACTTTAGTGGTCTTAGTTGTTTTTCCAAGAAATTCCAGTGTTTGCATTCTAAAATGGACTGGGCGAGGAGCGTTGTATATTGTTAGTACATTAGATGACGTGACTGTTATAGCGCATGTTCTAAAACGTGAATGCAATCTGTCTTCCTTTTTATTGTTTTAATGCTTTGTGTTACAGCAGGGTAAGTGCTGACATAAGTTACAACCACTGCCTGCACTCATACCCAGTGTATTTTTGTAAAATGTGGATGGCTAATTAGACCTTTAGTTGCCCACAGCTGGGTCATCAATGTTCAATTCATGTAAAACGATGATTCTTTAGTGATTTTTTTTTTTCCCCTGATAATATTACTGTTGTCTGTAATATGGTATTTGAAGTTATAATAAAGGTTTTATGTGACCAAAAGACACCAAGTGAATATGTATTGATTGATAGTGGATGTAGATAATGATGTAAATTGAAGTATTGATTAGTTTTAAGTTCAGTTGTTTTTGCTGTAGTTTATGGGATGCCTGCCTCTGCAGTTGTACAGAGAAGTCTGCTGACTGGCATTAAGGGCATGGGACATGGACTTTGATCCAACACATTACAGTAGAAGATGTTTCTATGGCAACTTGGTATTTATTGTTTGTCCATGCCGGAGCAATTAAAGCTGGATTTGAGGAAATTCAGTTTACAATTGAAATGATGCTAAAAATTAGGAAATCTTAAAACAAAGGAGTAATGTCAATATAAATGTAATCTTTACAACACTATCTTTTTTTCTTGTATGTGAACATCCACAAATCAACGTTATGTGGATTAAAAAGATGACACATCTAAGTATATAGCAACATTTTCCATTTCAATACAAACATGCTCAGTGTTTATATAAGAAGCTGCACCAACAGGATGTTCTCTTCATGTGGTATAAAGCACGTCATACTTGTACAAAGAAAACTGGAAGTCAGCATTTGTCTGTGCCTTTTGAAGGCATTTGTTATCTGAGGAGTTTGAACCAAAAGGGAAGTGTTATAATGCATTATAAGAAAGGGTTAGTAGGTCAATATGTTGTTGAAAGATTAACTATCCACTGTCTGCCAAAGTAACAAACCTTTGCTGTTTACGTCACCTGATATAAGAGCCTTTATAAGGTAAAGTATCAGGATTTAAAAGGGATTTCTTAATATTTTAAAATCAGTTTTTATGAAGTCTTCAAGGGAGGTGGTGCTGTTCTAACTGCTTAAATCGTATGCCAGGATAGTGTGATGTCTGGAAATATGAGGACAAGTGTTTGTATCAGCCTAGGTCAAAGTTTAGGAGTGACCAATAACTAAATTATTCCAAAACCATCTATCTGATGCTCTGGTAATTTACAGATTACGTGACAAGGACTGAAATCAGAATCAGTCAGAATCCTTTATTAATGTTAGGGGGAAATTATTGAGGAAATAATTGAGGAAAAAGAAGTACATACCTGGTTTAAATGTACAATAACTTCCAGTGTCAGACCAAGCTTTAACAATACTGATGCACTACAGTAAAGTTGTTGAACGCATTTTAGCTCAGGTTCCAGTGTGATCTCAACTAGGCCAGACCAGTCAAATAACCGTGAAAAAATTAAAAGGACACTATCAGAATGTTCACACCTATAAAGTTTCCTTAAAAACCTGAATAACATGAAGAACCTGAAAAGATTTTAAGAAAACTCACAATTTTATGGTTCGGTTTATCATTACATACATGTCACAGTGGATCTACAAACACACACAGCATTTCATAACAGGCAGAATATTAAAAATTACACTTCCATAAGACATTTCATGTTGTTCATATTTGTTCAGATTATTCCCATTTCTTTTGTGAAAGGAGAGTTTCAAAATATGAACATTTTCATGTAATTTTACATTTTTACACTAAGAGGGGAAAGAATTTTATTATTTATAGTATTTTACTGATTTGATCCACTTTAGATCGTATTGATTGGAATGTGGAACCTGAACTAAAATTATTTTGACACTGTGATCGTTAAAGTCAGTGTTATTTTTGCATTTCATAAATTAATCCCATGGGCTAGACTAGATCTTTTGGTGGGCCTGTCTTGGCCAAATGTTTGACACCTGTGGACTCCACTGTCAAACCACATCCTCCAAAACAACACGTACCTCAACACTGAACTCCCATCACTTAATAAAAATAATAATAATCCAGACTCCACTTATTATAGATGGTGAGTTTTCATAATGTACATGACCTGCCCTCCATTCAGCACAAGTCTTTTTCAGGAAAAGTTAATCTATGGATTAAACCAAACCGATATTCTTGGATCAAAACCACATGAATTTTCAAATATCCAGTTAATGCAAAGGAGGCACCGAATGTGAAAACCCCCTAAAGGTCATGGACATGCAAAATTAATATTCATTCATTCATCTCCTGAACCCATTTCAATCTTAACTATGGTTGCGGGGCATGCTCTGGAGCCTATCCCAGTGAAAGTGGGGTACACCCTGGACTGGTCACCAGTTCATCACAGGGCTGACGTATAAAAATGAACAAATTTAATGGACGTAAACTTATCATACAATCAACTATCCTCCTAATTTTTTCTCAAGATGTGACTGTGACATCAAAAATATGTTCATCAAAGATTTTCCAACATTTTGATAGGGTTGTGATAATATTTTATTTATATTTTAACTCAATTTCCATGGTCCTACTACTAGCAGAATTGACACACATTGTGGTCTTAAAGTGCATCAGTCTGGTGCATCATAGATTGTGTAACAACAATAGTTATTTACATATTAAAAAAAGAAGAAGACATTGATTGGTGTGGCTACATTCCAGTTAAAAGTGTATTTTTTATGGTTCTATTTGTGTATAAAAGCAGCACATGTACCTTTTTTAAAGGCAGGGATTCAGTTTGGGAATAAAATACAATTTTATATTGAATGCCTTCTGTTATCCTTTGAGGTTTGATTGTCTTGGCCTGATAATTCATGAATAATAATATATCCATTTAACTTGGAGTTGAATCAGCTGAATTAATATTATGGTGATGTTGGTTCAGTGAATGGACAGCACTTTTACGGTTTCAGCCAAGGATTTCATTGTTTTTTCAACATAAGAGGTGGCACACACCCCTTTGTCTTTCTAATTAATCACTGCATCAAATATTGTGTTGGATATTATGCAAGTCTCCACGTGACATACAGAGCTGTAACTACTTTGTACATACATTGGTTTTGTAACAGTGGTGGTAAAATGACTGGATGTTCTACAGATATTTTAACAGTTTTCAGTGCCCCATATTACTGCCATAACTGTCACTTAAATGCAATATGTTTATGAGAAACTTGCACTTCCTCTACTACTTCCTTTTTGATGGTTATATCTGAATTTTGTCTTTTGACTTGGTTATGATGATTGATGGTTTTGATTAACCTGGGTGTGTATTTAATATTCTGTTCATATTCCTGGTCTTATGCTGCATTCATGTGCCATATTGAAGATGAACCGTTCCACTTGTGATTTTGAAAGTGCAAATGCATTGTGTTCAAGTGCTTTTGTTCTTGTACCAACATAAACAATGGCTGAGAATTTATCATGACCTGTTACTTGGGTAAAACAGTTTTGGATATGTTAATTCATTTCATCAGCTACAGCATTCTCTTTCTCTCTCTCTTTCAAATTGTGTAGCCTACGCCTGTATGCATTGTGTATACATGTGCAAAATCACCAGCTAACAGCAGTAGAAAGTTAATAAACCCTTTGTTTATCATTTGTGATGAATCCGTCGTTCCTTTCCGCCATGTTGAAAAGTTCATAGGTTATTTTCATTGTCCGCTCGCGCATCATCAAGTTCTCCTGTTGGAAATACGTATACGTCATGAGGATGCGTTCTTATGCAATTTTCGAGTTTGTAATTAGTGGCCCTGCTATTTGGGGGGCGTTTTGATGTACGTATGCCCGGGCGAAATTATTTATTTTTATTTTATTTTATTTATTTTATTTTACATTAATTTATACGCACAATATGCACAGTGGAACATGAAACCAATCACGTGACAATACAAGGCACAGCTGAACTGATAGTTCACTCCATCCAGTGGAATTAAAAACAGAAGCAATGAACAAAAAACAAAAAACAAGCAAGTGGTGCCAGGTACAACAAACCCCGCCCCTCCATCCAGCTGATGTGATCACGTCTATGCGCGTGCTGATGTCAGCATGCTGCTTCATGTGCCGTGTTTGAAGTAAACTTCAAAATCTATGTTTTTATACACATTTGTAAATTGGGGGGAGGTTTAAAAACCCTTAAAAATGTTTACCTTTGACCTACTTTTCCCAAAATGTAATCATATTTATTCCTGGTCACTGGGGATTATAAACATTAGTATTAATTCAACCAGTTTAATCAGTTTTGGTGCTAGAGTGTTAACAAACAAAGAAACAATACCCCTTGCCTCCCCCTCTCGGTGGGGGCGGGGTAATAGTGCCACTTCCTGTGCCGTCCCCGTGGACCGTGACCTCCCAGCAGCTGAGTCCACTTACTGATCATCATACTGAAGTCAAGTAGTCTCAGGTGTGCACGGAGCGGCACGCGCGTCTGTGCACGAGGACTTGAAACTAGATCGGTGTCGGTACATCCATGTGGCTTAGTTGAAAATACTTTGAGGACTTTTTATTTGGGTGCTTTTTGTATAGGTTTTAATAATGTGTGACCCACGCAGGACACAGGGGGCGTGAACATGCACCCACAGTGTAACCAGTCCAGTTCAGTCCACGCAAAGCTGTGTCTCAGGCCACACCACTCAGTTGATCCTGCTCACAAACCCACTGCTGCTCAAGACAAAGGTAGGATAAAACGGAATTAATGTTTTAACAGTTTTATGTTTATACAACCAAAAGCTCTATAGGAGTGTTTTAACGAAACTATACACGCGTGACAAGTTGAACAATAAACGATGACATTAATTGAAATCCACTGGTTTGTATTTATCTGTAGAAGAATCAGTCATTTGTGCTAATTATAATATCTGGTTGTATTGTTTTTTTGCAGCTATAATAGGCTACATGTGACTATTTGCAGAAGAGCAGAGCAGTTTGGTATTTAGTTTTCTTTCAGCTTTGCCTGCCCCTGTCTTTATGAAACATATGTCAGATATATGATCCACCAAGTTTGTAAACATAAATGAATAGTTGGTTAATGGGAGGTATTAGTGGTTTGTGGAGTCTTTCATTGGCTTGGCCTATTTAGCCACTGCCTACAAATGCAGTTTTTAATGGTTAAATACTTCAGTTTAGTGTGAGAACAACTTCCTGGCTTATGTTTCAGTTTGTTGAAAGTTAGAAACCCTGTCAAGGTATTGTTTTCAGCCTCATTTTTGGCACACAGTGATGTTCCGTTCATTATTAGACAGGCCTCTGCTTTACAAAGGAGTTCTTGCATAGTGAACAATGTACAGATGACAGTGTTGTATCATGTAAATGTAAACCAGTGTCTGAACTTCAATGGCCTGTCGTCCTGTTACACTATATGGAAGCATATGCTACTTTAAGAAAGTTGCAGGTTGCTATTTCTATCAGATATTTATTGTATTTTAACTTTTTTCCCCCAGGCTTTTTTCTATCCACTATGGACTCTTTGCTGGACAACCTTGTAAGTGATCACTGTGTGGCTAATTTTTTTTTCCTTCTAAGCATGCATTTGTTTCCATTCACTTTTAAAAACTAAACTTTTTTTTTTTTTTTTTTTTTTTTTTTTTTTTTTTTAGGAGTTCATAAGCCTTTGTGTTCACAATCCCAGGGTTCGTAAGGAGGATCTCTGGCACACACATGTTGACTACGAGATATGTTTACATGCAAGTACCATTTGGAGAAAAAAAACCCCTAAATTTTCTTCATGGTTTGGTCTGTGTTGTTTGAATGTAGTAACAAAAGCGTTGCCTCTCTTTGCAGACCAACAGCATGTGCTTTCGAAAGAAGATCTCATCAGTGAGACGACGTTACAGTGAGTTTGTTTGGCTGCGACAGTGTCTGGAGCAGAATGCCCTGATCATGTACGTTTGCACTCCCTTACATGAAAGTTGTACCATTTTTATTTATAAATAATCCTGTGCCGTCTACTTTCTAATGACTTGGCATGATTTGCAGTTCAGTGGCTTTTGTTTATCCATTTGTGCAGAGAGTTGCCAAAGTTGCCCCCTTGGAACCCGTTCTTTAGCCTGAGGAACACAAAGCTGGTTATCCAGAGGATGAAGGGTCTGCAGAAGTTTTTAGAAATGTATGTTGCTCTGCTGGTAAAACAGTGACTGTACTGGTGTTGTGCAAAAACATGGAACTGTCAGACTAAAAACTTGCTTTGCTTCAACATTTATTCTAAAAAAAAAAAAAAAACACATCCAAGTTCAGTTGCCACTGTCTCATGAGTCTCCTTTCCTGTTCAGTGTGGTGCATACGCCCCTGTTGTTGTCAGACAGTCGGCTTCATCTGTTTCTCCAGTCAGACCTCAGTATCGCGAAGATAGAAAAGTGCGCCTGGGGGAAGACTAGGTACACAGTGGCCGAGGCAATCCAGCGCTCCAACAGCAGCTGCATCAATAGATTTGAAGATAAGGCCTCCTGTGACTCTGACTGTGAAAGGTACTGCCTCAATCGGGTAGATAAAAGGCTAGTATGAACTTGTTGGTGAAGTTACTTACTGTTTGTTTTCCTCTCACAGTTTCAGCAGCTCTTCATCCGTTTTGGGGCTGAGCGCGGACACATCAAGAGGAAGTCCCCTGCCATTCTTGGACTGCTCCGACAGCCACTCAGAACTAAACAGTTGTCTTTCTGAGTATCCCACCCAAGAGGAACTTGGTGTGCATTAACGTACTACATTTACACTTAATTTGGATCATCAGTGTCTCGGACGAGTTTAACTCCATGGAGCGTTTGTGTTTCTTGAGACCAAAGAGGTTTCTTTTACCACTTGAGGATTCCAGTATCCCTCTTAGACTGTCTTTTTAATATGCTCCAGTTGTCTCAGAGAAATACCTTTAGTCATTTAAGTGTGTACTGAAAAAATATTTTTCATGTTTTTAAAAGATGTAATGTGAATTCTTAAAACCCTCGTATGTATGTTTTTATCTGCATTGAATGTACTGAGGCTGGTAAGAAATGCTTTTGAATCGAAGTTGTTTCTTTTTTTTTTTTTTTAGAAAATATTGGATTTTATGAGTTGACTAAATAAATTTTTTTTTTTTTAATAACCCGATGTTATGAGTGGGATAACATGTCATTTGTGAGTATGTAAATTGACTGTTCAGTAGTACTTGACTGGCGTGTAAAACTCAATTACAGTGCAGCTGTTGTGTACTGTTCTAACAGCCCAGTAGAGGGAGTGTAGACATCATGGGTCTATCAAACTGGCACCATATGCATTCAGCACTGATAAAGTTGGTTAGCATTTCATGTATCAAATATGTAGTAATTGAAATTAATATAAAGACTTGGGTTCAAAACTGTTACGATTAATTATAGAAATGAGAATAGTACGCTAGTCTTATGAAACCCTTCATGTTGAGTCACTTAACCTCTATTTATGTGAGTAGGACAGCTGTAGAAAATCTCTCCTGTCCTTTTAGAGGATAATCGATACATATTTTCATTGCACATACAACCAGCTTCTCTGGAGATCAAACTATGGTCACTTAAAAACACATTACAGCTCAGTTGGATTTGAACAATCTCCAGTTTTGTAATAGTGAGAGAAAAGGTTCCGTTTTAGGGACATCAGTTTCAGCTCCATGTCATTGCTTTCCCAGGTGAGATGGCCTAATTAAAGAAAGACAGCAAATTAATTTAACTACTACAGCCTGCTCCTGGGAATCACCTGTAAGAAACAAGACAGCTTCAAACTGTGCGTGCGCTACAGGACTGCAGGTGGGGGCAGTGCTGAAGTGCCGGACAACCCTGTAAATTGAAAGTTGATGAAAGAAACGAATGCTCATTAAAGGAGACAGCAGTTCTCCACTACCGCCTCGTTGGACTGACGTGGGTCGGCCCCACAGTAAACCTGTCCTGTCCCGTCTCACTGTCCTCTTCCTTCCTTCCCCTGGATGGTGCTGTCTCCCTTTGCGCACAGGCCATAATGAAGCTGTCAGTGACTTTGCACAGCAGGCATTGAGCTGTATTCATACGGCAAACAGAACCAGACATACATACACACTCTGCGTCTGAAAACACGCTGACAGCTGTGAACACAAGCACATACACGGGTAGGACGGCTGTGGATGAATGAACATTTTCTCTTTTCTCATCCTCTTTCATTTTCCCGAGTCTTACTGGTTTGTGGTTTGAGCTCTCCATCTCTGTTTTCACTGTTAAGGTTGACCTTATCAACGTGCCCCATGACAGGCACACACACATACAAGCACACACACACACACACACACACACAAACTGCTTCAGAACCACTCAATTTTCTGACAAAATGAAATGCAACAGCAACGGATGGCATCTTGTGTTTATGTGTGCGTATGTGTGTGTGTTTGTGTGTTCATCTGCCTTTTTTTGTAAGGGGGAACATCTAACATTTGGATATTGAGTATTCGTGGTACATGTCTATTTCAGCTCGGTAATTTATAACTCAATTTCCAGTGTGCATTGATGCACTTCATACCTCCAAAACACCAAACAAAGCCCAAACCCAATTGTATTTCAAAGCAATTAGGGTGTCCAGTGAGTTGTGAACAGACCACGTTGCAGTGGCTCTGGGCCCGTGTGATATTTTTAATTGTTAATTTTCTGTCACATTAGTCAACTTCGGTGCCTCTGGACAGGTGACCGAGCTCCTATAGACAGCAAAGAAAAGCACACAGAGGAGCATATTCTTAGTTACTCTGTGGATAGCATTTTATGTGTAGGGGAAAGGTTCTGCTGAATGTGATGAGTTAAATGACAGCAAAGTATATCATATTTACAGCTGTTTATGGTTGGAATCATTCTAGTGCTTTTCACTGGATGTGCAGGCAGTCAATAGTAATATTAGTTTATGAGTGTAAATTATTAGCTCATTTTGGCTCTTACCTGAAGCCAGCGCAAGGGATGGCGTCACCTCTTTGACCCTACAAAAGCCAACAATGGCAAAATCCATATGAGCAATTAGCCTGCGTAACTCTTACCCTGCCCCTGTGCGTATTTATGTACCTATGTTGTTGTTCCATCACTCTTCCTTTTTACTCCCTTTTTCATTTTCCTGTTTCCCTGTGTCTTGACCCTCCTCGTGTCTCTGTAGGCTGCTAAGTTAATTAGGTGTTTGCTTTTGTAGTTGGGTAATTTTTCTACTGACACCGCAGACCCTGTTCCCTCTATCTCAGACGTCTAACAGTGGAGGAAGGAGGCCTGGGGTCTCGACCTCGCAGCCAGCTTCCTTTCCTCTCGCCTGTCTCTTTTACACCGGGTGACAGGGGTCAAAGGTGAGGGCTTGCATTGTATTTGTGATTATTACCTCCAAAGTGCTATTGCATAGAGCATCATTAAAAGTCAATGCATCTCTCAGTCTCTCCTCACTCTACCATTATATGCCTAAAACACACACACTCATTTTGCACGCACTCCGCACACCGCCAGCCATTTAACAGCTAAAATACGACCTGTGCGCAGATAAATGTCACCAAGCCATCTATCTGTGAGTGTTAAAAGTCAGCTAATGGAGATGACATATTAGCAGCCCAAATGACTGCCATAAAAACTCCCACCACACCTTGTAGCGCCGCCCGACCACTGTGACTGCAAAAGGATATGGCACTGGCACTACCACTATCTGTCGGCAGGATGAAGGAGAGGAAAAGAGGGTGATGTCATATCTGGATGGAGGGCTTTTGATTCAATAAATTACAGCATGTGGATTTGTAGTTCCTTACAGATGTGACTGTGGATATAAAGCTAAAATACTGTACTATGTACTTTACAGTGAGGGGAAATGTGATCTGTAACCGTGTTAAATGTTAAATATAATGTAACTTATTCCATCTGAGTATTTTAAGAATAGGCTTTGTTGACCTCTATTCATCAGAAATATGCTAAACAAATAAGTTCTTAAACAACAATTAGCAGCAAAGCAACATAATTAATATTAAATTCCCTATAAAATACATGTACTGGGATATGTGAAGATTAAGATCCTTTATTGTCCATATTTATACTTTTCACCACATACTGAAATTCAACCTTTGCTTTTAACACATCTCTAGAACATGCAGGAACACACCACATACTATGAGTAGTGGGCTTGCCTTGGCAGGTGCTTGGGGAGAAAATAAGGGGGTTAAATGCCTTGCTCCAGGGCACATTAGCCAGTAATTTTTTCTGCCAGTCCATGGAATTGGGCTGGCGACCCTTCAGTCACACGTCGACTCTCCAGCCCTCCAGCTTTCCTGCCCTCTGGGTCATGACCGCCCCCTCTAAATGGACCAAAAATTAGATTAGTACGTATTTTAAAAGCTTAGGTTTTACAACTTATAATAAGATATAATTGCACAAGTAGAATCTAATATTCAGAATTATATTTACTCTGCAATGTTTATTTATTATTTTTTTTTTTTAACACTAATGACATTGCAGAATGAGCCAATAATGATAAAGCAGGTTTTTCTACAGTAGCTTCAAGTGGACCCTATTTTATATTCTATTTATTCTATTCTATTTTATAGTGCCTGGACACTGGTATTCAGTTACATTACTGCTAGAAGTGTGGGTCAGTGTTAATATCCTTTATCTAAAAATATCCCAAAAGTAAACACTGGCTCTAACAAGGGTGTGTTATATTTAGCAGCTATAATCTACACCTTCATCACTATGTGTGACTAAATCTATCTATAAATTGGACATTGAGCTTTTATTGTATTGACAGTAGAAAAAGAGAGTGGGGATAACATGCAGGGCCAGGATCACACCCAGGCTCATGTGGTAAAAGTTCATCCCATGCAGAACCTATTTTCCACTACATCCTGAACTTTTAATAACATATTTATCCACAACACATGCCTCTACATACATGTAACTAGTTGATGACCAACATGGGTAACATATGAACTAACACTATTTAGGTTACAACACACAGACACTTTAACACTTCTGATATAATGCTAATGACCTCTAACCTTTGACCTTTCATAGAGTAGCTGGTCAGAAATTATGGGACAGGTCAACTTCTTATGTCGATGTCTGTATGTGTCAATTGAGCAGCTGTTGTCACAATCAATACTGCCGTCCATTCCTACTTGAAGATCCTCCACAGGTACGTTTTCACCTCATCTCCTCCTCCTTTATCCATTCTACGTTCTATCTCTTTATTAATTACCCTTCTCTACCCATGCGTGTCTTTCTCTCTCTGAGTGAATGGAGCAGTTGTAATTGCTTCTCTCTGGAGCAGTTAGAAGCGGCACAAAGGAACCGTATAGAAACCACATTTGCATTCAAGATGAGCTGAGATGGAGAGAGGGAGGGAGCACTGCCCTCCTGCCCTATAGTGAGCAGCTCCTCTTACATTCTCTCTCTCTTTCTCCCTCTCTTTTTTCCTCTCCCTCCCTCTCATCTATTGTCTTCCTCTCTCAATCCCTCCCTCCACCTTATCTACTCCCACCACCACCCCCCTCCTCCTCCCTTTCCCAGCATGCCTCCCCGTGCATTGTCTTTCCAGAGAGTTCCAAGGTCGACGGGAGCTTGCTCATCAGAGCAGGGTATTGTACACTTAGTAGTGGTATGGACGAGCTAATTCGTGTGTGAGAGTATGGGTATAATCTCGCTTGTGTGAGTGTTTGTGCATGTCCTGAGGCCTCCATATGTGGGCATACATGAGTAGAAATATATGGGTGTGCATGCTTTTTGTGTGTATGTGTGTAGCAGTATTTCCGGTGGCTGGTAAAAAGGGGTGAAGGAGGGGAGGCTGTAATTAATAACTCAAAAGCACAGGATTGCATTTTTTTATAACCACCAATATCTCACCACCTCTCAGACCTATACACTATCACTCTCACTCACTCCTGTGGAGCACGTGCACGCCCATGCGCACACACCCACCATCTCCTGAGGGCTCTTCTTTTCCAGCTTGATAAGCATTTCTCGTTTGTTTCAGCGTTTTGATCAATACTGTTAAAACGCCAAACCAAGCATAATTAGGTCTAAGATGGCTCCCACTGTGACTGAATAGGCTTCACCTAGGGAGGTGCTCACTATTATCATCATCACTCTGTGTGTCTATGTGCTGGGGTATACATATATATATATGTGTGTGTGTTGGAATGCATGTGTTCATAACCATACACAGTGGGATCTAATAGAATTGACAAAGTGCACATCGGGACGTAGATTAAGGGAGAACTCTGAGCTATAAAGGTTGGTTTTAGCAGGTGATGGAGTTGCCCATTTACTGTGCTTTCACTCACCTCCGTCTTCATTCCCATAATCATTTAGACAACCTTTATAATGCATCTCTGCCAGCAGGTTCATTTCAATATGTTATAGGCCACCTCCATCATTTTTTATTGGTTTATTTACTCTGAACGATACATAGATGGAGAGAAGAGAGATCATAAATTGTCCGCAATTACCATTGTACACAATGACTCTCCTTTGAGTCATAATCCAGGGTGAAAACCTTTGTGGGTTCAGCCTTGAATGATGAATTTAGTTGTGTGATGCACATGTAGGCTAATTTCACCTCCAGTGCATTCAGCTAAGATTTACTGGATTGAATGAATTCAACAGAACAACATCCATCAACTAAACCTCCCTATTTGATGTCTCTAAAATATGAAAGGAGTAGTAAATAGCTGTGTGATGGGGTATATTTTTGTAAAATTACAGAGAGCTTGGACTGTTTCTAGAGCTGCTCGAGCCCACCTAAGGTTGATATTAGCACCCATAATAAGAAACAGTTATATTTTCTTTTACAGACATCATTCATGCACCTGATTGAATTGAGATTTGACAGTGTTCGTTTTCTTAAAAGATATTTTGCGGTGTAAACTCCATCTCATTTACTTGTAAAAATATACAAATATATGAAGGAATATGAATTTCTTACATTTAATATGACTTGTGTAAAATTTAGCTTGGAGCTTGGACATGTTTTTAGAACACTAACTAAAGTTCTAACTATCAACTGACTGTTACAGATGTTCATATTTTGTGCAAAACTCATACATTAGATTTTCATTGGAATAACATAAAACTTTACAACAGCTAATCCAAAACAGAGACTAATGTATCTTATCTCCTTCGTCATCCTGCTTTTGCTCATATGAATCTATGAAAACGCTTGCTCTCCAGGTTGTAGATAACATCCATAATCATCTGTTTTCCCTCCTTTCTGTGTCTAACTAAAAAAAAAAAGAGAGGCAGTTCAACTTCAGGGTTGGGAGAAGTGTGAGCAAGGACAGATGACAGAGACAGGGTTACGTCAATGTAGTCAGGAGTTTTGGTTGAACTGTTCCTTTAAAGACAACGCATGAGGAGAGGACATCTCCATTCAGATCACGGCCAACAAAGAAGTTAATGTGTGTAGCAGAGTGTGTGAGTGTATTTTGAGGGTTGTACAGGTGTCTATGAGAGAGAGAGAGAGAGAGACAGACACCCAAACTGCTGCTGTTTGGGGGGATAATTTCAGAGGAGAGCCGTATGTTGTGCATGTGCATGAGTCTACAAGCATTCTGTGTGTGTTTGTGTTTGTGTGTGTGTGTGTGTGTGTGTGTGTGTGTGTGTGTGTGTGTGTGCACACGCTGGGAGGACGCAGGGCAGGAGGAGGATTTAGACCTATCATAAAGGAATTCTCCCCCCCAGCCCGTAGCTCATCCCGACACTTTTATGCCTTTTTATTTTCAGGCCCATTGCAGCCAAGCCCAGAGATGTGATTTATACTGCCTGGCAGCATGGGCACTGCAGCAGGAAAGACAGATGGAAGGAGGGAGTAGAGGAGGAGGAGGATGGGTTGGAGGTGGGGGCGCGGGGGGTTGGACTTTGTGGGAGTTGCCGAGGGAAAGAGGGGTGTATGTGTGTGGCGAGGGGGTAATAAAAAAGGAGAGATGAGGAGGATGGGGTCAGAAGAAAGAGAGGAAGGAGAAAGGGGTTGCAAACGGAGGAAGGAGAGATAGAGGAAGCAAAATATCTCCTTGCTTTTGTGGCAGGGAGCTTTCTTCTCACTTGCTTCCTCTCTGAGACATCTTCACCCCTACATCTCTCTCTCTCTAATGAGTTATTGGCCCTGTCTGACTCAGGAAGAGAAGCCCCATCTCTCCAGCACACTGGCGCCCTGACAGCCTAAATCACCCTCCTTCCCCAACCCTTCATCCCCCCATTCCTCTACCCCACCCCACCCTCCCCCCTAGGCGACCGGGACCCTCCTCCTCCTCCTCTTCTTCCTCCTCCTGCTTGCCTCATGCCTGCCTGAGGTGTGTGAAATATTCATGCAGCTCCCATTGATTGGGATGGGAGGTGCTGGGATGGGGGTGGTGGTGGAAGTGTTTGACAGGCTCAGGTCTGAGGGTAAGAAGAAGACAAGGAGGCCACCACCCACCAAGAGACAGCTCACTTACAGGGAACATAGACGGGGGTGGCGGGGGTATGTGGGAGATAGGGAGACAGCAGTGGTGGACAGAGGTGGTGGGGTTGCGAAACGGAGGAGGATCTTGATGTTTCATGCAGGTGCAAGCTTTAAATGTGTGTGTGTGTGTGTGTGCGTGCGTGCGTGTGTGTGTGTGTGTGTGTGTGTGTGTGTGTGTGCATGTGTGTGTGACACCTGCCTGCCAGTGTGGCGGTTGTGCTGTCTGTGCGCTGTAACATCTCTCTCTGTCACCCAGCCGCCTGAGAGGAGATGAGCTGCCATGCCTACTGTCATTCATCCATCACAACCGACAGCGCACGCTCACACACAGATGCACACATATAAACATTCTTTTTACAATACAAAGCTTAACACATGTCTTTTTCGTCTACATTTCCACTTTTAAAAAAATACTTTCTGTCAATACATTTTTTTCTCATTCTTTTTTTTTTTTTTGCCTCTCTCTGCTTCTTCTCCCAACCGTAACTGTCACAAAAGTATTTTAGAGAAGGAATTGCCTCCCAAATTCAACTCTAAATGAGAGCAGGGACTGCTGAAGCGCCTTGGCTTTATTACCCCATTAATCTGTGGTTATTTCACTGAGAGACTTCAAATTTGATTCTGAGCGCTCATATCTGTTTGATTCAGAGCATCCTCTGTAATCTCAAAAGAGAAATGCACTGGGATGAAAAGCAGAAGGGCACATTGGAATAATCTACTTTCCAACTAGGGTCAGTTGTAACATCAGTTGGGGTTAATTGTAACAATCATAAAAAGTGTTAATTTCCTAATTAAATTCAAATTACTTTTGTCATTAATTTTAATGGGGTCATTTATAATGTCTCAACAACAGAACCATATACTGTATGCTGCATGCTTCTGTGCATTTCATGGAAGCAAATGTGCAGGTCCAGAGCTAAACAGACTCAGCATGACACCAAATTAGAATATCTGTTTGTGGTATAGCTGGTGATTATGCAGTGCACATGCTTCTTTGTTTATTGCAAATGGCAACTGGAGACAGGGCATAAGGAATGTTTTTAAAAGCAGTATGTTTAGCAATATTTATTTGCATTTTGAATTATGGTTCAATCATAAAAAAAAACAAAAACAAAGGGGATTCCTTATGTATTATCAGCCTTCTACCATTTCTTACTTCTTAGGTCATGTGATCTCACAGAGCTGGAAAAGGCTGTATCAGGTTTTGAAACTGTGGCTGATGAAAACATGATAATGATTCTTTCAGCTCAAGCAGCTGGATGTTGTCCTACCCAGTGCCCAAACAGTGAAAGGGTTTTAACCACTGCTCCTGATGCTGGGCCTTTCATTGTTTTACTTAACTCTTACCATTGCAGTTCTTTCTTTGGTGCTGAAGTTATTTTAGCTTGGCACGTGTGATGATCGCTCTAATTGCTCTATGTTCTCATCTTGTGGCGCGTATCTTTAAACGAACAGACACGTGCTGAGCTGTTTCTCAAACCACTCGTCATCGTAGGCCTAGTGGTACGATGAATTTGATAAATCCCCTTATCGCCCCGGGAGACAATTAAAGCGCATGTGACAGGGGTCCCTATCTCCGCTCTCCTCCTGTAGCGCTTCATTTAGAAGCCATTTGTCTCCGCTATGGATTTCCTATTTTTAATGGCGTGCGTATGCAGGGGTCGGGGCCATGCTGAATAATAGATGCCTCTCTCTCTCTCTCTCTTTCTCTCTCTCTCTCTCTCTTTCCCTCGCCTCTCTCGCTGGGTTCCTCATCGAAGGGCCCTTTGAGAAGGTGTCGGTGTCACTCTGGTGCGCACGGTGCTGGTGCTCTCCAGATTCTGGCAGGAGGCTATTCAAAGCAGCGGACAGGCTTTTGGTGGAAGCCAACAGCAGACAGTGAGCTGATATGAACGGGCACACGTTAACCCTCAGCCTGCACCCCCCCTCCTCCCTCTCCTCCCCCTTTTCCACTTCCCCCAGTAAAGGACGTTTATCACAGAGAGCGAGGCCGCTGCGCACTGGGGTGATATATCGCCCTGGTCGAGTGCGAATGAATAGACTAGTAATTATCCTGTTAAAAGGGTGGCCAGACAAAGAGAGAGCCTCGCTATAATTTAAATTGTTTTGTTTCCACCGCAGTCGAAGCCTGGCCTGCTGACTGACATCACGGAATGGGAAAAGTGAGCCTATTTATAGCTTGAGACGTACAGCTAATTGTAGAATTTAATAAGGTTTCTGGAAGAGTGGATTCTCTAAAAGCCAGAGGCCTGCACCTCCTCTTTACTCGGCTCTTATATCTCACTCACCTCTTTCTTTGGCTCTGCAATCCCATTTTTTTTTCTTTGAATCTTTTACACCATCCTCAAATCTAGCCATCTACTCTTTCTGTGTGTCCTGACCTCTTGCCTCACCTCCCTTCAACTCCCCCCCTGGCT
>JAPSES010000058.1:4176433-4198200 GCA_029822895.1 Maxillicosta whitleyi
ACTGTGTGCCATTCTAGTTTTTTTAGTTTTTTTTTTTTTTTTTATGTTATTCACCAAATTGAGCCTACTTTGATTCAACAACAGTGGTGATAACATCTTGTTTTGCTTTCCACCACCAGTTGTCGGGTGAAGGGGCTCCATCAGACTCGGGATTAGACCTGTATACATCCTGGAAACATCTGGAGTATAAGTTATTCAGTGTACGAAAAAGGAGATAAAATGTGTTCAATAAAGCCTTTTATCCAACATGAAATGATGCAGAATAGACCTACTGGTATGTCAATATGTGCCTTTTGAATCTGGGGAAAAGCCCGAGTGACCAACACAATGAAAGCAAAATGGAAAAAGGAGATTGGGAGACCTTCGTGTTGAAAAGGCTTTGTCTGAACAATGGGCCACATAAATCTGTGAGACATATTTCATCAGGATTCATACATTTATATCACCTTTCTTCTGAATTTCTCTGGACTGTGAAAACACACTTGGAACTATATGACAAACTATGTGTCATGTGCATATATGGAGCAGACTAAGCTGTGAACTTACACCTTTTAATTGTAAATATAGTCAGAACTACAAACTAACTGAAAGTATTAAATAACCATGAAACTGAATCTCATCAGGAACAAAATAAATACCGTCCTGGTCCTCAGCGTGTGCATGTTTTTATTATTTGGAGCAAAACATCGATGTCTCCAGCAACACCAAGGTGGCAAAACTCATCTTATTCTGTCATGTATCAGGTGGTCGCTGTCCTCTACCTGCTGTTTCATATTCTTTATTCACAGCCGTGGTTATTGTCACCAGAGCCTTTTCTGTCCTTTTTGTCCTTGAGGTGCCAGATATGTCTTAGATCAACTTCAGCTTTTTCTATGGGAGACGTATCTCAGTTAATCTATGATCTTATATGAAAAAAAGTATAGTTACAGTATAGTTTCCAAGTAGTGGTCATGCTCATTCCCACGTCAGTAAATAATGTTTCTTTACATTTGTGTAGATTCTCATTTATCCAGGTTAACCCAATAAAGCCTGAACCATTAAATTATTGACAGAAAATTTCAGTTCTATGAAACTGGAACCTTTATTGATCCTCATGAACCACCAAAAAAATGTTTTTTGTTTTTTTTTAAATAAAGTATACATTTTTTTTCTCTCAAAATGCATCATATTTGATACATCGGGTCTCAATGTTCAAATATTTGTATTTTTGAAGAAACAAAAACATAATGTAACACAAACATGTGTAAGAAACTGATAATTTCTTTTAAAAATTGTCAAAGTTCTTCCAGTCTTGTGGTGTCCCTGGAAAGGCTCCTAGTGAATTAATTCCTCCTCCCTGGGGGATTATCTGTGTATTGCATGTATCTAATATTATTATTATTATTATGTGTAATTTCTATGTTTTAGTGTGAAACAAATAAAAGTGTATTATTAAAAATATTTACATCTATAAACTATCCTTTAAAAACATGAACAACCACAAACTAACAGAAATTTATAAAGGAAAAAGTACAATTTATGCCATTATTTGTCTTCAGTTCCTCATTTTCACATGTTCATTATAACGTACAGATCACAGTGGATCTACAAATACACTAAATATTTAATAATAGGTAAAATATTGGTACAATTACATTTAATTCTGTTGAGATATTTCTGGTTGTTCATATTTGTTCAGATTATTCACATTTTTTGTAAAAGGCTAGTCTGTAAATGTAAATATTTTTGTGTAATTTAACTTTTTTCCTATACAAAAAAGAAAAAATTGTGGTTTTCAATATTTATAGTTTATTGTGATAGTGTTTTATTGGTCTGATCCACTTCAGATTGAATTGACCTAAAATTATTTTAACATTTTTGTTTGTTAATATCTTCAGTGTAATTTTTGTATTTCACTAATTCATCCCAGGGGCCGGATTGGACCCTTTGGTGGCCTGATTTAGGTCCCAGGGCCGCATGTTTCACACCCCTGCCCTAGGACCTAATGTACCTAATGATGACCTCAGATAAATGGGGAAAAAAAACCTGTACTCCTGCTCTGAGCTATCCCAAAATTAATGAATTTTTAATAAAACATTTGGGATATGAAAAGCCACCAAGGTGTCGGTGCATTTGATCTTGAGAACATCGCCTGAAATTGACTTTTATACAGTTATAAATAAAGACAGTGTGTTAAATTTGTCAACCCTCCTGTTTTTTTTTTAATCCAGACGTGGGTTTTCCATGAATTGCCAGTCTCATTCCAGGATTCGTGTGTAACCCATTGTATCCACTGGCGTTACATGCGGAACCTGCCCATTAAAACACAGCCATTTTTGTGAAACACTCTGCCTTTCATAGTCAGTTTGATTCTGAAAATATACCTGTACGAGAATAAAAATGTAATTTAAAAAAATAGTAGCACGTAATTTTTGTGTCCTGTTTACTGTGTTACATGCTGATTTTTGTATAGAAATAATATCAAAAAGTTGTTTAATCAGAAAAATTGTTTCACTTTTAAAGTGCTTCCAAATTTGCTTCATAACATTAGTCTACATCTTGTTTGAATTTTTAGCCCCATGTCCTGTTCTTAGGAAGCCCCATCGAAAACCAGACTGTCTCTAATCGTAACATCATCTTGTCAGCATCGCTTCATTACAACAACATCCCAAAAATGACACATAACTTGACACGTTACTTGATTCAGTTATAACGCCAGCATCTTTGAATCAATATATTTCCACATATCTAGGGGGCATGTGTGTTGGAACAGCCTGAGGTGGTTCTGGTCAAATGTTCCTGCGGCTGTTTTCTGTGAGTTATTTTGCTTAAGTGCGATTCTGAAGCCCCACAGTGTTAGACTTTGTCCTAAAATTGTCCAATCGTTTCATATAGATATATGCAGATTAGAAATATGGGTATTTTGAGCACCTGTCCCACCCCCCCTGGGTTTGATTACAGGTCTGGTCATCCCTCCACTCACTGTCCTAAACATCCAAACATCCACTGCCGACGAAAAAACATTTACTGGTCTTAAATGTCTAATAACTATTGATCAACTAATCCTATTAATACATGTAAATTACTCAAGTCAAATGCAGTTTCTCAGCTTTTCACGGTTGTCAGATGTGACTCATTTGGACGATCAGAGGCACAGTAGTAACCGTGGAAACGCCATCATCTTCTGCAGCGTTGATTCACCAGTAAAACCCATAGAGTTTAGCAAATGACAGTGGACGCAGGCGCTTGTTTTGTGTTCAGTTAATAATATAGTTTACTTAAGAAGTCACTTTTTTGGATTAAATCAAGCAATCAGTACTATGTGTCAACATTTAGTTAACAAAACATGTGTTGACATATTTTATACATTTTTATATGAAATAAAGTACAAAAAATATGGTGAAATAAACAAAAACATTCACCTTGCCAGATATAAAGGTCTTTAAACCTCTCTTACATCCCGTCGTGTGTGTTTAGAGATCGTGAACTCGAATAAGACAAAAAAAATAACAGAATAAGTAGGCAAAAAAAAAAAGATTGTTAAAATGTAGAATAAAATAATATGACAAAACTAATTCATGTCAGAAGTTGAAATAGATTGATTGTGTAGCTCAGTGGTTAACGCCACTGACTTAGGTGCAGAAGATGGCCGGTGTGAGACCCAGGTGATCCCTAGGGAAAGGTTCTTTACGCTAGCCTCATTGTGCCGCTTCCAAGTCTGGTTGTGTCAGGAAGGGCATCCAACATAAAAAACCTCAAATCAACATGTGAAGATGATTCAAAAGGGAAACGCCAGAAGTTGAAATATTCCATAATAATGACATTTTCGTGGCCTAGAATCAATGCTGGCGTTTGTTCGTTTCCACTCTATAGTAACTTCTGGTTCCGGCAGCTGAGTCAAACATGAACGGCTGGAATGTGTATGGATTGTTTTTTCTATACGAGAAAGAGGTCAGTCTTCCTTGTGAGTTGAGAGCAGACTGAACCAACAATGTCATGTAGCACATAGTGACATTTGAGACTTGGAGAGAGAGAGGAGACGGGGGGGGACTCTTCTGAAAAGATTGAGAGATTTAGGGAAAGGTGGAAAGAAGCAGACTGCCAGATAGATTGAGATAGAAGTGGCACGTCGAATGAAATTGGAAGTGAAATATCTGCCATTCTGCGGAGTCGTACGCACACATATACGCGCCGCCGCCATCAGACAATCAGCGTGGAGGGGAGGCATCAGTCGTACAGCTGTGTCCTGCTGCCCATCAGAGCCATCTGCCCCCTCCTGTTCCTTTTCTCTCTAAAACTGTGTCTCTGTTGAGCCCTCACACATCATTACCCAGAAACCCCATTGCTTTCTGCTGAGTCCTTTCATCCTCAACAGCCTCTCTTCCCTCCTAAACTTATTCCTCCCTACTGGACCGACAGTAGCGGGGGGGGCGGGTGAGTCAGAGGCAGGTGCCTGACGACCAACCAGCCAGCTCTAAAAACATTTTCATCCATTACCTCCTGCATTTTGTTTTCCCTGTGTGGTCTGGTGAAACCTGGTGCTGCTCGCCGGAGATAGAGAGCACCGCCAACCCCCCACCCCCACCCCCCCACCCCTCCATCACCTCTGCTCTTTCACTCATTTTCATTCTTTTTCACCCATACGCTCTTTATTCACCTAAACATTTTTTTTTTTCTCTTTTATTTAATCCTTCTCCCAAACATAGTTTCCCCTGCAGGCCTCTGCCCAAGCTCCTCAACCAGCACACCGCTGGCACGGCGCGGTCCTGCTGGGACACCACTCACAAAACACATATTTTACTTTGGCCAAATATTCACTCGCACAATCATCTCTCCATATACGGATGCACCCACACTCAAACAGCACACCGACAGAGCCAACTGAGGAAAGCGTTTGTTTTTCTGTCTTTCTCCGTTTCATGTGTGTTTTTTTTTTCATTCATGCTGTCTGCTTCACCTTTGGGACAGAAGCTCTAATCTCCCTGTTTGCTCTTGTTTCAGTTTGTTTGGTTGAGGTTCTTTGAGCAGCTTTCAGATTTTTTTTTTTTGTTTTTAACCCCTTTTTGCACCTGTGATGTCTGTGGTGTTCTTGCACTGTATGTGTCCTGGCTTTTTACCGCTGCAGTCTTCTGTCCGTGATGATGCCACACTCGCCTAGATTCAGAGCCGCGCACTGAAGCAACATCAGCCCTAAACACAAGCCGTCCAATCAGGTTCTGAGTAGCTGTAAGTAGGGTTCTGTTCCAAACTGGCAGTCTAATCATGTACCGCCTCTGTACATGATGACTTCTACACCTTTACATCTCACATTTTTCAGTAATATTCTGTCTCAAATCATCACAAACCAGAATGTTTAATAACGTTTGAACCACTGACCCTATAAATACATTTAAATAATGCCGTTTTTCAGCTTTTCAGGGCCGTCAGATGTGTCTTATTTGAACATTCAGAGGCTCTGAAGTGAACACTGAAACACCACCTGTTTGTGCTTTTTTTTTTTTTTTCAATGATCAACATTTTATTGATTATCAACAGGAGGAAGGGAGGGGGTTGGGTTACAGACATATTTTATTACAGATTTCTAAACATGAAAAGTGAAAGTAAACAAACAGCAGCAAAATAATAATAATACAGTAATAATAGAAATAATAATTAAAAAAAAAAAAAGGAGTGACATATGCTATTGTCTAATCAAAGAAATTATATTAGAAGAGAAGTGTTCCCAGGTTTCTATTGTAGTTGGTCGAGCTTTATTCAATCTGGCAATGGTAAGTCCCATGCTGACAATTTTAAGAAGGCCCTGTACCCAGAAGGATTTCATACAAAGATCAGGTACAAACCAATGTTTTGTAATAGTTTTCTTTGGCGGAAGTAAAACCAGCACATAACATTTGAGTCGTAGAGATGTACTAGATGTATCATTACGGAGACAAAAAGCAGGGTTAGGGAGATATGAAATGTTGAGCAAATCAGGCACGTCTCATATTTCTATCAAGGAAAAGATATATCGCGATATATATCTTATCGTTTTATTGCCCTGCTCTATTCAATAGCCATCCTGAGTCTCTTAAAATTGTGTTTTATTTGCATCCCTTCTAAGTTTCACATCTTTTTGGCCCCATGTGTAGTAATGGAAAAATATGTAAAAGTGAAACAGGTGACGAATCACTCACGCCTTCTAATCTGCAGGATCATATATAGTACACGTAAGCTTTATACTGTTATATGGTTTACTTTTTAAGCTAATATATAGTTCATTTTGCCAAGTTACAGAAAATATTGGGAGATAGGATTAGCTGACATGATGCAAAACCCACGAGCCAAATATAAGCCCACGCTGCAGAAAACACATGGTCTTCCTCCAGGATTTCTGAACTACTAGGATGCCTTTGAAACTGTGCCCATGTCGAGTGCCCAGCTACCATCAACATGAAATCTCTTCTTTGGTTTTACTGATGTATTTTAGCAGGCACTGGCTAGAATGTTGCATAAATAGAGTGAAATATGAAACGAAGAAGTTGCCATGAAATAGTTTTGTGGTTTAATATTGCCAAATTCAGTTTTTTTGTTGTTGTTTTTTTTGTTTTTTTATAATGCACTGCCTGTTGGTTTTATGATTGATAATCTTTAAGGCAGATGAATGAAAATGTGGCTTCACTTCCATCCAATAGGATTAGATTATTTGCATTAAAATACACCTAAATTCCTTTACGTTCTGCATGCTCTCTGCTGGTATAAAAATACAAAAACAAAAAACAGACAGGTGGTCTTTGCACACGTGTGTCTGTAGCCAACAAATCTATTTATACCTGGGGTTGTATAGTGTTGACAGTATGCACTATGGTACATCAGGTTCTTTTTTTTTTGGCCTGTGAGCTCATTTTAAAATAATCAAGTCAAAATTATAATATATATTTGATTATGTATATTCTGAATGTACTTATACGCATACAATATAATAACTGCATAAACCCTTATGGAACAATACAATTCAATTCATTTATGGTCAGTGCCAGGGTCAAGTAGAGTTCCACACAGTTATCAGTCATGGTGGAGCACTATTTGGATTCAATCATGTTCTTGTTGGAAAAAGTGTTGGAGTCCGATTAACTGTGATCTTCGTTCTCGCACTTTTGTGTTTCTTGTTGTTTCGAGGGAGGTCACTATTGTAGTTTTTGTAAATAGTTCCAAAGTGCCTCTTCCTGTATTTGGAGCAGCAATGATAGATCAGACAAACACACTTAAATAACATGGTGAAAAATGGCAAGTGGGAGGATAAATGATAGAGTAACACAGTGTTTTTCAATCTTGGGGTCGGGACCCCACGTGGGGTCGCCTGGAATTCGAATGGGGTCGACTGAAAATTCTAATAATTGATAAAAATAAAAACTTACCAATAAAAAAAGTGGTGAGTTGAGAGAGACAATCCCAATCCATAAAAGACAAACTGTGAAGCTGAAACTAAAGCACTGTGGTTCTGTTTATCTGTCACATCTGTGGTCGGTTTCAGATGCTGCAGCTCTTTCATAATTCATAGTTTATTTATTGTTTGTTCAGTATTAAAAGTCATCCTTTTTAAATACAAACTGTACATATCCTGACCAAGGAAAATAAAATTCTCACTTTGTGCAGTAATCTGAACCTGGCTTTCCTGCCTCCATCCATAATAATATACATTATATAGACTAAATGTTGTTTAAAATGAAAGTTTGTAGTACATGATTAAAAAAAAAAAATAATTTTTAGCAAAAAACCCCAACCAAAACAGCATTTTTTTCAGTAGAATATAATACAATAGAATACTCAAAAGAAAATATAATAAATATATAAATATATAAAAACTATCACATGGATTTATACTGAAAGAATATACCAAAAAATACTGAAAATATACAAAAAAATACAAATAAATACTGAAAATGTGCAAAATGTCAGGTCTTTATTACAGAGATAGAAGAACAAGATGCAACATATACAGGATATTTACAAGGTAACGGGTAGAATGGCATGTGATCCACTTTGCAATCTGCTAGTCAATTACAATTAATGTATTGGACACCACTGTGGTACATACTGCTGTTAATATTCACACCTGACCACAAACCTTTAAAGCTGCAGGATCTGAAATTAAAGATAATAAGTGGTGCCGTGCGCAACAAACCCCGCCCCTCACATGTTTTGTAGCTTATTTTGGCATCGGTCCAGCTGATGTGATCATGTTTATGTGTGTGTGTGATGTTAGCATGTCAATTTGTTCTATATATGTGCCAAGTTTGAAGTAAATTGAAACAAAATTGATGTTTTTATAGACACCCATAATAAATAAATGGGAGAAGAACAAATAATTTTTAAAAATCATAAAAAATATGAACTGTGACTTGCTTTCCTCAAAATGTAACCACATCTATTCTGGGTCACTGACAAGTTATAAACCAAATTTGGTGTGAATTCAACCAGTAGTTTTGTCGCTTCAGAATGTGAAATTTTGCATATTAAAAGTAAATAGGGGGGTGTGTTAAAAAATTCATAAAAAAATTTGACCTACTTTATGAAATCAGAACTATTTTTGGCTCACTGGCAATGTATAAAACCTAGTTTGGTAAAAAAAAAAAAAATTCTGCTAGTGCTGACAAACAAAGAAACAAGAGTACAATTTACACTAGAATTTTAAAATACATACTGTCCTCCTGCAGTTTTCTCTTCTTATTGTCTCAGTTCCAACTCTAAACTTGAATAGTTAAAAGGGAATATGGATCAAATTGAACCAAACATGACATGCGTACCTGCCTCCATGTGAGATGGGGAAATAAGTTTGACATATTTGGCAGAATACCGTCTGTGAAACATCCCCCCACCACTTTCACCGATGTCTTTTCTTTTTTACGTGGAATTTCTGTGATTTTTGCCAATAGTTGGACGCTGGTGTCTGAAGCTTTTGCCTTTGTTTTTTTGTGTGTCAGTGGGCGGGGGTCAGGTTAATGCACCCCACATTCATGTTGGTTGAATGACAACAGATACAGCCAATGGTGATTGTGCTGGGGACATCATATCAATTTGCGAGATATGGAGAAAATGGTCAATGATGATGTGCTGTCCCGTACAAAGTGGGACACTAAAATCAAATATAAAATACCAGCAGAATAATAGCAGCAGAATCACATCCAGCTCATGTATAATGGCATCTAATCAGTGATTGGCCATTCCCAGCTGTCAATCACATTAACCCCCTACCTGATAGGAAAAACACCTGTGATTAGCTGAATTCTGCATCACGGAAAAGCTTTTCTACAGCCGTAAAAATCATGCAAATGGTCGTTTCAGAAGTCTAATTTCCTCTCAGAGCACTTGAATTGCAATACGCTGAAAAGTAATAATGGAGCTATCGAAACTATCAAGCACTGAAAGTAATTAAAAACAGTCTCTTGCGAAATCTGAATCTGAATAACCTGGGTTCAAGACTTGTGCTATATATACTTTAACACGTTTTTTTTTTTTTTGTGTGCATACCTTGGAATAAATCAACAAAAAATAAAGAAGTGCTACATTTAAGAGAAAACAAAATGAGATATAATGAAAAATGAACTGTCAATATTTCTTTCCCTGCTCGATGCAAGGCCATGTAAAGAGCAAGAAAAAGCCATGATGCATTATTAGTTCCACCTCAGACCTGAATACATTATGCTTATTGAACAGAGCCTTTTGACCCTTACTTTGATGAAGCCCCAGGGAGACTGCGCTGTTAAGCATATGCTAACCTAAGCACTTACTGCTAGCTTACAGCATCTTAACCATAAAATTACTTGATATTCTAAAACGAATCTTGCAGTACTTTTGCTGATGCAGCCAAATTATACATATAGGGAGGGGGGTCTGGGGGGTGTTTTTATTCAGTGGAAATAATAGAGGTACCACTGAATTACAAGTGAATGACATTTGATAAGTGTATATGCAGGATATTTATGTTTTAGTTTGTGTTGTGCGATCCTTTCTGTTATGTGTACTTCCAGTAGCTCACTTCCATTTCCCACATCTGTTTAGCTGCTGACACACACACACACACACGCACATGCTGGCACTTTTTCAGTCCTCCCATTTGTTGCTGGTCTGCAGCTCATACAGGATTGGTTATCGCTCCCCTTCCTTTCGGGGAGTCGGGGAGTCTCGCCTCTTCTTCTGATGCAATAGAAACCCCTGCAGCAGTGCACGAATACAGTGTGTGTGTGTGTGTGTTTAGTATAGTCCCCTACTGCTCCCCTTTTTGATGTTTCATTGGTTCCTCAGCTTTCTAAAGGAACACACGCTATAACAAACACACACTGATTAGCAAACAATTATTTTAGCAGCAAACATATGCACGTCTTCACAGTGGTCATGGAAACTGTAAACACAGATAAAGTGGTCGTTTATCGTGCGACACACACAACACACGTTTCAAGACTCCCTTTCACATGTTCTCTGCAAATCCTCCAACAAAAACAGAGGGATTGTCTGCTTTTCCATTGGGAAGAACATGGATTTAAACACCAGTCTTCCACGGCTGCTGCCGCTGACAGTGTTGGTAACATAATGGAGCGGAGTGCTGCATAATTTCCTTCTTTTCATTGCTTCCAGCTTCACTTATACAAATATTAATGCTCCATTTTGTCTCTTGTGCTCTTGTCTTTCTGTCTGGAGTGGCCAAAGTAATCACAGGCTATTGTCTTCTGTGTTTGCTTCAGTGTTGAATTTGGAGGAATGTATTCTCATACCGTTGGCTTAGAAAAGAACGAGATTCTATTGAACTTGTCCTCGGTTTTCCAGTTATTCATCAACTATGTTCCTTTACGAGGAAATGATTACGGAGCTTATTGCGAGTGAGAATTTCCCATGCGTGCTTTGGTAGCCGCTGTGTAAAAGCGGAGAAAAGAGTTCATTAAATAGAAATATCCCTGCTTTTTAGTTCTGAATGTTCCACTGAATCACTAGATAACATATCATACTGCTCACAGTCAAAAGAGAACCCGACTTGTAAAAATGACTGTATCAGATGCTAGATATACTTGCAGGTGAGAATTTTTTTAGCATATAATTTAATATGAAGCCTATTTCAAGAGATGAAGTGTTGGAAAAATCACTGTTAGAGTGTTTCGAGGTTCACGGCTAGTGAGTCACCTGTATGTTTGTCATGTATTGATGTATTAACCCATAAAGTAACAGTGCTCCCTTTTATGGTACTGCCCAAATTATTTTTTTCTCCATCTGTAACCTTTCTTAAAGGAGTGATAATTAGGTTTTTTAAAAGAAAATGGAATTATACATTTTCAAACATTTCTCTGTGGTTTTCTTAAATTGTAAATGCTATACTTGGGTCTGAATTCTTCATTAATTCAACTCCACAGGTCCATTTTCTAACCTATTTCTGAGTAATGACACCAGAAAGGTTATTTTAGGTTAAATCCAAATGAACCACTTCATGCCCCGCCCCCTCCAGGTTGTTGACTGTGCTGTTTTGTCCCGTTCAGCCACTTGCATTTGTTAATACAACCAATAACTGAACATTTTAGGATATATTTTCAGTTTTTACTACAACCAATGCTGATGATAAACAATTATGTCGTACTGGAGAAATGTTCGTCATAGGTCTTAACCTCATATGTGCAAATGTAATGATGTAACTAGTTATAAAATGTAACAAATTAAGCAGGAATTAAATAAAAAAATTAATATAAAGATAGTTTTGCAGCATTTGGAGGGTTCAAATTCAAACTTATGGAACTATTTGGGTCCAAATACACAAATAAATGAACCAAAGATTAATAAAAGTAGATTTAGCAAAAATATGACTCCTTTAAGTGATTAACCACTATTTATTATAGTATTATTCTGTGTATTTTGCAATTTTTTTCAGTGAAAATCGTGTATTTTCCTATATTTAATTTACTGATCATGTAGATGTTCATAAAAGCTCAGTTTAAAGTTGAGTTTTATTATATAACAAACAGAGAAAAACAATGAAAAAGTGACTCTTTCTGTAATAATATCAATAACTGGATATAAAAATGAGTATGCCCATTCACTATCATTGATCCAACTCCATTGGGTTTACTGGTGAATCAGTGATATAGCAGATGACGGTGTTTCCATGTTTACTACGGAACCTCTGAACATCCAAATATGTCATATCTTATGGCACTGAAAAGACGACAAATTGCATTTTACACCAATTATTTCAACGTATTAAAAGGGTTAGTGCCTCAGAAGTTATTAAACCTTTTAGATCAGCAGATGATTTTGGTTGCCAGCAGCTATTTTGGGACTTTATGGGTTAATATGTGATATTTTTTGTTATCAGCCAACATTCTTGTCATTTAGTTAAAATGATGGATAAGAATTGTTTTTGATAAGATGTTTAATTACTCTTTTATCATTACCAGTTTGATTCTATCCTCGAAAAAAACACTCTGGAAATGAAAGAGTCATCAGCAGATATCTGTAATAAAACTTTATATAGAACAGATTTTTTTATTTTTTTTTTTTAACCCAGGATTTGTGTCACTTCAGGGAGCCTTGAATCTTTGCGAGGCACTCATCTGCGTTTCACATATCTTGCATGCAGAAATTTGACCAGGGCATTTTCTATACAAAGAGGCCTCCCCAGACTCCTGCTGCCATATTTGTCCCAGTGAGCTAGCTAAACTCTAACCCATTCAGACAAGCGCTTTTGTTGCCCTTGTGCTGTTTGGCTGTTGATACGATGCTCTGTGGAAAATTGCTATTCCCCAATCTGAATCGGAGAATAGCGGGAATGTTTTCCACCGCTAAAAGGCTTAGAAAGGCCGGCTTCTGCAGCGTTCCCTATTTGCCGACTGGCACTAGATGGAGGCACGTGGCCAGAATCACTTATTGACACTTCACTGCCATCTGCTAAGGCAGCAAGGTCTGCTTAACAGGATACACATTAATAAGGTAGAACTTAGGGAAAAAAGCAATAAAAGGATGAAAACTTCCCACTAGATGTTATGTGAATAGCTATTATTGTTCACTGCAGGCTGTAAATATGAAGTAAAATATCGACTTAAGAGGAGTGGATTCTGTAGAGGAATGTACTTATTACTACACTTATGCTCCGTATGGCTCACAAGGAGTTGTATATAAATGGGTCGAACGTTAACACGTGGACACATTTGGTGTTCAACAGTCTCTGTCACGTAAGCAGAGTAACTTGTATGCATGTATTATATATTTGAGTAGGTATTTATAAGTACTTTAACATTATGTATAGCTGAATTTTGACGTGAAGAATGTCAAATTACTGCTCGGAAACACCCTGACCTGAAACGGATATGAATATTTTAAGCTTTATACAAATATTCAAAACATTGAAATTGATATCAAATAGGACAAAACCTTTCAGATATTATGATCAACTATTCTGACAATAAATTCTGGAGTAAAATATTTAAAAATCTCTGTTTTATTGACATAAGAATGTATTAAATGGTGGACAGGTTGCCGAGGTAACACATGGGCGACTTTACGATTGTATGCATCACCCAAACATGTTGACTTATTTATTAAAACAACAAACCAGATACAACGTATTTAATACTAACACAGTAATATGTACAACTTGTGGTGGTCCATACTGATATTGGTAAATTACAAATAAAGAGTAATTTCTCAGTAACAGTTCACAGATAGTGTTTTTAGATGTTTCTTTCATATCTATATTTCATTTATTTATTCATTCCAATGCAAATCATTGGAAAAGATCAGGATGAAGAACACTTATATAAGGCTAAAGACGTTTTGTCTTCTATATTTAAACTGTTTGTACAGACAAGGTGGAGTTTTTAGATGTTACCTGCTTGAAAAAAACATATTTACATAAAGAAAACTTATATAATCTGCCCCTTTCTTATAATATCTACTTACATCAGATAAATTGCTGTTACAGCTATTATAGTAAAAAGTTTACATGACAGTCAATGAAAATAAACAAATCCAAACATCCATAAATAAAATTATTTCATTAAATGTTTTATACAGTTTCTCTATTCTCTCCTTATACAACCTCTTAAACTGAAAAATATTTGTACACTTCTTCTCTTCCATTCCACCAATAAACAGAAACACACATTTGCCTTATATTAGTCTTTACCTTTTGCTGTTTAAAATTAAACCTCCTTCTATGTTTTTTTTTTTCAATCCTGTGATATTAAAACAAATGATCTCTACCTATTTGCAGCAAAAATCAATTTCTCTCACCATCAACACTGCCTTTAATACAGCTCTTTGAATTTAAACAATCCTAATTTAATAAACAACTCATTTGTATGTTCCATGAAATTAACATTGTTCATTAATCTTTTTGCTCTTTTCTGTGATAAAAACAATGGCGTTGTGTTACTCATATATGTGTCGCCTCATATTTCAATATAATAATCTGTCTGGTTTTTACCAGCTCCATATGTAAAGTGTCATGACATAACGTCTGTTGTCATTGGGCGCTATACAAATAAAGTTTGATTCGATTTGATTTGTAATGTGACCAGTGTATGAATTCATAGACTTCATCATTCAGAACTTTAATTTCTCAAAGTAATAGACAGTTAATTTAATGCAGCCTAACAGAAGGTTCGGAACTTCCTGTGTTGTTTATGTGGCATTATAAAAAGAATTATAGTTCCATAAAATAGAGATCATTAGCTAAAAAAAAAAAAAAAAAAAAAAAAAAAAAAAAGAGCTCATATGATAAATGATGTGTGCAAATGTACTTTTTCATATTGATATTCACTTTGGCTTGATTGGACCCAACTCCATTATAAGCGGTGAGAACACATATAGTCGCAGAAAAAATTACTGAACCACCTCTTGTTTTCTTCATTTTCTTGTTTATTTTAATGCCTGGTACGACTAAAGGCACATTTGTTTGGACAAATATAATGATCACAACAAAAATATCTCATAATAGTTTAATTTCAGAGCTGATATATTGACATTTTCCATGTTTTCTTGATAAAAACCAAAATCTCTTCAGTTCTTACATCATTATCTATGTCATCGTACTGACAAAAACTGTGCTTTTATTCATTCCATGTTTTCTTTTCTGTCTGTTTTAGTCACATGACACACACAGGAGTTAGTACTTGATTGCATAACCATGGTTTTTGATGACTTTTGATGGTCTAATAATTTTTCCCGTGACTGTAGGTTAGTTGTTTCTAAGTTCTAATAACCACACATGCATTTCAGTGTCTGTATTAGATCCAGTCCGATATATGTGAGGTATATACAGCAGTAAAAATAAAAGTTTCAGGGAAAAAACAGCTTCTATGAACCAAAGTGGTAGTATTTAATGTCTTTAACCTTTTGTTCGGAAAATATGACATTTATTGAATTAATTTCTTGTTGTTTTTATACCATATTTGATTCAACACGTCAGATGTTTCTACAGTAATTGTGTGTTCTGCTTCTTATCATGGGGTCAGGGGTCACACCTAAATACTGACATTAACCTGTGTGCTTTTATTCATTCCATGTTTTCTTTTCTGTGTGTTTTAGTCACATGACACACACAGGAGTTAGTACTTTTGATTTGATTGTTTTTGATGACTTTTGATGGTCTAATAATTTTTTTTCTGTGACTGTAGGTTGTACATTCTGTCTGCAGGCATGAAGGTTAAAAGCAGATTCAATCACTGCTGACAGTGTATCAAACATCTGATAAAACACTTTAACCCTGACTAAGCAGTTCAACGGGGAATATCCAGGCGGGCACGGAAATGAACAGTAGGCGCCCCTCGTCTCAGTCAGAAACAAGTGCCCTTGAGCAGGGCAATTAACCCCCCCTGCTGCTCCTGTGGAACTGCCCTGCAGGAACATGGCAGAAGAGTGTGACTATATCGGGCAGTTCTCATGTGAAGGTGTCATGTGCACTCGGCAGTCCTTCACCTGCCTGTATGTCTGCAGGCGATGCTTTTAAAAACGTGTGTTTCATCCACTTGTGTTCGCCTTGAATACAAATTGATGTTATATAATGTGCAGTTGTTGGGGAGTCTCACCCGAATGGAATGCCTTGGTATGCGGTGGTAATGCCCGTGAAATCTCATAGACCGTGGGTGTGACAGGCGCGTACGTGTGTCAGTATCTGTGTGTGTATGTCGAGTCGCTGTACAGCTGTGCACAGCTGCCTCGTAAATTAAAAGAGCATTCAGTGGTTGGTGGGAAAAATGTCTCTGCCCAACCAATCAGGTCTTGAAAGGTGGTGTTACAAGGCTCAGCAGACGACTTTCAGACCTCGTGTTTTTATAGAGCACCGGTTAATCTCACGCTTTTATATATAATAATGCGCAGCAGTGTTAACAACCATATACAAGATGCTGGAAGTAGAGGTAAGCATCAATTGTACATAGTGCTGGATGCTTTTTTTTACAGTAGAAAAACTGTTCAAACGCATCTGTTGTAATTAACTCAAGGCTGCGATGTGATCAGTTCAGAAAAAGGTTATTCGTTTTATAAATATATCTATTATTACCGCAGCTGGAGGCGCTTAAATGTCTTTTTATTATAACATTACAGTTGTGATATGTGACATCTTAAGTTAACGCGCCAAAGCGGATTCACACTTCAGCAGCACTCGTTTAATCCAGCCAGATGTTAGAAGCTGTGCATCATTATGTTTAGCAAAAATGAATGAATACCTGCGTAGAAAATAGTAATAATGTTGAAGCAATTAAAATTAGTCTCAGGGTCTGATTTAAAATGATTGGATTTGTCATTTGCCAGAGGTTGGTACAGTTATCATTAGTATGACGACAGCTCTGCCAGGAAGGATTGGATTCACCGCTCATGTGTTAGGATTTGGAAAAAGGTGTTAATATATCCAGCTGTTTTGGAGGGAAAAAAAAAAAATAGATAAATGATTAAGTTAGTTAAACGTTGTGATATTATGGTGGCTGATTATGTTATCAAATTAGATGCGCATAATGTTAAAACAGACTGCAATCTGTTGAAAATGTTTAATTACAGTCTGTATGGATGAGATGGTAATCAGAGAAATTAAATAAGGTTTTTGAAAAATGGAGCTGCTTTCATATAAAATGTAATTATATTATGTAGTTGGGACAAAAAAGTCATATATTTATAATCCATGAAAAAAAAAAATCTGCATTTCTAGAAACATGAATTTGTTCTTAAATAACTCGCAGCTCAGGAGGAAGACAAACCAGTGAAGTCGTACACCTCCTTTCATTGACTTTCATTGATTTCCTGCTGTAGTTTTCCATGCACTCTGTATTTTCCTTTGCCAAGATTTACATGAATATTATAGCTGTTGAAATGCATAGAATCCCCCATGCAAGAAATATTAAATGTAAATCAACATCTCTCGTAGCCGCACCAACTCAATGATTCAGACAGCAGAAGAGACTGATGGGTAATGTCCACAGTTTAGCAGCTGGTTCAACTTCAGAGACTTTTGTGCTCTGTATTTTACAGTGTGACGGCTGTGTCATTGTCCTTTGTTCTGTTCATGTGCCCTGGAGATATTTAGGTCAGACGTTCAGTAAATGTGTGTACTGGACTAAAGTAAACACCAGACTCTTTGTCTCTTGAAATGGCTTTGGTGCTGGATAGAAGCTCTTGCGTTATGTGCGTCCTATCAGTGGACATTTTAATATTCAATACCTGGTTTATTCTCCTTGTTTTTTTTTGCTGTATGACTATTGTTGCACAACTCAACTTGCAGCTTTAAAAAAAAAAAATCATGCACATAATTAATTTAAGTCAATTCAATAAACTTTATTAGCATTTGCATATAGTTTTGCCAAAGAAAACCATTAGAAATATAAAACACATTTATAAGCATCATAATTAACCCTTTCATGCATAGTGGTCACTGCAGTTGATAGATATTCTACAGCTGTTCTCTTGTATATTCATGGGTTTTGTTGTTTTAGTTCCATATCAGCCAACACACACACACACACATATCCTATACACTGCATTTCATACCATTACTCCTAAACCTGATCTGCAATAATATGTTTCAGTGTAAATCACTTGTTAATTGTTAATAGACAGTTTTTTAATCAAAAAATGTTTCTTTTTTTTTCCTTTTTGCATATTATCTCCATGAACTGCGTAATAACTAGTATTAAAGTGTGATAAAATGTGATTAAACATGAGATTAGTTGCATGAAAAATGTTTTATTGTCATAGATTTTACACTGTGTATCACTTTCTGAAGATGGGTTTTTAATACATGTTTCTTTGCTTCAAAAAATAATCACATGGTGTCCAGTTGAGTGGAAAAATAGGGTCATTTATGGCTAAAAATTCAATAAAGACACTCACAAATCTGAGCTAAGATTCTCATAAGTCATGCGTGAAAGAGTTAAAATAAAATAAAAAAAAATTGTTTGCCCTATTTACACAGGACTAGTATAACCTGTGGATCTCTGCCTCCATGCCTGTGTTTAATGCTGCACATTCACATTGGGATAAGCAACGCCTGTTTATTAGTATTTACTGACATTATTCCTCAGTTTGGATGTCAAGGTTAGGTTCACCACTTACAGGGAACTGTTGAAAGATGGAATAATGTTGCTTACCATAGCTGTCGCGCTTGTCATCATCCATCTTTTCAGACGTCAAAAGATTTAAGTCTGCTCTTTGTTTAAACATCTTTTTAAGTTGTCATCACCAGCATATTTTCCATCATCCATGAAAATGAAATTGACTGAATAAGTGAGTAGAGGATAGAAAAACTATCATACATCCCACCAAACTACAGAGATAATAATAATAATAATAACAAATCACAACTTATCTTATCTTATTCATACGCATCACTTTTGACCAAAATATATTGTCAATAGTAAACTTTGGAATAACCTGCCCCTCCCAACATACAACACTTTTAAAACTCACTTAAAACAGTGGCTTCTAGAAAATCAGAGATGTTCTCATGTTTAATCGACATACATATCATCACCCATACACTTTTGCTGTTAAAATGTATGTAAGTATAGAGGTGAATGTATAGGCTAATGCCCCTGTGATCATCCTATGTATATTGGTTTGTTTTGATGATACCTATGTCATCATTATGTGTATTTTTTTTTAAATTCATAGTGAATGAATGGCGTATTAATGTTGGCTGTTTAATTTTTTGTTTCTGTCACCTGCCTTGATGAAAAGTAGTTCTTTTTTACTAATTCTGGCGTATTGAAATGAGTGTATTTTTATACATCAATGTTCATAGATGTACATGGTCCCTATTAAAAAAATAAATAAATAAAAATAAATAAATTATCTTATCTTATATAATCGTAGATGTCGAGTCAAACACTGATTTTGTTCAGATTGGGCAGGTAATCTGTAACAAACAAATAAATTGCACAGACTTAAGACCATCTTAAGATCATGTGACAATTACTACAGAATACCAGAGGTCCACATGTAAAACTCATCCCATACAAATAGAGCAATGGTAATATTCACACATTTTGTATTAAATCCACTCTTTATCTGGGACTATTTGTATTTGTCGTCTTTCATGCAGAAGCCTGGTGACTTATAGAATCAATACTAGAAACCTCAGAGTGACTCAGTTCAACTCAGCTGCCCCTTTGAACCCAATTATATATCAGAGAAGACATGTCTGTTCACATCTAGAAAAACTCATTTTTATGAATTTCCCCACAGTTTCTGCTAAACCTTTGTAAAAATTTGCCCCGACACATTCAGCAAAGTGTCCTCTCTCACCATAAAAGGATTCTGGTGATATGAGGTGCCACCTGTGACGGAGAAGCCTTTGTGTGAGGACAACCTGAAGCCAAATTTCAATCACTCTCAGACGTGGCCTCCTGTTGCTAAAGTGCAGAACTGCTTAATCAGGATGAAGCCATGAATATATGAAAGGGATACTGCAAGATGGGGAAACCTACAACGAGCCTACACTCAAAGTTCAAATTTCTGTTGAAGTTTTCTACTTTTATTGTGCAGTATTATTATATAGTATTTTTAAGACTTGTAAATATGTAATCAAGTTCAATTTATCTCATAAAGACCCAAATAACCAAAACCATCTACTGATATAAACCATTTAGCACCTGTTGATCCATTAATAATTGGTGTAAAATGCAGTTTATGCAAATGTAATGCAGTTTATCATCATTTCATGGCCTTCAGATATAATCCTTTTGGACGTTCAGTGGATGTGGAAACACCATCATCTTCTACAAAATTGATTCACCAATAAAACCCATGAATTTGGATTAATAACAGTGGATGTAGCCTTTCTTAAATGATTTATCACCATTTATTACAATGCTATTGTCGCGCCCATTTCATTATTACTTTACTCACTTCACCTGTTTTCCAGTCACCTGTCACCTATCACCATGCACTATTTAAAGCACTCTCATACCTTTTTTCCCTGTTGGTTTATTTCCCATTTTTTCACATATCTTCGCCTTGTCTGATCTTCCATCATGTTTTTGTTAAGTTTGTTTTATTGCTCAATAAAAAACTTTTTGTTATTCATTTAAAGACTCCGCTTTTGGGTCCATATTATTATTAGAAATTTGACAAATATAAGATCTTCACCTCTTTTCTAAAGGTACAACAGAGGTAATATTAAGTAACAGGAATTCTACTGTCACTATTTTTACATGTAATTTTGACTTTATTTTATTCTCACTGAACGTTACTAACCTACAGTCAACTGATCCATGGACGCAGACGTTCCCTCCATCTTGACTAAAACATGAATAGAAATGATGATGTTGAGAAGTGAGTGAAATGACAGCGATTTGGATGTTGATGATTACGAAAGGTTATGATCACAGTAAAGTTTATATATTTTAAAAATTGATAATGATAGAAGCTTCTTCATATAGCTTTAATTTGTCTGATATGGCAACTATTTGTTTTCGGCAGCGTTGATATTTGAAGATGATTCTATGGAAGTGAACATTACCATGATGATGACAGTGATGATGTAGTAAACACTCACATAATGATGGCTACAAAAATCAGTGACAATGATTTTGATTAAGAGGATGTTAAAGATGATAGTCGTGATTCAGGTGATGTTGATGATACTGATGACTGATAGCGTTTTCTTTCCTCCTCCACATGGAATGAACATGGTGTAATATTTTAGATTTGATACAAACACAGCCTATTTGCCTACTGCGTGGTGATCTTTGGAGTGCAAGTGATCTCTCTCTCTCTCTCTCACACACACACACACACACACACACACACTACTGCAGCCTGACAGTCCTCCCTCTCCTTCCGACTGGAGAGAACGCACCTTCAGCCATTCATCAGTGTCACCCTGTCACCGTCGGTTACAGCCCGGGGCCCGTCGCGTCTTCATTACGGTTCGAATACATCTGAAATAAAACCACCGATGATTTATTAGCTTCCGATGGCATCGCGCTGGTTAGCATGGTCTGCCGCCGCTTGGGCCTGGAGAGACAGTTCTCAGACATGGGCAGCAGAAATCCAATGTGACAGGGAGACGTTTGTGTGATGATATCAGTCTGTGATCACAACTTGTGCCTGTTGAGAGGAGGGCATCTGTCACACACCAGCAGCTGCATCTATGTGCATTTTTTTTGTTGGTTTTTTTTTTTTGTTGGTTTTTTTGTTTGTTTGTTTGTTTGTTTTCCATAGTAGATTTCTGCGAGTCTCACCATAAACTAAACTAGAAAAGCACAAACCTCCGCCAAGCAGCACAGTTCCCCCCACATATTGTGACTGACACCCCGCAATATTACTCCCACATTTGTTTT
>JAPSES010000058.1:4198300-4217990 GCA_029822895.1 Maxillicosta whitleyi
TTAAAAAAATTCCTGGATCCAGACAGTGATCCGGATCACCTCCAAAATTTAATCATCTGTTCCTTGTGTCAGTGCAAACATTTCCTGAAAATTTCATTAGGTTTGGGCAATAATTAACCCAGATACTGAGAAACTAAATGTTTGGCCCCATTGACCCCAATGTTAATGAAAAATTCAAAGTGATCCAGAATCCAAGATTTCTTCTGGATTACCCGCAAAAGTTAATCATTTCTTCCTTGTGCCATTGGAAACAAATCCTGAAAATGTCATCAAAATCCGTCCATAACCTTTTGAGTTATGTTGCACACAAACAAACAAACAAACGCCGGCAAAACCTCCTTGGCGGATGTAAAAAGTCTGTGATCATAACTTGTGGACCCATCCTGGATTAGCACTATTGTTTTGTTTTTTTTTGTTTGTTTGTTTTTTACATGTGTGCTATTATCTGCATTCTATTTGGCCATAACAGTATTTGTACAGTTTTGTGGAGAAAAATAAGAAAAAAAACATCTTCTATTTTCATTACCATATGCTTTTTACTTTAATTCTACATCTCTCTCTCTATATATATATTTCTTCTTCTGTAGTATGTGTAGTGAGTGCTGAGGAGTCCCTGTTTGTGTGCACACATCTGGCCGGTAAAGCTGAATCTGATTCTGATGTGCATTGCTACTTTTATTCCTAAAACATTTTTTTATGCTTATTTACACCTATCTTCACAGAAATACGGCAAAGAAATAACCAGTCTGAATAAAACAAAACAAAACTGAAATCATACATGCACGATAATGCATACAAGACCATGTACATGAATGTGGACCATAATAATGTGTTTGTATATCTGCTTGTTCAGCATAATGTCTCTGTTATGCATTTCTGGGTCCAAACAGTAAATAATGACAGTATCTGTATGTTCTTTTATAGCCTATATATAGCACCACTTCAAAATAGGTTAAATCCCTTTATTTTACTTGAATAGATGAGAATAAATGATTTGTGCATTTTTTTTTCAGTGTTTTACCTGCAGTAGGCTCTACAGAGACACCACAGAATAAAACTATGAAAATAGTCGGTATATAGTGTAGAATTTAACTGTTATGATTTTATTTTTAATGTATAGATGTCTAGAATTCTGTTTATTTTCCTGGCTGTACTTCGTGTTAGCTGTGCCCATTCATAAAGTGTTACATTATTCACCTTCCCCTGAACTGGACAGCAAAGATTGAGGACAAAATTAATGACAAATGAAATACGACATGTGAAGATACAAAACACCTCATAAAAACCTCAGTTCATAACAGGCGAATTAAAAAAAAAAAAAATCTGGATTTTGTAGATGCAGTGAAAACTAATGATAATTAGCTAACAGCGCTAATGTTAGCTAGTGTCTAATTATTCTCCATTTAAGAATTGCAAGTTTAATGAACAGATTCATCCCTTTGCTCCTTATCATTACATGGAAAATGGAAGAATGACAACTGGATGTGTTTATGGGTTTAGGGGCACAGCGTTGCACTATAATGAATATCGAATAATAAACATAAGAGAGCCTGAACGCAACAACTAACATTATGGCTTCATAAGCAGATTGTGTATCAAATGTTACAAAATGTAACTGAACAACTATTGCTGCCAAGAATTTCTAAGAGCGTGTGAGAACCAGAAAAATCAGTTGAAAAGTATGCAAAGTATTAGTTAGTTAAGTACAGTAGCATTGGTGTGTTCGGACATGCAGCAAAAAAGGCGTTTTCCGCAGCTTTGAATCTTTCATATTTGTAGTTATAACATCCGAAAATATGTATATTCTCCTGAAATATTCCCTTGTGATGCTGTGATCCATATACTTCATCATCTAGCAAGTCTGAAAAGAAATAGCCTAAAACTCTATCTACTCTACATGTATTTTTTTTTTTTATCTTTTTAATTTCCCCCTTATCCAGAGTTGTTATACATTAGAAGTCACATAAACTCTTCGTCTGTCCTTTTATTGTCGTTGTCAGACTAAAAGGCAAAAAGGTTAGGGCTTAGACTTATATTTGTGTTGTGCTTAGCGGTGCCTCTAACCCTGGATCAGCCCCAGAATGGTCATTTCAGCTGAGGCCGGTCCAAATGACAGCGCTCCAGCTGACTCCAGGCCAGTTCAGCGGGGAGAAGCACAGCTGAGACCTGCAGGTGTCACATTGTCCTGGTTGTCACTAACCCAATTATACCCGTATCGCCGGGGACACGTTCATTCCAGCACGGACACACATAGCCACAGATACACATACAGAAACAGGTAATAAATATACATGCAGAAATGAAAAGAAGCACTGCTGTGTTGTACAGGGGGGGAGGATGAGGTAAGCCTGCAAGAGAAACCCTGTCATCCTTGGAATTAATTTGTTACTTGTCCTTAATTAATTATGCATTAGAAAAGGCAGATAGAGTAGACGATGGCAAGAAAAATGGGACATTAAAACAAAAGTGGATTTTCAGTGCCCTTCCAATTTTTCCTGCACACCTCCCATGCTTCATTTCATCATAGTTCTTTCTTTTCCTCTGAAATCCTGCAATTTCCTTTCAACTTAAATCAGTCTGACTGGCCGTCACTCTCCTGTTTTTAGGATTTGTGTGAGAATATTATGAGCTTGTAAGTATACATTCATATATACATTGGAATATCTGGGTGGAAAAGGCACTGACGAAAAACACTTGCACTGAATGTCTACGTGTGTGTGTGTGTGTGTGTGTGTGTGTGTGTGTGTGTGCGCGCTCTAATGGTGTTTAATGCGCAGACTAATGGTTTCAGCAGGGAATCCTTGTGCGGAGCTTGAGTTCAGGCCTGGGCTGATCGCTGGCAGGACCATCCCTCATCCTGATACCGCATGGAGGTGAGAGCCAGGGGAATGTACACACACACACACACACACACCATTTCTACTCCTCACTAGCATGCTTGCTCACACTTACAGATTTTAGTCCTTTGTTTTCTGTTGACTCTTATCCTGCAGTTCCTCCACACACCCTCTCCTATCTTCCTCATATCATCAAATTTGTCCTTGTTCGTTTAGAGGATACTGTAATATTGAAGCTTTTATTTTGTTAGCGAATCCTATTAAAGGCAAAAATGAACAACGTATATAACCCAAACCTGATGCAGAGTATTTCTGAACCATGAAGAAATTCATTGATGACCTACATTTATTTAATATGCAACACTTTTTGAGGTTATATTCTACAGAATTTTCATAAACAAAGAGAGTTGATTTTGCATAAAATCTTAACAAGTTCGAGTTTAAAATGTTTTAAACCTCAGAGACTCACTCTTTATGGTATTTTTTAATGGTAAAGAATCATAACAATACTTACATTATATGTCTCTTAAATTATATTTCCAGTTAAGATTTACACACAGGCTGATAAAACCACACACAGAGATGAACTGAAACATTATTGCTGTTTGTTCTTTTAATTTATTTTTTAAGAATAAGAAAATAAAGGATATTTCTTAGCTTTTTTCTTCCGTCTTCTGCTCAATATGTTGATACTTGTTGATAGTGTTAATTTTTACGTTGCTGCATTTGTAATTAAAACTATTTCTGAGGGGATGTACACCCTGTGTGCAGACAAATGGCCAGATAGGCATACAGATGACTCATCTGTTTGCTACCTCACCTGTGTGTGATGGCTACCTCATTGCACTGTTGGGTGTTGTTTATATGTGGCCACACCAGCAGAGGGTCCAGCTGCTGTCCAGATGTTACTCTTATTCCTATTTTTTTTTTCACGTGGAAATTCCTTTTTGATAATGGCATCAATATGATTTCATTCCATCATAAAATTTAATTTGTAAGAAATGTTATAAATTGAATGAGTGAATGAAAAGATAAAAAATTAAAAACGCATGCAAATACTAGATTTTATTTTATTTGTTTATGTCTGATACTCAGGTATTTTCAAAATTTTATGAAAAAAACTTTATGGATGTTCTTGTCCTTTACAGCTACAGTGAGTATGAAGAGTTCTCCTCCCTATATCATCATCATCATGGTTTAAAATAGTCAGATGTAATATTTCATACAGTAATATTGTACCTGAGCTGTTCAGTGAGAATGTGACAGATGTAAGAGATGTTTTATCACAAACCCTAAACTGTTTTGACTTTCACTTCCTGAGCTGAACTACTGATCTGGGATCTTTGTCTAACATTATTTTCTGTAACACTTCGTACACAGCGTTGTTTTTTCGCTCTTTAGTGTTTGTTTCCTTGTACCATAGGTCCACACGTGATAAATCAGTAAATGTAATAACCTTGTACTTATTCATATTTACCTTTTATTGATACATAAACCTTTCCACTCATGTTTTTATATCCAACTTGAAAATGCAGATACAAACTATTTAATAAAAACACAGCAAATCAATTCATAGTGAGAGGTAAGTTAACAAAAACACTACTGATTTAATGTTAACTTTATTATTTAAAGATGATTTCCCTGCCTGTTTTAACCATAAGCTCCTTCCTTCAACCGTGAAAAGTCAGAATCTGTCTATTTTTTTTCAGTGGTTGATGCTGGAGCCCACCCCCCTACACACACACACACACACACACACACACACACATGGTCTCAGATATTGTAATATTTGCTCCACATGTTTACAGTCTCATGGTCAGATGGACACAAACACACCTTCCAGTTTCCATACTTTTAACAGACCTCTCTGATAAACACAGAGTTAAACTGTTTGGGTCTATGATCACAGAGGTACAGAACAGAGCTGAGTCAGCGGCTGAAACTGCCAGAAATTCAACCTACTAGTGCCAAATTGTCGATTAGTCAAAACTCCTTAACAGCACCTTCATCTCAGATATGAAGCGAATACATTTTTGGTGTGTCAACCAAAGTGAAAGAGAGAGTCCTGACCACGGAAATGCTAAAAGGCTTTTACTTTGGCAGAGTCACTGAAATGTTCCTTGTATAAATAGCATACGTTTCTCTATGTAATTGTTAACGGATTTCCACTATATAAAGATATTCACATATGCATTACACATACCAAGTTTCATAGAGACTGCTTTAAACACGGGTGAGTTCAAGTGCATTTTAACAAATGGAAACACATATGTGGGCTCTGGTGGTCCCAAAACTCAGTTATTACAAAACAGATACTAATACTTCATAAAATCATAGCATTACAATATGGAGAGAAAGTACATTTACAGATGTTCAAAGTGTAAAATTTGGCTTCAACAGTAATTATCCTTTAGTGTATTTCTCATATTTAATCCGCCTATGGGCAGTTGCTTGGCTTCAGAGTTGCTTGCTCCTAGGTATAAGGGCTGCTTTGGGCATCAGGGACCTGAGTCACATGACTTTTACTGGCAGGCAGAGAGAGATGGAGATGCTTTTAGAAACTGAAATGGAAGAACAGGAGACTTTTATAGCTAGCAGCAAAGTGTGTGTGCTTGGATGAATATACAGTGTGTGTTACTGCACATGTCTGCATCTGAGAGGAGAGACAAGATGCATTTAGAGGGGAGCAAATCAGATTAGGGGCAAGGGCTTAGTGTGACTTGTGTATCTTTATATACAAGGAAATGGTGCAAAAGGGAAGAACAGTAAGGCTAAAGGTGATAACATCAAAAAGTGAGACTTTGGTTAATATGAAGCTGTGAGTTGTACCGAATGGCTTGAAACAGAAAGGTTAAGGGAGAGAGGTAAGATGAGGGAGTGCAGATGTGGGAAGTACAAAGTGGTAAAGACAAGATATAGAGTGGAGCTGGAGGTGGGGGATAATAGGGAACGGAGTAAGAGGGTATGGGGCCAAGATAAAACAGGAGTCCGAGGAGTGTAAGGGAGGGACGACTATAGAGAGGAAGGAGGAGAAAGCCAAGGTGTGCATGTGCACGGAGGAAAAGGAGAGCTTTTGGAGACGAGAAAGGGCAGAAGGTAATGGAGTGCAGGGGAGGAAGTGAGGAGAAAGCAGGGGGTATTTGGGTGTGTGGGTGTAGGCAGTATGGGGGTACGTTAGTGCACGGCAGTGGGGCTAGGGGGGTGTGTCAGTACAGATGCTCTGTGACCGGGTGTCACAACTCGGGCCAGGAAGCTGAATCCAACGATTAATCACCGGGCCCCTCCGCTTGTAATCAAACGGGCTCTGGCCATGATGTATGAGCCATGTCACAATTACTGACTCGCACCCGCAAGCTCGCGCACATACACACACACTGCACTCGCAGTTGATCGTGTGCACGCATGCATTCACACATGTATGAAGATGAATAGACACACTCACACACTGCACCCTGAACAACCTCTGGCGGCTCACTAGGATTATGGCTGTCTTCCAGGAGGCCACTGGGGCAGACTTCAAAGACACAAACATAAACATCCTACAAAGCCAACACATTATAATCTTAGTCAGCAACACAGGGTTAGCGGAGGGGAGAATGTCAGCATTGGGGAAGACAGCCATAGAAAGGTAGAGAAGAAAGTGAGAAAAAGGCCAAAAGAAAGAAGGTAAATCAGTGAGAGTTTGGAACTAATGAAGAAGACAGATATACTGAATAATGGGAGTAGAAGAAAGACAGGGAAGACAGATGAAAAGATTGGAGAGGTAAGGAAGAGGGAGAAGTAGCAGAGGTTGTAAATGAACAAATGAGGGAAGAATATAATGAGAGTGAGAGAGAAGCAAGTGAGGGTTGAGGAGGAGATGAAGAGGTGAATCCGTGGGGATGGGGGTAAATCTCTTGGTCAGCTGTTTCCACGGCAATGGTGGACAGGCCAGCTGACAGGATGAATAATTTAGGACGAGGTGTGGACATCGATTCCACAGTGCACCTCTGCCTGACCACACTGTCCCAAGCACATATTTTCAAACACACACACACACACACACACACACTATCCTCTGCAGTTCTTTGGATCAGAGCTGACCTCTATCAAACCAACATCTAGACAAATGATTACATACCTTCTGTTATTTACAGCAGCTTCTAAGATTAAAAACAATATAATTTAGAGTAAAAAAAAAAAAAAAACTATAGTGAGACTTTAAACACAATCTATACAGTTATGGCTCTCAATCATAACAGCTACATCGGTAGATTGATGATGTGAAGTCGGGTTCATGGGAGTTGTTGTTTTCACCACCACTATCCAAGACAGTCTACCTGATATGAGTCAGGCATAAAATATGTTTACAGATGGAATAATATCTATTCACATTATGTCATTTTATTAAAGTGACGCTAGAACACTGAAAGAGCTGCAAACTGAATCATATTATTCAGTTGTGATCAAATGCCAACATGCAAACACAATAATACATTTAAAAAATGCATTTTATAGGTGAAAACAGTTGAAAACATCATTGTTAGAAAATCCTGATGATGTCATGGAGTTGTAGTAATATAGAGCAGAGTAATATGTCATGAAATATTATTTAGCCTAAAACATGACCTGCACACCCGTCCTTCAGTCAGTCTGCCAGACCTCATACTGTTTTCACCACATTCAACTGAAGATGGGTTTTTTTTGTTTTTTTTTTCCTATTTGGAACCTTCTGATTCACATTGGGCAGTGGTTTTGCCCCATTAAAACCTCTACCTCAGTTTAATTTATTTACCATTTTCACTCTGTAAAAATGCATTAAAACACCACAGTGACTCAGAAACACAGAAAACATCGTTTTGTCAGTGAACTCTGATCGACTGAAGAGGCTTCAGGACTTCAGTTCCCTGTGGGCGACGACTATGACAGAAAAAATAAAGCGTCAGAAATATTCTATATATGGTTTACACTTGAACTGATATTGACTTTTAGGCAGGACTTTCACAGGTGGTAAAACTAGAGCAAAAACCCAGAGCCTCATATGATTACAGTTACAGGAAGTGTCTGTTTGATCCACTCCTCATATTTGTCTAATCAACACATTCTCACCATCGTACTGACTCTTAATTATTTTATTTTTTTTAATTGTCAGAATCATGCTATTGGTGGAGTTCCAACCATATTTTACTAACATTAATGCCATTGACAGGTGACTAAATGTAATGCATTACACCAAATACTATTATAAATAAATGTGTTTTTTGTGCGCTAGTCAAACAAATCAACACAGGCCTGTTTCTTTTTGTATATTTAATGCAGAAACGACACATACTATATCTTGGAGAGAAAAAAATGCATGCACACATTCACGTAGGGACTATTTTTTGACTGTGTGGTGACAGACGCTAATGACTGGGAATGTCGCTGGCTTTCAGTAGCCTCCTCTGCCTAAAGTCCTTCCTGTTTGGTCCGCTGACTTCCTGTCTATTGTAACCTGATACTTCCTGGTTCAGGCAGATGTCTTTGACCCCAGTTGTCTTTCATCCAAACCAAACACAGCCAGTTCCACTTCACCTCCACAGCAGGAAAGAAGAAACGAACAAAGAGAGAATGAATACTTCATTTACTGGCAAAATCCAAATCTGAACTATCGAATTGCCAATATTAATATCATTAATATTTTACTAGTTTATTACATTGCTGGGATTTAAGCAGCTGAGATGATGAACATCCATTCAAATTGCGCCGTTACATTTTTTTTTAGTAACATTCCCTCAGCCTCTGGCACAACACAAGACCATTTTTAACCCCGTGGAACAATGTTTCTCCCAAATCTCTCCGGCTTTGCAGGCACCTCTCCTCTTCATTCATCACACAGCCTGAACGACTGACCGGGGAATGACCTCACTTGCACAGAGACGCACACACACACACACACACACACACATATCGTACACACTCGCACAAGACGTACACACATTTGAGACACACACACAAATCCACAAACACGGTATCAACTCACACAAAAGCACGATTCATTTATCACAAACGATGGATACCTTGGAACACATGCTCCAACACAAGTATTCAAACACACATGCATAGACACTCAGCTAAATGCACACACACTCACACATAACAGTTCCTATCACATCCGTTACAGATGGGTTCTCCTCCTCCTCGGTCCTAAATGAATATAAATATGTCTGTTTGACATCATTCATCTGCCAGAGAGGAATAACTTTACCACGTCCAGCCAAAAGAGGCAGTGTTACTCTCTCCACTGGGGAGGGATGCATAAGGGAAACCAGTGTGAAAAAGGAAAAGAGAATGGGAGCAGGGTTGAAAAGGCTCCCAGAGATAAGGATGATCCAAGGGCATCTAATGAGGTTGGTGTGAAGCTGTCAATTTAGGTAAATTATGACATTTTCCTTGTTCTTTCCCTCTCACAGCCAGGCATGCAGGAAAAAACACAGTATTCCCTCTCTATTTAAATACATTTTATTCTGCTGCTGTTCCCCCCTAATCAAATCTGATCCTATCTCTCCCCTCTTGACAGGTTGCATTCACAATAAACCATTTGAAAGCCCATTAGCTCCACTTTCGAGCGCCGTAAAGCCAGCAGCAATCCGATATCATCAGTAACAGTCCAAGAGAAGATGACGGCCAGACGACAAGCGAGATGTGGACATAGTAAAGGAGTTGAGAGGAGGAAGAGATATCGGTGATGGGAACAAATTGAAACAAAATGGCGGTTGATATGCCAGAGGGAGATGCTTGGAAAGATGTCAGACAAGCTATAGTGGCAAGAATTTCCCGAAGAAGGCACATCATCATGTAGTGTCGCGGGTAATTGTCTTCGAAAAGGTGATTTTTTTTTGCATTTTATTTGAAATGTTGCAAAAAGAGATGTGTGTACCTGTTCATAGTGCGAGTAAAAAATAAAATAAAATAAATCCTATCAGTTATGTGATAACCATTAAACTTCATCACACTTGACCTGTGTCCCAGTCACCATGTCTACATAATGTACTGCTTGTGAAGCCCTGAGGGAGGCGACAGTGGTTTCAAAGTGAGCCGCCTCCTGCTGCAATCTGTGCTCCATATGTCATTAAGCCCATTAGGGAAACACTAGGTTAACATTACAGCCGGAGTACCAGCCTCGACTCTGAGAGCAGCCATGGGTCGACATAAAAGCTGCGTTTCACTCTGTCTCTTTTCCTCTCTTTGTTTCACTGCCTGTATTAACAAGCCATTGTCTTTTTTCTCGCCACTATACTTTCTGAACTGCATCCTCCATTTCCTCGACTTGAGTCATTTCTCTTTCACTTAGCCCTCCACTGCTTCTCCCTGTTTCACCTCCTCTGGCCCTGTATTCTGCCACTGGGGGCAGTAGAGGAAAAGGTGTTAGCTTTTAGGAGAACACTGTCTATCAGTGTAATAATGACAACCCATGTATGTGTCCTTCCTCTTGCTTTTTTAGAACATTTGTAGGTTCTCTTGCGTGTATAATTTAACAGAAATGTACACTACATACACATTAGGCTGAGAAAAAAAAAAAAAAAACCAAATGATACTTCGTGTTCACCTCGAGGTCAGGTAGAGGTCAGCGCCGAGTGTCATGCCTCTGCTCCCCCTCCTCCCCTTCCTCCTCCTCCATTCCTGTGACAAAGAGAGCCAGTTTGGTTACCAAGGAAACAGGCTTTTTCCATGGCGATGTTGGAACACGTGGGAAGGGCAGGGCGGCTTTGTTTCGTTTGTGATGAAGGATTCTCCCCATGCATGTTTAATCGCCAGACTTATGGTCCCAAACCCAACAGCCGAGCCCATCTACCACAGCCTGATTATGTTCAATGGAGCTTCTGACACCGACATTTTGCCAGTTTTATCATGCTGTGCAGCTCCCACCATGGGCACCTTAGCTATTGTTGCACAGTGCTCCTGATGAGTCCAGCTGAGACCACAGATTCTCAGACCAAACAAGGAAGGCACACATGTGTCTTTTTTAGCAGCAACAGAAATATGCCCGGGCAAATAAACACACCGGCTTTGCATACACGCTCACCGAAACATACGTAAGAGCGATCACACAATCCTTTTTGTCTTTTCTCGTATCTTGGCACCCACCCACCACTGTTTGGCTTAGCAGTAGGGAAAAAATGGCAGATCACCATGGCAACGGTGTGTGCCGTTCTGCTACAGCTGTGATGTATGTGGTGACACTTTTGACCCTCTGGTGAACTCTTTAATGCAGGAGCTATGTAGAGTCTTGGTCGACCCTGGTTGCTATCTGGATGCTGCACAGAGGAGGTCCTATAGGTCCTGTTAACTTTACATGCACAGAGAAGAACCATGACAACAGACAGTAAGAATGCAAACTGACAACAGCGCTGCTCTATATACATGTGATGTGGAAACTAAACCTAAACAATTTCTTGACTAACAGCAACTTAATATGAGACCAACGACGCCTGATAATATAGACTCGTTGTTCCAGATGAGAAATATGACAGTACCATAACTATTATCAGCTCTCTAAGTTACTGTATTCAATGAAAAATGCCTAAAACTGTTGATTAATAAATAAGTGAAGAACACTTATACTCATGAGTCACTGCAACAATAACTGGAAATATGTCGACTGGGACAAAAATGGGAAATGCATAAACGCAGACTAAGGATCAATATTTTACCATCCTGATTATGTTTGGAAATTAATAAATAGACTGATTACAACTGTCTCAAAGTGATCCAGTTATTGTACGTCTGGCATTATTGATCCTACGGAGGCTACAATTGTATTTTATGGTACAAATGCAATAATTACCCCCTGTCTGACAATGATGTACGGATCATATGTATAGTGACTGATTAGAAATGCAGACATAAAAATTCTAAATGCAATTTTGCTATAGTTTGTATCAGATTTCTGATGATTAGAAAATTATGTTCACATTTTATGACTGAGTGTATATTTATTTTCTTTTTAGATAAATCTGAACACAGTGCAAAAGGATTCGTACCAGATTAGATTTCTACATCCACTGTCTTCACATTTACCGCACAGGCTGCTTAAACCGTGCAGTGGGATTCTACGTGTTTGTTTTTGCCTCACCTCTCAGTTTAGTATGTCCTCTGTTGTTATACAACACAGCATTTCTTTGGAACCTCTGTTGGTGTGCCATTTCCACTAATATTTACAGTCTACACACAGTGTTTCATACATAAAAAGGGTCACGTGGACATAGCCTGAGTCCGTATGTGCATGTGAATACACACAAGTGGACAGATTTGTTTTTGCCTGTGACATTCTTCCACACATAGAGGAGCACAGACATTGTTGGGATGAGACAGATGGACACAGAGGAGCCACGTATACACCTCACCCCTCCCACCGCCACCGCCACTACATACATACAAGCATACGTGTCAATGCGTAAAAACACAACGCACAAAGACGAGGCAATGCAATACAAAGCAATATTTGTACACTCTCCCTCAATCAACACTTGTCATGTCATGTCATGTCTGGCTTGTTTTGCACAGGAGCAGGGGCTGTTCTGTGTTTCCACCACTAGGAGTGCTGCAGCTTTGCACAAAACCAGAGCTGCCAAATCTGCTACAGCTGCTGCTGCCTCACACTGAGCTGCTGTGGAGCAGAAGAAGGGGAGCTGACACCCAATAAATGCACACAAGCAGACACCCTCTTAATCATTCTCATTGGCCTTTTTTTATTAAGAAACAATTGGTTCCACATGGTCCCAGATGTATAGTGAACATATATAACGTGGGTCATACAGATAATACAGACAAGTGGCTGCGCTAACACTAAAAATATGTTCACAAGGAAAAAAAATACTGCCTTTAAAGTAAATCACATTTTCAGAGACTTGAGACAATCACACAGAGACTCATGACACACAGTTCTGTTTGAAGTTCTATTTTTTTCCTCTAACAGTCATTTTATTCTTCATGTAAACTTTGCCTTAATCACTGTCAAGACCATATTTTTCTTTCACTCTGGTAAGTGCAATGGAAGATTTTTTTTTTTTTCATCATTTCAACAAAAAAACAGAAACAAAACAAAAACAAAAGACACATTCCATGTCCTGTGGCAGCTCCTCGATCCTGTTTGTCTAGGTCACAGTCTGGGAGGGGGTCATGACCCTCTAGATACACTCTAGACCTGCCATACCACTGAGAAGTCAACCTGCAAAGAGAGGGAGAGAGCCACAGAGGAGAGAGGTCAGAGGTCAACCTAAGGTAAAACTTGAGTGATTCCACCCCTACTCTAATATAATATACATTTATGCACATATACAAACTACATCCATAGTGAATAAGAAATGAAGTGTCAATATTTCAGAGTCGGGATATTTTAACCTAGACTGAGAATTTGCAGCTCTATGGAGAGTAAACCAGCTCTAACAGTAGAGTTAAAAGACAGTGTAGAGTTTTGCACAGATGTAAATTCAACTCTACAGAGTGATGATTAATGCTAGTCTGCCACATTGCATTGTGGGTACTGGACATTTTACTCATTGTGTTCTGTGTTATCTACAGGGGTTCAAGGGGGGTTAGTTTAATATTTATTGAGGTTAATATGTCTATTAACAATGTGTCTTGGAGTATTTATGTTTATTTTCTTTATTAATGTGACACCATTAATCAAACTTATAGGCAGAATAATGCCTTACCCCACTGTCACTGTGACACTATAATTGAACCATAAATGTGAAGACGTTTCATCCAAATAAAAAACATGTTCTATGGTGAATTGAACTTGTAGCCACCCACTTTTTGGACCCCTGCAACTGTACATTATTAAAATATTATCACAGGATGCAAAGTGAAGAAAATAACACTGCAGAGAAATAAATACTCAAACATTATGTGATTATTATTAAACCAAAATTGGCATAAAAATACTTCCATGAAGTGTAATCATATTACAATCCACAGTGTGAAAACACCACAGTTGTAAATATATATTTTTTTTTTACAAATTCCATTGTTAATTTTGACACTGAATTGAGTAGAATTAACTGAAAATTTGACCCTGACCATAGAGTGAATTTTATTCTAATTTGTAGTGGGACTAAATATTATCTGAAACAGATGTGAAACCTAAAAAATACAGTGTGGTGACTTGTATGCATAGCCTGTACAAAGTGATTTTTAAATGTATGTACATATACATCTTGTTACATGTTATAAGTGTATATTAGTATATAGTACTAACATAAGTATCCTGCAAAAAGCTAAAATGCATGTAAATCTTATGCATTGAGCCAAATCCATTTCCATTTATTTTGTAACTTTTCAAGTTGCTAGATAATAACATATAACAGTGTATTATTCTCATAACTTGTACAGCATGATGTTGTATAATAATGTAATGTAATAATGTATGTTCTCATTTCATGTATGTATGTGTGTGTGTGTGTGTGTGTGTGTGTGTGTGTGCGCGCGCGCCTGCATATGTATGCGTTATGTATCATTTACACATATAATGTTTGTCTGTTTAATCCATAAAGAGCCAAGCAGCCATCAGTGACCAAATCCATCTACTGATATAATACGTTTAATAACTTCTGATTCATTAATTCTATCAATACATGTAAATATTTGGTGTAAAATATAGTTCTTCATCTTTTCATGGTCATCAGATATGACCCATTTGGACGTTCAGAGGCTCCGTAGTTACCATGGAAACACTGTCCTCTTCTACAACATTGATTCACCAGAAAAACCCATGGAGTTGGATCAATGACAGTGGATGGAAACATAGGGTTTATGTTCAGTTAATGATAGATTTTGCAGAAAAAGTCACATTTTCTTCTGTTTCTGTTGCTGATATAATAACCCTCAACTTTAATCTGAGCTTTAATGAAGCTTTGAATGAATGAATCTACATGATCAATAAATTAAATATAGGAAAATACCTGATGTTCACTGAAATAAAATACAAAATACAGAGGATTATGTCACTTAAGAAAACTTCAGTATAGAGAAAAAACATATTTTGGAAGTGCCACAGAAGTAACACTGGGTCTTTATGGGTTAAACTATAACTTTACAAGTGAATAAAATGACAGTTTGTGGTGAAAATTCCGAATTATCCAGCTGTTAAACTATAGGCACACATGGACTACATGACTTATTATGACTGTCTGTCTACATGATCTGTTCAGGGCTGTTGAAGATGTCATCATTTTCCTCTCCTTTCCACCTCACTCTCAAACACTAGTTTAAAATGTGCCAAGGTAGTGTCAGTTTTGGTGTTGTTGATATGTGTTGGATACAATAAGACATGTAGTGTGTGTGTGTGTGAATGAGTGAATGTGAGGCTTTATAAAGCGCTTTGAGTACCAAGGTGTAGAAAAGTGTTATATAAGTGCAGTCCATTTACCATTTACATTCAGTGCACTGAGCTATTTCACACAAAATCTCTTTTCTTTAATATATTTACTATCAAATCCAGCCTTCTCAGCTTGTAAAATTATCTTTGAAATAATCATCATATGTATAAATAATGACACAACTCAAAGGGGCTAAAAAAAATGATTTGTCCCTCACTATTAATATTATAATGCTAATATTTGTTTCTGTTAGGTCCCATGAGACACTAGAACTTGGATTCTGGTTTCACAGAACGGTCAGGTTCAAATATTAGAAAAGTGCAGAGCATTATAAGGTCTTAGAGTGTGCATGGTGGAAAAATGCAAAGAAATATATGACTTAAATCAACTAGACTGACTCTGTAGTCAACTCTGGTCTATCATAATTCACACTTAGCATTTTATCGGGCAGACCAGTGTTATCAACATTTTTCTAAATAATTTTTAAAAAAAATTAAACATAATGTAAAACAAAATGTTTATATTTTAATCTATCAATAATTTGTCATAAAATGTTTCCATATCCAGCCACTTCATGATGTGTACTGTAATGAAAAATACATATTACTCCATCTGTGAGCTGCATTGTACAATCCTAACACATTCAACATAGGTGTAGTGGTTATATACTGTATACCATAATATGATGACATATTTGTATGCTTTCTGATTCTAAAATAGAGGAAGTGCACTGTAAGATTATGGGAGTACAGTTTGATACGTCATTATTGCATCTTTAATATTTCAGGAGTGTTTAATACCCTTATCCCATATCACAAAACGTTCCCACAACAGAATTGTTTGATATCACACCACTACTTAGTCATTGTTTTTTTTCATTCTGCCTTTTGACAGATAAATATTTGCACATATGCACTGACTTCATTGAAAAATGTACCACTGAAATTATGACGTGCAGCGTGTGTCATCTCTAAACAGGCCTATCGAGGTCATGATACATGCCACACGTCAACATTTAATTTCCACATTCTTCAATGTTGTCAACATCTACATGCAAACATTTATATACTTGTAGGCCAAAAGGTGCAACAAAAAATAATGTTCAAGACATTGTTCACTGTCAGGCAGTCTCTAAACAAAGCACCTGATGGTAACATTACATCAATTCACGGAAAAAGACACAAAGCTGAAGGCTGTGGATCATGCACATGTGCAGAAGAAGCACATCTCAATCATATATCATAGTGTATATTGACAAAACTCTATTAGTTTTTGGTACCACTTCATTTAGTGTAGATGGCATCATAGAAATGCCATGGTAAGTACTGAAGGGATGCTTTTTGGATGATGTTTGGAAATGACAGTGTTATTCAACCTCGAAAATATATATGTTGAGTTGAGAGAGACAATCCCAATACATAAAATACAAACTCTGAAGCTGAAACTGAAGCACTGTGGTACTGTTTATGTGTCAGATGTTCACTGTGGTACTGTTTATGTGTCACATGTTTGGTACTGTTTTTCTGTCAAATGTTCACTGTGGTACTGTTTATCTGTCAAATGTTCACTGTGGTACTGTTTATCTGTCAAATGTTCACTGTGGTCAGTTTCAGATGCTGCAGCTCTTTCATAATTCATAGTTTATTTATTGTTTGTTCAGTATTAATTCTCATCCTTGTAAATACAAACTGGACTGACTGTACAAATCCTAAAACAGGAAAATAAAAATCTCATTTTGTGCAGTAATCTGAACCTGGCTTTTCTGCTTCCATCCACAATAATATACATTATATAGACTAAATGTGTCTAAAATTAACATTTAGTTCCAACATAGTGTAGCAAACTATTACATGATCAAAAACAAATTAATGTTAGCCAAAAAAAATCTCCGTTTTGAATATCTGGTGTGAAATGTGTGATGTTAAAACGCTGTCATGAGCCAAAAAAGGTTGGATACCACTGAGTTTCACTATGTTGTAGAAAATAATGGAGGTGATAGCAAAAAGTAGTCAATGTCAAGTCAAATTCCTATCTGCCAAAGCACCGTCTTTACGTACACAGCCCTGCATGTTTTAGTCTTATGTTTGGGGACAGTCCCCTCATACAGCGGACCCCCCCACCCCCAACTCCCCTGCCTGCGGTCCTGCCACTGATGTTGAGTGGGTGACCTTTTCTCTCAGCTAATCCACACCAAAAAGCCCTAATTACTGCTGCCGCTCCACCAACCTCCCCTGGCCCAATAATCGATACAGCCGATTGGCCGGCGGATCACCCCGTCAAACATCAGAGCACGTGTGACTCAGCGTATGTCTGTGCATGTGTGTGTGTGTGTGTGCCTGTGTGGGGGGCCGTGTGTGTGTCAGTCTGTTAGAGCCAGGGCATTTTCTCTGTTAAAATAGGATAAAATAATAAGAATGTAAACAAATGCAGAATAAAGACACAAACAACAGAAAGGTAAACAGCAGATGACTGCAAAGTAACCATCACACACACACACACACACACACATTCTTCCCTCCAGCCTGAATGTTGTGACACCAGTTGACCTTATTGAGCTTCTGTTGTGTAAAGAGTTCCTGATTAGAATATCTTCTCTTTAACCTTTAGCAGAGTGACACGCCTCTCGAAAGCAAAGAAATAAGCCATTGGTTTATGCAAAGAGGTAAATGTATTCTGTCGTTATTTCATTAAGCTGTGGCATTTCACCCACCAACCTGTATGCATTACAAAAAATGTCACTTTCAACAATGATATTACTCATTTCAATATTTTTTTTTTTTCTTGAACACACAGGTGTGCGCATCTGAGGATGTTTTCTATGATGAGCTGACAGTCTAGAATGTATGCTGCCCAAAGCGCTCACACTTTTATCACTGTATTTTCTCACCTATATGAGTGTGTGTGATTCATCAGTGTGCAAAAAAAAAAAAAAAGCTGGAGGACTTTGCAGAAACAACAAAAGGCCAGACACAATGTTGTCAGAAAACAAGGAAGTTTAATTTTAGATGTTGCAGTATGAAAAGAATCATATCTGTAAGACGAGGCAATCTGTGTCTTCTTCTTTTCTTCTTTTTCTTTCTCCTTCTGTCACTCTTGCTGACAGTCTTTGATTGTATTAGACAAGTTAATGAAAAGCAACACAGAAGAAACAACTGCCAGCCTTCCGTGCATGCTGCACCTGCCAGAGTATATGTCTGTGCGTGCATACCTGCCAGTGCCTCTGTCTAGCTGTCTCTGTCCTCAGGCATGCCAGCCAGTCAACACCATGATGAGACAGTAAGAGAATGATGAGAAGCTCGTCCATACCTTCAGGGTTGGGTCCTCTCTGCAGACACGAAATGGTTATGAATATAAACTACTTCTCCCACAGAAGACACAGTGAGAAATCTGAGGGGAAAAGCAATAGTAAGGTGATAGGGTTACAGGCCGGTTACACAACTCACCATAGTTTCACCTGTGATAAAAAAAAAAAAAAAAAGGAAGGAAGAAAATATCTGCAAGGAAACAAGAAGTTGTGCAAAAAGACAATATATATATATATATCAGAAAGACAAACCCCCATTCATTAATGCATTAATCGTTTCCATGGTTACTAAATCATTCTCTGTCGTTCAAGTTGTTCGCTAAATGAAGCCACAAGCAATCTCAGGAGAGTATTTCCTTCAGTGTGGAAGAAATAATAAGCATCACAGTTGTGGTTTTAATAACTAATAGACACATGTTGTCGTTCATCCATCACCTGCAGCTGATGAGATGCACCATCCATGTGACCTGCGGTCAGTCGTGGTTAATCAATCTGCTCTGGCTGGTGACCACCAGGTCAGGAGTCAGTAACGCAGAGTACACAGTTATGACATTAAGTATCCTGTTGCTACATTACATTGACGTGTTGTCTGGAAGACAATTTTAATTCTCACTGTCACAGCTGACTGTAACTGTAATAGTCACTGTGATGAAATGGACACTTAAGTCCCTCCCAACTTCATGGTATGTACCCATTCACTCTTCAGTTATGCCTGCCTCTTACAATAACAGCTGCATTATATTATTTTAATGGAGACTTCAGAACATTTCAGTGATTTCACAATATGTGTTAAGGCGGCAACAAATAACATTAATACTGTACAACGTGACAGAAGGACAATAATATATCTATAGGCCCTTTTTCCACCAAAAGCTCAGGAACTTTATTACCAGAAACTTATTTACCAGGAACTTTTTTGGGTAAAAGAGTTCCTGGTAATTGCTTTTCCACTGCACCCAAAAGTTCAGGGTAATTTATGCAAATTGGGTTGATGACATTCAGGGATGTGGTAAAAGACTCTGCACTACAACTCCAGACCAGTAGGGAGCAGTAAGAAGAAGCTGAGGGCTTGTTGGTACCGCAGTCTGATCCACTTCGGCTATTGTTGTTCTTCAGGTTTTTATAGTCTTGTTTTAAAGTGACACATAAGGTAGTAAATTCAAAATGAAACCTGTCTCGGTAAAGTGCTTATAAACCACAGCCGCGGG
>JAPSES010000058.1:4234652-4245076 GCA_029822895.1 Maxillicosta whitleyi
TTTACTTGAGTAAATATTTTGCAGGGTATTGGTACTTTTACTTAAGTACTAAACTTCAGTACTTCCTCCACCCCTGTTACAGTGTAGTGCATGTTTACACACATGTTATACAAATGTACTCATAACTTCAGGGATTGAATATTAAGTCTGTTTTAGTGTTTTGTGTCTCATCATATTGTAAAAATACATTATAACAACACTGTACTGTAAATGTTGGACTGAAAACATTAACTTTATACCATAATTATTGCAAATGGATAGCACTTTTGTGATGTTAGACTGTATTGTGTTGAGATATGAATTATTTTATTGTTTGTAACTTGTCAAGGTTTACAGATGCAATGTAGCAGTTATGCTAACTAGCATATTTACATCAGTGTTCTATACTTTGTTCAATCAATTGTAACATCCCTTTCGAATACAATAAAAAAAAGATCTTATCTAATGTTATCTTATCTTATTTAAGAGGACAATGACTCATTAATAGCACTAAGACATTTTGTTTATGGTTATATCTGTTTCTTTTAAGCAGTTTTAATTGTGTGATTAAAAAAAGAATGAAAAGAAAGTCCTTTTAATAACTATATTGTAAAAAACTTGACTTTGCTCTGGTATAAAAGCATTAAAATCAAACAAACAAAATTATTTCATGAAAAACCAAAAAGTTTAACCCTATTTGACACAACCTTTTGTAATTATTGCCATCTGTGGTTCATAATGTAAAGTCACATGACTTTTACTGCGAAAAGAAAAGCCTCCTTCACTTTTTTATCCTGTCAGTGTGACTAGTTTTGATTCCAGTCTGTGTTTCTGGTGTATAATTATTCTGACCCACACTGCTCTTCAACCAGGATGTTCCTCAGTTGTTATTCCTGTTTGAAGGGTGTGTGTGTTGGGGTGGGGGGGTGAACAGCCTGTCTGTCAGGTGTTGGTACTCACATTAGTCATGTAAAAAACAAAAGATTCTGGGAAGCAACGATGGCGGACACAAAGAGTATCCAGACTCCTCGAAGCGTCACCCGATCCTTTCTGTATGTGTGGGTAGGTAAGTGTGTGTATGTGTGCGTGTGATGGTGGTGGTGGGGCTTTCTTTCAGGAGGGGGGAGAGGGCGCCTCATTGGCTGCCATGCTGGGGTCAAGCTGGGGTCAGGACATGCGTGATGGATGGACCTCTGTCTCTAGACCACTGCCCTTCTCCTTTCCTCTCTCCTCCTGTGGGCCTCAGATCACTGAAGTGTTCTGGCTGTGCAAACCTCTTTTCACATGTCTTTGTGTCACTCCCATTTGGCCGTGCAGGACTGCTTCAGCAGATAAAAGAAGCCCAGAGAAAACTGCAGACGACTCCTTGAGGTGAGTTCTGATGTGAAAACGGGAATGTGCGGCTCGGACTTCCGTCAGCCTCTGTGTAGCACCTAACCGTAGTATTGTCTAACCGGCATCAAACACAGCACATACATAGAGCAGCAGGACAGACGGCCATCGACCATATGATGTCACCTCTGCTTCTATTCTTCCATCATAATGTCAATCCTTCCATTGGCTCCGTCCCTTTATCGGCACACGTCTGTCGATGGAAGAATTCATTTTGGCTGCCAATCACAGCTGGGGAGTGGTCAATGAGAGCAGATGTGCCAATACCTCGACTACCTTGATGAGTGACTTCTGTCTGTCTGCCTTTCTGTTTTTGCTTCTTTTTTCAGCACTTTCTCTCTTCTTCTGTGTGACAAGTCAACTGAGAGTCCATCAGTCTGAGACTCAAAAGTGTTGAATTCTCTCTAGTTTTAATTTTAGTGCTTATCAGAAGCAATGGTCGTTGTATCTAAGTGTGAGTTTGGGACAGAACACCAAGTGTATTCCACATTCTACTCAACGCAGGTGTGTGTAAAGTCATTACAGAGTCTCTGAGGACACACTGTTTCACTCCTTGCACCTTTACTTTGCATAATCTCTCTAGAACATTTACAGTAGGGTTACTATATTACACTGGGGAAATGACACTTAGACATATAGGTCATTAACCCATGAAGACCCAAACATCCACTTCATCTACTGACCTATAATATGTAATAACTGTTGATCCACTAACACTATCAATACATGTCAATAATTGGTCTAAAATATAGTTTATCATCTTTACATGAACATCAGATTTGACCCGTTTGGACGTTCAGAGGCTTTACATTGAACACAGAAACACTATCACCTTCTAAAACACTCATCCTCCAGTAAAACCCATTGGAGTTGGATAAATAACTGCAGATGGAGACATTTGTTTTTACGTTCAGTTATTAGTATATTTGCTGAAAAAATCAGTTTTTACTCAGTTTCTACGTTTTGATATAATAATCTTTGAATTTAGTGAGTTTTCATGAACATCTAAATTAAGCACGGGGGATTTAATGAAGTAAAATATATGATTTAGGGTGAGAAATTGAAAATTCAAAGGATATTATTATATTTCATTATAGGTTAAATCACTTAAATAAGGTTAAACAAAGAGAAAAATCACTTGGGAACTGCTACAAAAGTAGGAATTAGGATTTGACATATGTAAAATGTTTTTTTTTTAAAGGCATAGAAATAAAACATAATAATAAAAATAGTTTCCTGTTCTTATTTCTTAGAAGTCGCTTGATTCTATCTCATATTTCTTCCATTTACGTTTCCTTTCACTTCGACACTACAGGTGCACCCTCTTTTTTTACATTTATAGTGTGTGTTTTTCTGTCAGTCTGGCCTTTTTTGGATTTACATTTGCAAATTCCTCCTTCAGTGTAATATCCACAAACAACTACATTTGCTTGTGCAGTACAAACAACCTCATATATTTAAAGCTGCATTACATTACTCCTGGGAAACACTTCACTTTTGTCTAAACAGCATCATAATCTATAATGACTTAAGGCTGCGTGTATGTGGAATTATATTCAGTGTGTGAGATGAGTACCTGTGCTTTGTCAGGTGAGAGGCCTCAGGTCGTACTCCCAGCGCTGTGATTTTTCGGATCATCACAAATCATTCTTCTGTTTGTACCGACCTAAAAAAAGGAGTCACATTACACATATTGGTTCATCCCCAAAAGCACAGACAGATACATTTACAGTTTTATGTTTGGCTTTTTAAACTAAATTCTCTGTAAGAGGATTTTTATTTAATTAGTCCCTGTGTTCCTATAATTTACACATGAAACATGGACAAAATCAGATGTAAATCTAAAGGGTTTCATGTCATTTTTGCTTATTTTATGTCCAGTCGCTCCAGTTTTCACCAGTTGCAGTTCCTTTTTAAGGGACTCAGTTCAGGCTCGATACCTCATGCTCCAAATAACAAAACACAACTTCTTATAAATATGAGTTAAATATAATTTGACTATTAAGTAGAAGTAAAATATAAATATATAAGTGGTGTAAAAAAAAAAAAAAAAAACATAAATCTAGGATAATACAGATTTTGAGATTAAGATAGAATATTGAATAAATATAATTATTACCAAATGTTACACAGCTAAATATGTAAATATAAGTCAGTAAAAACATGACTTATCCACGATTTTTAATAGCCTATATATATATATGATTTTAAAAAAATGTTAAATTAAAGAACCTCTCTTGTACTTTAAAAGTTATTTTCGTTCTTCCTAAATCGTAAATATTTCTATTTATCATCCTTTTCCTATTTCTCAATTTTTGAGTGAAATTTAATAATTTGCTGTGCTCGTGCGCAAAACTTGAGTGATTCTTTTTTTTTTAAACAAATACACACTCAAAGTTATATGACTTTACCATGTGGGTTGAAATTGTTTGACCTAATATTCGCCTAAAAATGATCGTCGTGGCTGTAGATGTTTTTAGGAGTTATAACCTCCCTCCTCGACCGAGCAAGGACATAAAGTCGTTGTTAAATTCTGGATTTCCATGGCGCAGACGTCTGGCACAAGGCTCATGTCTATTTCAAACCAAATCAAGGACGCGCAAATGATTTCTCCATTTACTTTTATGTGTCCCCTCTTTAAGTCCGAAGCTTTAAACATCTATTCCCTTTACACAAAGCCTTAATGGTTTGCGTCAAGCATCTGTCATCGTCCATGTGTTTATCTGAGGGCCCTAATGGGAACCATAAGTCTAGGTCCAGATTTTAGTTTTTGGAGAAGGGAGCCAGTGAAAACGGCCTGATTTATTTTTTTTTTTTTCCTGAGGTCATTGTAACGTTAAGCACCGATTCTCAGAAGTGTTCAGGTCAAACAACCTGATGCAGCTGGACTGTGACTGCTTTGTGGAGGGGCTTCTTTGCGCAGTGTGGTCTGTAAACTGTTGTTTAGGTTTGGGTGGTGCTGTGACAACAAACGAAACTGTGACCGACGTTTGACCTCGGGGATTCTTTTGAGGATCAACTGCGTTTCTAATCCACTCAGTGTGCCTCCTGCGTGGCGCACAGGGGCCTGGAGTCCACTACGCACAGCTTTCACTTCCCTCAAATCGGATGCGGAAACATTCAAAGATCCTTGTGGAGATTCACAAAGACAGGGATGGGCTATGATTTTTACCAATATTTCACTCATTTAATAGTTTAAAATAATATTAATAATCGAAACATTACATTTCTTTATGCTATTTCGACAACAGGAATGTTGGATTGGATATTCTTTATACTTTCTGCTTGTCTGGTCTTTCAAAGGAAAAATAAACTACCAGGAGTTTTTTTAATACTTATATTTTAAAATGAATGTATTTGGAAAGGGTGAGGTCGCAGTTATTACAAATTATTTTCCTTTAACATCAGAATTATAATCGTCTTTTATAAATGCAGACTTTTCTAAATACTATCTTAAATTGTGTTCAAGATTACACAATAATAATAATAGAGCTTTTAATACAGTTTTTTTTTTTAGCAAACTGTTAAACAAAGCAAGACTAAATAAAATAAAATAATACTTAATATTTAAAATGCATTTCCTAGTCTTATTTATTTATTTATTTATTTATTTAGATTAGAGTGTGTATATATAGGGAAAGTAAATGTATTCTTTATATGTGCATTTTAGATGTTTATGCTTTCCCCCCATTGTCCCATCGAATTAGGTGTGTTAAATAAATAAAATTAAATAAATAAATGTATAAATAAAATATAAAATAAAAATGAAACTGCTTCTACCCAGGCCTATACAGAAACCTATTTAGATCAGAGTTTTCAGACTAATTCTAAATTAAACAGTCCTCAAGGATCATTTAAGAGCCACTATTTTAAAAAAAAAAAAAAAATACAGTTTAGTTAATTTTATTAAAGATAAATATATCTCACCCATACTACAAAATATAATAATAATAATAATAATAATAATAATAATAATAATAATAATAATAATTACGAATGTGTGTTTTGATCCTTGTTTTCCAAAAATGTGTCTAAAAAAATCATCTTTGCGCATTTGGAGCTCACACCCAGATCGACCTGGAAAACACAGATAGGCCCCTGCACCAACAAGCCTGTCCATATTTACACTGAAACAACCCCTCCAACAACAAAATGAGGGTGTCTACACCTGCCACATACGTTTCGCAACATCATCTGTCCTTAGGGGCTCTTGAAATAAAAACACACACATTAACTGCGCATATTAATACGCACTTAATACAGAAAATGACAATAATAAAACAGTGGTTGGCTACATCACTTACGCTCCTTTTCCTGCTCTCTGTTGTTAAAAGTGTTGGAGCAGCCTGAGCTCCAGCCTCTACAGGTCTCCACAGCTCCAACAGAGCAGCTCCTGCAGGTAGATTCAAGGTAAAGGTGAACGTCGCCCATTAATCATGGCTCTTTCAGGGTGCGTCTCCTTTTATGGTGTGATGGACTCGCATCCTGCACACCAGGAATTAAAACAGTGAAGTGATCAGGAAACCGGCTCTGTGAAAGTGGAGCACAGGATCAGGCTGTACCTGTCAAATCCACATAGACCAAAACTAAGATTTCAACCAATTTTAAGATTATGCCCATATACACTATAATAATAATAATCACATTTCACTTAAAATCTAACATAATTTCCCTGTTATTGATCTGACATTTATTATTACTGTGCAGCAGAGAGGATTACGTTATTTACGTCTGTATTCATGCAATAATTGTTTGAAATAGTTATTTGTTAAACGATCTATTGATTTATCCTGTGATGTGTAATGCTGTATGTTTTCACTGTTTATCTTGTCATCAGATAAACATGAGACCTCCGTGTAACTTGGGGGACAGAAGAGGTGGCGATGACAGGGGCCAGTGGGGCCCCATTCTTGTCAATAGCCTAACCTCGATGTTTCAATCAATAGAGTTTCTTTTTTGTCTCCTCAATAAGCTGAGGGTTCGATGAGGTTGTCATCACAAATGACGCTGACGTCCGCGCTCTCATGTCTTCCGTGGATAAACATGCCTTTATTATGCCAATATCTCTTTACCCCTGGGAAGGGAGCGCACACGGCTGCATACATTGAGAGACAAAGCTGTGACTAGAAAGACATGCGGTTTCTTACACGGTGGTGGAAAGAGCTTTCCTTCTCTGTCGCCAGATCATAAAATATGAGTCTCATCGGTGTGTTTTAGTGGAACATAAACTGTCATGTCCGCTGAGAAGTTTCTCCTTCTTCTGGTCTAATCACCAAAGACACAGAGGAAAGCATTTGTTTTGGAGTTAAACGCACTTTAATACACATGATTGACCCGTAAACGTCTCTCTGGACAAACATTTTGTATGTGCTTCACTAGATTAAATAGAGAACAGATAAAAGCCCCCAGAACATTCATGGCCATGTGACCATTTCCCCGACTGATAAAACTCAGCGCCAATAATACATGAAAGCATTACGCATCATGCAGATCTCACACCATAGACATTCAGACAATCGACAGACACACGGGCCTGAACACACAGGTTACAGTGATTAAGGAAGTACTATAACAATGCACTCTAACACGATTAATAAACGAGGTCATCTCGTTGATTAGATGATGCCTAATTGACGACATCCAGTGCAATCAGACTGGCCGTGGCCATGACGCACAACTTTGGCACATTTGAGGTATCTGTTTGTGTGCAGCTGTGAGACTCAGCAGCACTGATTCATGGGCGGGTATAGGAGAATAAAAGTGTGTGTTTTCTTCACAAACATATTAGTGGAACGCCAGATATTCAATGTCAATTTCTAAAGTTCGTGGACACATTTTTGACCATCACTTATACAGCTTTGATTATTGTTTACAAGATATAAAACAAAATTTCTAATCAAGAAATAGTCCATATTATTGTCCAGTCACAAATAGTGCATTAACTTTTCTTAATGTCCACAAGTGCCGTCCATCAACTATAGGTCTTTGGTTTGATTGGATATAAACTTTGGTAAATGTAGGCTGCCTTTGACCCGTGGGACAGCTGATTCTTAGTTAGAAGAGTAGGGGTCAGCCCCCGTGGAAGACACCGTAGAGGATGTGGGAGAGGGAGTAGAGGGGGCTGAGATAGACTTTTCTGACGCAGCATCGTCTATTTTCTCTTGAATACTTTCCGCAAGGTCAGAAGATGAAGGTTTGGTCGGAAGCAGCCCTTCTTTCTCTCGCTTCTTTTGCTTCATCCTCCGGTTCTGAAACCAGATTTTAACTTGAGTCTCATTCAGTTGAAGCGCTGCCGCGATCTCTACACGTCGCGCGCGGGTCAGATACTTGTTGAAGTGGAACTCCTTCTCCAGTTCCGTCAGTTGTTTGGTGGTGAAGTTGGTCCGGACCGTGTTCGGCTGACCCCCATATCCGTATTCCCCGGACCTCCCTGCAGACAGTGACAAGTCAGTGTTTATCAAAGACAGCGTCAATTTTATACTCTGAAAACGCACGAGTTCAGGCAGTTTAACCAACTTTACGCAGCAAAGGCCAACTTTTACGCACCATGCTGCAACTTTTACGCAAATGCCAATCTTATGCATGCGCATTACCTGCATTAAACAACAAGGAAAATCTAAAAATATATATTTTCTTAAATGAATACATTAGTAGGTTTCTTTCTGATTGTGGCAGGATCTAAAAGTGCCAGGTTTGACCCAATTAGGTATTAAAACTTTTACACTTTACAATTCACCAGACAAAAATTATGCCAATATGAATCTTAATACCTTATCATAATTGTTTGTCGACGTAGTTTTAATTTTAAAAGGTTTAGGTCACACTGGATCCTTCACTGTTGTTTATAGACATTTCATCCCACGCACTTTCATCACTGGGCACCCACCTGTTTTTGGTGGGTTCCTCTTGACTTTCATCCAGTCGAAGGTCTGTGCAGAAGATGCGCTCTCAGAAAGAGGAGAACAGCAGGCTTCCAGGTGGGCTGCATGCAGTGGTGACAACGGGTTTGAGCACCCGGGAAAGGGGGTTGTTTGCTCGTGCCCGCCGCCATAGGCTGCGTGGGCATACTGCAGCTGACCCAAGGGGGCGGCACTGTAACCTTGGCGATGTTGAGAAACCATGGAGGAGGAAATGTTACCCGAATACATCAGTGGGCCGCACTGGGGGAATCCTGCTGTGGAATCTACTTCCTGGTTGAGCGCATAATGGTTATACGTAGCACAGAAACCTTGGGGTCCATAGCTGGAGCCACAGGCCGGATGGGCCCCATAAGTGAGACCCAGTGAGTTTGCAGTTGATTGGTATGACCCCGGTTGGTGAGGGATGCCGTCAGGGGAAGCCCTGCTTGCCATGAAACGGTCATCCGCACCACAGTTGTTGACCGTAACCGCGCAGGACTGGAAAGTTGTAATCCCGTGGTCAGAGTGAAAAGCCCTAACAGAGCAGGAGCCCCCTTCACCGCTCATCACCGAGTAGTCTAGGAAACTGCTCATTGTAGCATTGTTCTAGCGGGACCGAGGGACCGTCCGTCTACAGACACCCTCTGATCTCTTCCTCTTCCCCCACTTACCCCGAGTGACCGTGCCAACCTTTACCTATAGTCTGTCCTTATCAGAGGAGGGAGGGGGGTACACGGGCCGATATCAATGAGCGGGTGCCGTCACGTGGCTCGGGTCAGCCAGTGAGGTACTTGTCCTTATCCCCTCAGCTGGTGACAGATTGGTGTTTGAGTGGCTATTCAAATTCCAGGCGCTCGTCGATCAAGGTGACGCGCGTCGCCACTAATGTATTGGCCGAGCAAACAATGAGCTGAGAGGCAGACGGCGGTGGACAGCTCCGGGGTCGCATGAAGAGCGGGGGACGACAAATACGGCGTCTTCTAACCCCCGCTGCGTGCTCTCCCGCCCGGGGAAAGATTAACGTTTCACCCTCCGCAACCTCTCCGTGAGGACGACCTAGCACTCTGACCTCAGGTACGGTATTTTTGGAAAAGAGAGAGGAATGGTTGTGTGTGCGTGTGTTTGTGCGCGTGCGCCTATGCGATTGCGCGTGTGCCTCACGTGCGTTTACGTTTTGATCGCACACAACAGCAACGATGTCGTGTAAAATACTGTCCTTGCTGGATACCAGCAGCAGTCATCTGTTGGTTGGATGGATGGCTCAGTGTCCTACTGCCACAGGCGATCTGTGGGCTATCAGTATCCCATTCTAATGAGAAGTGTTTCACGGTTTAACACTGTGAAGGATTTGCTCAGCAAATATTGTCACAATTTGACCATTAGGAAGAGGCATGAAGATGTCATGGATCAAAATGAAACCTGACACATGCAGATAAACTATTTAAGATCAGTTTAAAAGTACAATTCTATAACTTTGCATTCCCATCAGTGTCATTAGAAGTCGTTATGATTTTCAGTGTTATTGCTGGGAGGTCACAGGTGATGTAATGACAAGACAACATATTAGACATTAAGATGATGCGGTATTAATTTTTTCCTTCCCAGGGTCATGGGGTCCTCTATCTGTTCTGATTCCACTCCCACATGTATTCATTATGCATGTATAGTGATCAAATGATGGTGGTAATGCGAGGCCCGTGGTGGAGCTAATGCGCCTATATAGCCTGAGGTGCAGGAGTGGGCTGATTATCCTGTTAAGTTCATCAAATAAAGCTGTTGGAGAAATTAATGGCCTCGGAAAGCAGCGGTGTGAAAGTGTGCTGCGTGGGAGACCTGCTGTAGACACAGCAGAGCGCAGGGCCAACCTCTCACAGAGGAAGGAGAAAAAAAGCGAGGAGGGGAAGGAAGGAAGGAGGAGGAGGAAGAGGAGGAGGGTGTAAAGGGACAAGCAGACGGAGGGATGAGCGCCCCCACTGGCCAAATGTGGTTAAACACTCCATATGTTTTACAGTGGGGTTATGTATTGATAAGGACAGTATTCCTAACAACTTTAGATAGAGAGAGAGAGAGAGAGAGGGAGAGAGAGAGAGATAGATAGATAGATAGATAGATAGATAGATAGATAGATAGATAGATAGATAGATAGATAGATAG
>JAPSES010000058.1:4253649-4280517 GCA_029822895.1 Maxillicosta whitleyi
CCCCCTTTCCCTCCCCCCTCCCGCTCTAGATGTCCTATAGCCCAGATAAAGGTCTTTGTGAGACAATGACACGAGCAAATAGAGAAAAATTCAAGCAAGTCGTGATTATTTATCCTACGCTACTTCACACATCAAACTATGGAAACATAAACAAAGGCTGAGGAAAGGTGGAAGCCGTGAGGAGGCGTAGAAACAAAGCAGTAATGTGTCTGGAGGTGGATAAGACAATGGGCGGAGTGATCCGAGCAGCGCCATCGCTACAGATGCGTCAGTTTGGGCGCTTCCTGGATTCTTCCCTGAGAGTAGTGCGGCGTTAGGTCTGTGTATGTCGGTGTCGGATCACACACTCCATGGTGCTGACTGTTGCCCATTGTGATTGCTCCATTATAGTCCATATTTGCGGACGGCGGGTGCGGGAGGTGGGTCAGACCGAAAACGGAGGCCCCAGAACTGGGCATTGAGTCGATGTAACCTCCGCCGACATAAACGGGGCTGCCCTGCATGTGTGTTCCGTAGTTGCCATTTCCTTGGAGGGGATGCGCGTCATATTCGGGCGTGGCAGAGTCGGTCCCGGGATATCTCTTCTGGGAGGGAGGGCAGTTGTTGAGGGAGCTGTTCAGAGGAGGGGGATATGACGTAGCCATACCGTATGCATTTTGATGAGGTTTATTGTAAGACGTCGGCGACTGGGATTCATAAGGTACACTGTTTACAAGAGAATGCATAGAGTTGAGGTATCCTCCGCCTCCGCCGCCACCACCGGTAGTCGGGCCCACAGGACTCCGAGGCGACTGTCCACCAGGGGAAGGCATCATTCCTACGCCTTTCTGGTCCTTCTTGTATTTCATCCTGCGGTTCTGGAACCAGATTTTGATCTGTCTTTCGGTGAGGTTAAGCAAATTGGCCATTTCCACCCTCCGGGGTCGACAGAGGTACCGGTTAAAGTGGAACTCCTTCTCCAATTCCACCAGCTGGGCGCTAGTGTAAGCTGTCCGGGCCCTCTTGGACGCTGCTGACCCCGGAGGACTCTTGTCTCCGGGGCAACTTTCCACTGTCAGAGAGGAGGAGGAGGAGAAGGGGTGTCAATCAGCAATCCATTACACATAAAGAGAAAAATACAGAGGCACAGACAGTAGAGTGAGAGTGAAAGCAAAACTATGAGACAACAGAGCTGATATCAAAACTCTGGCATAAAAAAAAAAAAAAGGGGGGGGGGTCTGGATGGTGTAAGTTTACTGGACAAATATGCTCTGCTTGACCACTTAAATAGAAGCTCCCTGTCCCTGCCCCCTATGCATGCGCGTGCACAGGCGCGCGCAGGTACTACATGTGTTGCAAACGTCTGAACATTTTGATAAATCTGCTCCCCGCTGCAAAGCACAAGGGTTATCACCAGGGCTCTATAAGACAATTAACAATCAATGTATGGACCAAGCGCCTTTGTGCACGCTACACTAACTACAAAGCAAAAATGTAACTGGAGAATAATAGGTCAATATGTGATATGGAACCAGGTAACCCCGGACTTGGTGCAAAAACATTCTGACCCCTATCTTCCGCCGTAGTCACACAGTAGCACTCGCTGTAATGCAAACACAAGCATTATGTATTCCTATGGGTGTATAAAGCAGCTGGCCTTGCCCTCACTGATAAGCCTCCCCTTCTAAAAGGCTAGAGCTTGGCTGCAGAATAGCAAGGTGTTGGTCTACTTACCGCTATGGCAGGCAGCCAACACTTAATAAATTTCACTACCTGTCGCCCAAACCTGGAGCAAAAGGAATGCAGCATGACATAACCTGACCCATTAGGTTATTAGAGAGATGAAAGAGTAGTTTACACGAGGAGGAACAGGAATGTCTATGTAATCAGGGCTGTTATGTCTAATAACGACGGGAATTATATGACCATTTATGAATTTATTTCTAAAACAGATAGTTTGTTTAATTCGTAATTTATTTAATTTATAAGCATTAGCAATAACAGAGTAGAGTCGTGCGTAAAACGTGCGTAAAACCCCCTCATCCATAAAACACAACGTAGAACGCCACAGTGCATTCTATTTTTTACCTCTGCCTCCAGGGAAATATCTATAGGCTACATTATAATATTTCCCACCTATTGTCTAAAGTAATAGAGCCATGGGAAGATGAATTATGGGTTGGATCTATCCAAAACGTAAAATTACACCACAAGGCTCCAAGTGTTACACAGGCACGTAAAACTCACATAATTAATTTAGTAGTTTAGATGTTTCAGAAAGATTACGTTATTATAACATGATTCAAGTTGTAAAAGATACATTTTCTTAAGTATAATTCGTATGGGTGCCACAGTGCTTTGGGTATTCACCTTTTACTGTATAAGGCATTCATTTTACAGTAATCCTAATCACCTAACTGACCAATGAGAAGGTCATGGGAAGATGAACATCTCTTAAGTTTTAGGTTTGCTCTATGTAAATAAACCCCCCACCCTCACCCACTAAGTCTTCTTCTAATCAAAACAGCAGGACAAACTGTAACAACTGTTGTGCGTGTTTGTTTGTTGTCTCTGCGGGAACATTATGTGATCAGTGGAGATGCTGTTTACATTAGAGGCAGGTCATCAGTAGGGCACAGGGACAACACATGGTGGAATCTGCTCCTTTATACACTCTATAGTCAACATTATTATAGGACAGCACCGCTACAGTGTAAGCTTGGCCACATTTTTTTAATAGTGCATTTTACTTTTAACGTATTAATTGCAATTCATGGGTTGTTTCCCCCATTTTTTTTTTTTTTTTTTTTTTTTAACAGAAGAGGATGTAACTCAACATTCAAGTTAAAAAAAAAATACCATGACTCAAAATCATTATGACACTGCTGAAACAAATCATCAAAGTGAATTTTATTATCCTGTTGGACCTCCTCCATCTAAACTCCCTACCTTATCCACACATCCTGAAGTATGTCTTCCCTCAATAAAGTTTGTGGTCACATGTTGTCTGCTTGTTTTGTGTGTGTATGTCAGCAGCAGCAGCAGTAGCAGTAGCAGCAGCACTGTTTTGGGTGTAAGTACCTGAGCTGGAGCTACTGGTGGGTTTCTGCTTGGTGTTCTGACGGGATTCCTTCATCCAGGGGAAGATCTGTTTGCTGCGAGCTGTAGAGGACGGGGAGCCGTTCTTGGCACTGGACTGGCTGGACCCATTACTTGTGTTTTGGCTGATAGCACCGGGGGATTGTGAGGGAGGGGGTGGGCCTGACACCGGCACCTGCGGTTGATTGCTTTCGGGATGAACCTTGGACTGCGCCGCCTGAATGGCTGTGGTCCTGTCGCAGCTCTCCGCCATCTCCCCCGGCTTCTGCAGAGCCACGGAGCCGTCAGGAGACTGCAGGGAGCAGGCAGGTCGATGGTACTCACTTTCCACATGAGAAGCCCGGGGATATTGGACCTGATTGGCATCATAACTGAAGCCATTTGCGCTTTGATATGGGTAGCCACTGTAAATTGCAGAGCTGTCGTAGTAGGTTGCCTTTTGCATCTCGCCGTTTCCCAATATTTATTTCAGAAACTGACAGGGTCTTGACACCCTTGTAGAATAACATTGGCACCCCGTGGTCACGTGACGCCTCTCCGCCAATGGCCTCCTCGGGTGAACCTAGGGTTACAAGAAGCACTGTGAGGAGAAGAAATGGTGGCGATCCATCTTACTTTTCAATACAGGCCTGACACAAGAGACTATGGAGGCAAGATAGGGCCAACAGTTCTGTAGACTATTACCGTTTACCTTATGGCTTACACAGGGCACAAAGGCACGCACTAACCTTGTATTACCATCTGTGCCAAAGAAATCAAAACAAAACCTTTTTCTAAAGGATTTCAGATTGCCAAATCAATTTGAGACTTAACAAGAAACTGCGTGACATTTTAAACCTCGGAGCCTATTAACAGTTTCACTGAATGGAGTGGTACAGGGCACCTGAAATGCTGGAGGTAAAAGCGCTGCTGCAGGAAGGGCTTATTAGCGGGTTACCACATATTTCTGTTACAATGTTATTCTACCAAGTGAGCTGTCAACAGTATATCATATTTCCCTGTAGCAGGTGAAAACATTCCGCTTGGCCCATAAAATTTAAGTCATTTTTGTTTTTAGCTATTAGTGAAAAAAGAAAAGAAAAAAAAATCCTTTAGTAACAGGATAGACTTCAGTGCGGTGCGCCTCCCGGCCACCTGGTGTAAAGCATAAACAACCGCATTCTCTGTCTTTTTCTTTTTCTTCTTCTTCTTACATGCTGCAAGATAAATGAAAGGACCACGAGGAAACCTGAAAAACCGGGCGGGCATCCGTGCATCTCCATGACCACGGTGTGAACTTTCCCTTGCAGCTCTTCCTTGCAGGCCCATAATAATGGCTGCTGTCGGTGCTGTCTGCGCGGCGGCCCGTCGCGGTGATATATGGGGGTCAGTGGGCCGGGACGGCCTGCTCGGAATGAGCGGCCCGGTGAGCAGCCAAGACGGGTAGTCAGGCGAACAGAAACCCGGGATGCACAGCTAGAACCTGCTGCTACACCATCATAATTTACCCAGGTAACAACGGGGATCTGCCTCTTATCTCCATAATAGATTATTAGGTAGACTATAAACCAGACACAGATCTACAGGTCATTTTTGGGAAATTTATTAGCCTAATAAACAACTGCTTATACTAGTAAGAATAAATTATGCTGGACTGTTTGTATTTTCAGGCATCGCCAGATGTTGAATAATAATAATAATAATAATAATAATAATAATAATAATAATATGAACTTTAAAATATTGCTCAAAATCACTACATTTCATAATTTTATTTGCGCTGTAAATTTAACTGATAGTCACTTTTACCAATTCAGTAAAAGCACACAAAAAAGGAAAATAAAAACACATGCGCTAATAATTGATTTTAATAATAAATATAATCGGTGACTCAATTGAAACCTGGATTTAACTTCCAAATAGAGTAACACATAAGCCATACAGTCCCATTTTAGAATCTGAAATCGTTCAGCAGCGGTATTGGTATATTATTTATTCAACAGGACATACGAATACTCTAATATGTGAGCAGACCAGGAGCTCACTATAGACCTATAACCCCTCAGTAATCATCAAGTGAACAAGGACTGAAAGTAAAACGTCGAAAATCCGTGGTTTTGTGCAGCCGTGCATAACAAGAAGCAAAATCTGTATAAAATGAGCCCACAGCTTGTCCTGAACGCAGCTAAACCGCAGATTGAAAGAAGGTGTCTACACTGTATGTGCTCCTCATGATGACCTGGAAAAGATATCAGAAAGCTTTGTGGTGTATCTCCAGTTGAGCTACTGCGATAGTCATAAAAGCTAGAGAAAGAGAGACAAAAGACAGAGTTGAGCTCTCTGCACAGTCCTCTGCCCCTCGCTACAGAAATCTGGCTGCCTGACTGTGTGTGTGAACTCTTCCTGAACCGAGATCTAAGTCATACGGTGATAAATCACCGCGCGACACACAAACTCCGCCATTTACAACCGAGGGAGCCTATTTCTGGCCTGCTTACCTTATCCTCTGACGACGAATGCAGAGCACCAAGCAATATTTTCTCATTCAGCGACGAAATCGATCAAAGCTGTAATCCAGAGAAAAGTTTAGAGGCAGGGCTGGAGCAGCAGCAGCAGACTGCGCCCTGCCATACACCAGGCATTAGCAGCCACAACAAAAAAGGGAAGAGCCGAGAGAAACCCCTTTCCTTTTTTCCTTGTCTTTTTTTCCTACTCGACGTGGATGGGTAAACCGAGATTACGAAAGCAGGCGTGAGCAGTCGGGTCAGCGAGATAAGAGTTATCTGGCCTCAAGATTGAATTTGTCGTCATGCTATAGAGCAATAGCCAGGGCTTCATAGCAATATTAAAGTGAGCCAGGGCTATGCTGGACTATGTGATCCTTCACCAGTACCATGCAGACACCAGTGAACTGCCCCGAACCAGAGCGTCACCATAGACAAGAAAAATTATGCAAATGAAGTAGCGCCTTGGAAAGCCAGTTCAAATCAAGTGGCTGCCTCTCCTCCTCCCCCAACCAAATGAGGTAGAGTGTCTACAAATAGTACATAATGCATCGTTACAAATAATATAGAAGCCTTTTTCCTACAGGATTTCAATCTCTGTTATTATTTACTCAACGTCTTCAGATGAATTATGGCCCTAGTGGATGAGATGTGGAAGAAGGGAGAATACAAAGGAATAGTCAGCCGCTGACCATGCTGCATTTCCATTTCCATGGGACATAAAGGGCTTCTATCCGCGGTTTAATCATTAACCCGCATTTTTGCATATGATCCTCAGTCTTTTTGCCACACAGACGCACCATCCGTTGTCATTTTGAAGTCACTGTTTGGCATACAACTCAGTATTTTTTTATTTATTACAAAAGCAAATCAACCTCAGATCAAAGCTTGAGTCCATGTATATGAAGGGAAAACCCCACAAGGAGCAGAGTGTGAAAAATGGGAAGTTTCATCACCAAAAGGCAAAGCAGAAGACACGCAGCGAGGAGCAGGGGAGAAGGAATCCGGCAGCGGGGGAATCCCTGTGCATGGTAACACTGTCTTTAACAGCCAACAGAAAGCCACAAAAAATAGATTTATGTCTTCTCGACTTTCCCAAGCTGTAAACACGTCCGGGGCTGCTTCTCTGGGATAATATTCAATGGCACAATAAAAAAGGTAGAACACACGGACGGCGTGGGAGGGTGAGTGGGACAAAAATCCACGTATTTGGATTTATTTTTTTGCCAACTCGGCTCCTTCTTTTACAAACCAAATGAGCTACTTTGTGTAATTATTTACTTCTTTGTGTTCAGTAAAACGCTGATGCGTCTTTCTCTTTAATTTGGCCATGTGTCGGGGGTGGATGTCAGTGAACTGGTGGTCGCACTGCCGGGCATAATAATGCGTAAAGCAAAGTGCGGGGGGAAAACAATCTAAAATGTTGATGAAACAAAAACATTTTAAAACTTCACTGACGTAAAATATAACCCCGGCAGCTAAAAGCAGATGGCTTTCACAGAAAGTAGTTTTTGAAAGGAGTAAGGCACCGCTCCAAGAGCTGCGATTCCCCTCGTCACTTTTATAGTGACAAATTACACCACAAAGACAAGTGGAAGAGAAGGAATTATTGCTCTCGGGCTGGTCATATTGCTGCTACAAGGAAATGTACAAGGCATAGGCTGTTTCTCCAGCCCTGTGAGTGCTTCGGTGGGCGTGTGTGGTACTTATTAGAAATTGAATAAGGATATCGCCATCAAGCATTCATAACACAAATCAATAAAGATATATGGACTTACCGAAGGCAGTTCAAGGTGTCTCGGAGACCGTGCGATGGCCTAAATTCACTTGGCTGGATTTCTGTAATATGGAATGGAATAAATATATTCAGTCTCTCAGAGGATAAATCCACGGTTAAAGTGTTCTGATGGTCATGTTAGTGCGTTTTATTTTCTAATCGGTGCGCTCCTGGACGCAAAGAAACCTACTAATAAACTGCGTTACTATTACGTCTAATTATTTAGGCCTTGAGTGTAAATATTCACAAAATAAAACCGAAAAATAGGCTTGGTGAAATTTAAATATCATTCTGTTTTGATAAGAGCGTGTTTAGTTCATTTCTGAGGCCAAGGGTCCAGATTTAATAGAGTCAGGTCCAGGTTTATGGATAAAAGAATTAATACGTTGGTATTTTGCAACAAAATCACTAATAATAGAATTAGAAATAATGTGCTAATCTATTCTATATACAAGAATAAATCAGTACAAAAACATGTATTAAAGCCAAAACATAAAGATCATTCTCGCATAGAAACCTCACGTGTAAATATTTCTGCGTATAAAAACTAATAAAACGAAAACATAAAATTGGGCCTATGCAAATAATGTGTTTGTTGTTTCCCTGCTGGATGGTAAGCATTTTCTCCAGAAACGGATCGAATAGTCATTAGCTCTGGCGCACCATCTTCCCTAAGTCCCCGCGCCCATAAATCAAGCTGGAGCGCCGTGACCTCAGCGCGGCCGCACGGTCCTGGATGGCACTCCGTCTTCCATTATATCCTCGTTTCCCTGGCGGAGCGACACAACCCCACAGCTTTCCCCTACTTTTTATGGAGCTCATCTTGATGTATCATTTACGCACAAAAGCTCCACGTAAAGACTTAAGATGTTTTATATTTATGTATATATATAGGGCAGGCGTTGCACCTTGGAGCTGCCGTGCGCTCTGTTTGGGTTTTTCATGGAAACCGATATTTAAATGGCCGCTTTATTTACAAATGGCTGTGTAGGCCTATTTCTACCAGCAGCTGTTATCTTATTAAATATATGATTAGGACAAAATATCAGAATTTTTACAGTTTTGTTTACATTTTTCCACACAAAAAATACACTTATTATAATATTTAGTCTAAGAAAAAGCATAAAAATTGGACAATGTGTAAATCTAAACTGGTCGACTGAGATAAATCCTTTAATGCTTATGACTGTGTTTGTAAATTGAGTGAAGCTTTTTATTATAATAAAGGTGGGGTAGTATTTGTAAATAGTTATATATCCGTAGCTTTTTGATACCTGTCTATTTTCTCGCCCTATGAAAACCCTGGGCTCCTCTTTTTACTGACCTCTGTCTCGCGGAGCAATAACTCACGACAGTAATGAACAATCGGCGGAAATACCTCAAAATAAAATCCATCCTCCCAAAGCTCCGGCGCTGACTCTGTCCGCGTGGAAAAACATATCCGTCCGTGACAGGAGTATAATACATCCACAAAAACCGGGATCCTCACTCTTTCAGTCTGCCTCTCTTTCTTTTTTCTCCCCTCGATAAACAAACTATAAAGCTCGGACTCCCCTCACGGAAAGTGGGGGTAACCCGCATATAATCAGCATCATATGGCCAGACCGGGGCTCCGGTTTTCTTCCCCGTGCCATAACATCGCGCAGTATTATGCGCCCTGCTCACGTGACGCAACGTCAACTTAAATCCCTTTTATTTGAGCCCGTGAATCATTAATGGAGGCAGTCATTGCCCCTGAGGAGAAACGGATCAGTTTGGAGGGAGAAAAAAGAGGGCTATGTGACACTGCAATGTATCTGGCAGAGGAGCCAGTCTCTCGCAGAGAAGCAGCTTTTCCACGTGTCGCCCATTCAGAGGAAAAGGCTGTTGTCAGTTTTAAAGTGCCATATATTTGGTGCCTGTTAGCGCCTGAAAGAGCTGTCCAGCTAATCCTCTGCTGTATTATACTGAGTCCGCGCGCAGCTATCGCTTTGAGCCATGGTGAAAGCACGGTGTTTTGCAGTGCGGCGTGACAATTAGCACTATGTGAGATGGAGAGGGCTTTATATCGAAAATAGCATTTAGCGATGGCATAATGATTACGCATCTCCAATAAAGCTCCTCTCTTTCTCTTTACTACACAGTCAGGGTAGTGGTAGAATGCTTTGCAGAGAACTCAATATCGCCCCCCATCCTTTATTCGCAGGGCTCGGCTGCTTGTAGTACCACTTAGTTAGTCTCTCGAGCTCCATCAGCAAACGCCTGCATGCTGCCGGCTAAGTAGTAACAAAACTTCACACGTTTACCTGAACCACATGAGGGGGTGTTCGTCCAGGTGGTCTTGAGGGGTTTGTGTCAGTCAGCAATGAGCGGAAAGTGGAGGTGAGGAAACCAAAGTGTGGCTGCTCGACCCCGCTGATCACTACATGGACCCCCATTCGACCTACATGAGCTTACGCGTTTCCTATGACTAGCTGAGTGATGTTAGAAATTACAGGTTTGTGCAAAGAAGTAGCTTTTAGAGCGGGAAGGGAGGGGGGAGGGGGGGGTAATGACAAAAGTGTCGACTAAGCCATTTGGTAGATGGAAAAAGCCATAAAAAGTGCATTCACCAAAGTCATTTGTTTTTTGTAAAGTGTGCCACGCGTGTGCCAGTAAGTGGTATGTGGTGTTTGCCAGGGCAGGTATTGGAGAAGTCCAAACCAACAGTCTATCTCTGCTCGGCACCGTTTGGTGCTTATGCAGCGGGCGTGGAAAAATCCCACCACATCTATTAATCATTTGGGGCGGACAGAGACAGCATCCCACTCCCACACCAGCCTTTGTCTTCTCAAACTACAACTTGAGCGGTAAACTTTTAAAGACAGGAACAGAAGCCCACCAGCATCTATTAATTTACTTTGAAAATCCTCATAACTGAAGATGAGTGAAGGAATACAAATAAGACCTGACTAAGAGTTAACAACCACTTTTGCGCACGGAGTTTTTGTGTTTTCTTGACATATTAATGATGTCTACAATGTGTTGTTTTGCCCTTTTGTCTTTACAGATGCCAAACAGAACATTTTGGCTGGACTCACATCAACCTGGAGGCTAACGGTGCCTTTCGCCACCACACCTGAACTGTTCCGTGACCCGACCCGGAGCACAGACAGACTGTCTGTGTCTGATTTTGTTTCCAAAAACAAAGAGAAGATGGAACCAAAATTCCACAGTTTACTTCTTTTTTTAATTTATGGCTGCAATTTTTACTTGATCTTTGCACAATAGCAGTTGACTGGTTGTTTAAATCTCGACAGATTTGATAAAAACAAAGTTTCTGAGTTATTTACTCATATCCAGGCTTCTTATCGCTGTCAGCGAAGAAGGAGTTAGAGACGCAGACCTCTGGATGTTGGCCAGACGACCGTCCATATCTTCCCACAATGTTGACACTCGGAGCTCTTAACAGCCAGGCTTGGGTTACCGAGACACTGAGCCGAAGATAACTCTTTCTGCGAGGTTTACACCGTCCAACATCAAGGCTAATGCGAAATTCAACGCCTTAAGCTGAGTTGGAGCCATTTCTCATGGACAGAGACCAGGCGGGATAGAACGGTGGAACTGTTTATATATGAGGGGCTGTAATAAAGCTATTAAAATATCTGACTTATTTTATGTCTAAAACTGTTTTCAGGTCACACACAGTAAGCTTTTAGGTTGAATTTTGGAGGTAAGTGCAAATACTACTACTACTAATAATAATAGTACTAGGCTAATAATAATAATAATATTTTTTTTTAAAATTAATAATAATAATAATAATAGGCTGCTGCTAATAATAATAATAATAATAATAAAAGGCTGCTAATAATAATATGAAAAATAATAATAAAATAATATGTGTACAAAACTATAATTCTTAAATAAAACAACTCAAGAATCCCTTGCATGTTCAGCTGTAACTCTTCCAGTATCACATTATTTTGTTCATAGTTTTGAAGACACATATACACGGTATATACATATACATACATATACAATCAGGTCAACTATCGATTTTTGTATTATTTCACACTCAGAAAGTTGAACTTTCACTATAGTCTATACCACCTGTTTCTCTGTAGCCATATTATGCTTCATTTAACAAAAAAAGTCACATTAAATTTACTGCAAAACCCTGATTTCCATGATCATGATCATGATCGTCTGCGTTTTCTTGTTTTGTTGATACAAAGTTTTTAGAAAACTAGAATATTCCTATGAAATATCCATAGTACAACATTAAGTTTTACATTAACACATGCGATACATAGCCAGTCTACTTAATTGGTGCAGTACAAAGTACAGGACATTAATTAACACAAACAGCTCATATATTTTTGTTGTAAATTGAGTGTTTAGAGCTGAAAATGTTTACAAAATGAAAATATAGCACAAAACAGAAACAATGAGTTGTAACATATTGGAATATTATACACCTATCTACCTACTACTTTTTTTTTTTTTTTTTTAACAATTAAAACTAGTTTTCACCGTCTCAAAAGAATAAACCCTACTTACAAGTCATGACCGTCTGCGTCCATGGGACAGTTTTGTCAGGGGAGAAGAGATGGGACTTGCACCCTGCAGAGGATCACTTCAAATGAAAATAAGGCAGATTTTCACATCTATTTCTGACCCTGTGGCATTCATTATTCAACAAGTCACGTGCATTGGCAAATTAAAATTTCAGTAGATTGGAAGTGACCTCTATTCTCGAATCAAATGACATGAAATGTGTGATTTAAGCAGTTGGGCTTCTTTGAGTCTGCGCGAAATCGGTGTCAATCAGCCCCAACGCCATCTTCTGCACAGCTTCTATCTCTGCAGCAAAGTGGTGCACAGGACAGCTTTTTGCAAAACGTGCTTTCAAAACATTTCTGTAACTAATCTGACCGTGTTGTTTTACGCACACACAAGTGGATGCTTCATTTATTTTATCTGTATCTTAATTTCATTATTTTTATTATCATTATCATGCGTGAAAATGTGCATTAAAGTCATTCTATTACGCAATTATCTAACATGAATAAGAATAAAAGATTCCAATCGCTCCAGAGGAGATGCCAAATCACTGCATGTTTCTGCTCATGTCTGCTCTCTGTAAACTCCTAGACAGGGCTGTTTCTGTGATGGATTGCAGAAGATCTGTCTCTAAGAATAATTTTGGGAAAATTCATGGCTCACATTCACACCGAAACTCAGGTTTTGTTTCTGCGTTGTCTCTGGGTACATCTTCAGCTAGAAGAAAAAAAAAAATTGTGGAGGTCTCAGCACTGATATATGGTCTTAACATTGTGTGTGTCGAAAGGTCAGGGGTCAGAAGAAGTGCTCTAAGCTGGTGATTGGCCAGAACAGCCCGTGTCCCCTGGTTGAACTCTATTGTTTGGATGTAGCAGGTAGTGACCAACACTCACACTCTGGTGCACTAAGGTTGGCTGAGATCTCCTTATAATGGCAAGTGAGAACAATATGTGTGGCCGGATATATTTAACAGTTTGGGTTTGGTTTGATTCCCGTGAAAACAGTAAAGCCTGAAACACTCAGAGCCAACAGCTGATACCTGTCTCTTATATTACAGACACATTTAATCTTTATCCACATAAAGGCGCATGACAACCATGGACATTTTACGCATTAGTATTTCAATCAGTTCCAAAATAAAAGCATGACAGAATTAATCATATGTGTGTTTCTTACAATGTGACTTGAAATAAACTAAAATCAGATTACAGATGGTTTAATTTGAGAAATCTGACTCTGCAGTATTTATTTTAATAAGCGCGCAATTGTGCGCCCTGATAAACGACATAATTCTATCTGAAAATAACATTAGACATATTTTCAAGCTATTTAAACAAACTATACAAAAATAAGTACGGTTTTACGCAGCAAATTATCCACTGCTCGGGTAAAACATGACAGTTTTAAGCAGGCATCTCCTAAAATCTGAGACTATGAAACATTACCTCCAGGTACTGAAATCCAAATAAGAAAAAAATGTAAATAATTAAAAATCTAACTATTAATTGAAGAAAAAAAATATCAAAAAAAATTAGACACCTAAATGATGTGGTCGTGTTGTTACGCACGGCTTCAATAAGTACATGTTGCGCAGAAATCAGTATTTGCAGTGAGAAAATATCCAAAGCCATGTCAGCCTTATAAGTGAAGTACATATTTATTTCACAAAGACAGATTGAGTCTAAACTATCCTACATCACAACTGTGATTACTTAGACAACACATACAAATATTCACAGTTTAGAACACAGCACAACATGGGACGCACTAGCACAAATAAAACTAGACCTTACAACACCGACAAAACAGAATTCTACGTGACGAAATGCTTTTTCTTATTGTGCCTTCATTATGATTTGTCTATTTACATTAAATGTGAAAGTCACCTGGACTACATTCAACAGTAAACCAACCCACTCAAACACACAAACTACACTGTTACTCTGACTGATGCCATTCCTCTAAAACATCCGTCTGGTTTCTAAAACAGGCATCTAGAGTCTCGCTAAATATCTTTCAAGTATATTAGAACTTTCCATGAGCAGTGATAAAAAATAATAAAAAAAAAAATATTAAAGAGAACATAGAAAATGAGCTCCAACTTACTTTTACCTCACTCAGTTTAAACTGTAATGATACAATTTGATCCAAGTCCTACTTCTGAATGTGCGTTATCCTTCTTTCATAATAATAAACAAATATATAAACACTTCAGTTGCCACCGTGGCAATTAAAGGTAGATTTCAAGCTTATATGGAGAGGGCGAAGACGACCGTAGAGGGGAAGGGGTACAAAGGGGCCCAATGGCAGAGGCAAGGTGAAAGAGATAACACCATGAGTGTAAAATACTGAGAATCGGTCCATCAAATTCCACTTGTGTTATTTGCCATCTCAGTCTGGATTGGGTTTTATTGGGTGGGGTTCATGCACTATAGACCTGCGGTGCACGGCGTGGGGACAAGCTGCTGGCCTGTTTTGATCTGCTGCTGCTGGGCCCCCGAAGATGAGGACGAGGCCGAGCTGGAGGAGCGGATCTTGGTGTTGGGCAGCTTATGCTCCTTCTTCCATTTCATCCTGCGGTTCTGAAACCAGATCTTAACCTGGCGCTCGGACAGACACATGGTGTGCGCAATCTCCACTCTCCTGCGCCGGGTCAGATACCGGTTGAAATGGAACTCCTTCTCCAGCTCCAGAGCCTGCTGACGGGTGTAGGCAGTACGGGACCTCTTGGGCACTCCTCCATTGTAACTGGCATTGACTGAGGGGAAAAAGCCATACACAGGCAAAGCAAGCAGGTGTTATATGCAGGCTGACAGCGTGTATCAGAAAAGCCTTTCATTTCTTCTCTGCACAAATTTGCAAGATTGTGGAACATTTCTCTGTGTTGTGCGTAATGCAGCCGCTCTGTTTGTTTGACTGTGTCTTGTTTCAGTTTTTTACGGACATGACCTTAATGTGAAGATGCGGAGTGTACAAACACTCGCATCCAGGGACAGATCAAGCTTAGAAATGATTAACCAAACAGCGGGGTTGGATATTACAGTTTGGCTCGGCTCCAGTTGTGGTGGTAGTTTGGGTTAAAAAGCAACAAAGGCACATGGCCCCGACAGACGAACACAGGCAATAAAATTTACGAGGGTCCTTAATTACCGACCCTGCTGCTCGATAGTCGTAAATTGCTGTTGTAAGGGCTGCTACTAGTGCTGCCTCAATAGGCTTGCGTGTGTTCCAGTGGTTGTTTCACAGTGGTTCTGCTATTTAACCGTGACGATAACTCACCGGTGTTAACGTGGACCTTTTTCATCCAAGGATAGACCACCGGCTCCTTGCCCTTCGCTACGCCGGGATATACCTCATTGGCGAGGCTGCAATCTTTGCTGGCATTTGCCCCTGCGCCACCATCTGGGGCCGCGGTGAGTCGAGGACCGTGGCTCTGTGGAACCGGTTGCGGTTGTGCGTGATGCCCATCGCTGAAGTCGTCGAGTCCCGTGGCGGGGACGTTACCGTAATCGTATCCCGATTCTGTGTAGTTTGACCTCGGATAGGATGGTTCGTCGTGATGGGGGAAGCCCGTATCTTTTGGTCGCTCGTAGTAATCACCAGGGTTGGGGATATATCCGCTCTGCTGATATTCGTCGCATGGAGGAAAGGAAGGCTCGATATAGTTGGAGTTTATCAAGTAGGAACTCATGGTCATTAATTTGTGAAGTGCAACAATACTAATTTTTATCGCGCTGTCGTTTTTCTGATCTCCACAAAACCCTCCTACTCCCTGTCAAATGTACAAAGTTGCCTGGTCACGTGTGAAGCGCCACCAATCACCGCGTGTCCTGTGGGCATCATGTAAACAGGAACCAATGGAAAGCATGGTACTGGTACCACCAACACCGCTCGGACTGGCTTACGTTGGTGTTTTCCTTATTAAATCACAGTATATAAAGCAAAACCAATCAACTAACTTGTTTACTGCATGGGGCCAAACTTATGTGGGTGAGGCTTCCCTGTGAAAAGATAAGCCTCCTCCTCCGAAACACTGATGTGCACAGACGACGTGAAACTCAAGCCCTGAGAAAATGCAGCTTATTCACAAACAAAAGACTGTTTCCCATAAACACGCATCTTGCTTGTTTTAGAGTTTAGAATGTGTTACAGTCTAACACCAGACACGAAAAAACAGCCGTAAAACAGGTCATCGCGACATTTCAACCCGTTGTGTGGTCCTTCTAGTCCGTGCAAATGATTAAAAAAAAAAAAAACGTTTATTCCAAAAAATGAACAGGCGCAGACGTGCCGATGCTTAAGACATAAGAGTCTGCATATAAACCAGCTGACTTTATCATTAAACCCTGGGTAAGGCACAAAACACACACACAAAGAACAACACATATGTCTGCTCATATTGCACGTGTGTGTCAATCAGTTATCACAGATGAAATAATGTGTGTTTTCCCTGATTTTGCAGGAACACAACAGCGGTGTAAGGCTATTTTTGGCCTGTGTTTGTCCAGTATAACCACATCAGACGCAGGCCTATCTGGTGTTGATCGTGTGGTTGTTAGTTTGTCATTTTCGCTTTGTATCAGTGCTTTTCATACGCTTATCTCAGCTGTAGAACACTGAACAAACTCCCGCAGACGCATATGTTGCATTAGGGCGTAGTGTTATTTACCAGAGGCAAATAACGCACAGTAAGAGACATCAAACAGAATTAATCTGCTTTATAAAGTACAAATTACCTCATATTTAAGAAGATTATTTTAATATTCTGAAATAAAATACGCTTAAATGTAAAATAAAAAATAAATATGTATCTCTATATTGCTGTCACAAAAAATCATCAGTATTTATCAACCAATTTCCCACACAGTGTTTGGAAAACTCTTCTCTTCTGCGTCTTTTACAGCATCAGCCTGTACCTGACATGTTCATATGTGAGGAGAACAATAGGAAACTAAAGAGTCCAAGGTGCAATCCTCAAAAACAACAGCCTAATACATCCTAATAATAGTAAAAGAAAAAATAATTGTAATAAAAATAGTAATAATGATACCAATAATAATGATAGTAGTAATAGTAGTAGTAGTAGTAGTAATAATAATAGTAAGAGTAATAATATGAATATGTTTGATATTATTTTATGTAATATTTTTTTTAAAATACATTTAATTCTAAATACTTCCATGAATGGAATAAAATGTGTTATCCACTCAGTGTATTTCTATATAATTCTAAAAAATATATTAAAATTAGCAAATTGGAGTTTTAGAGACAGAAAGGCCTCTTACCTTGTCCCTGGTCCTCAGCCATCATGTCCAGGTCCTGTTTCCTCTCCATGTCCGAAGTGGGACACTGTATGTGTCCCCTGAAGGTGCAGCAGAAAAGCTGAACCACACTGTCCACGTCAACGAGGCCCCTGCATGGAGAAACAAGAGGCCAAACTTCGGAAATATTGAAAGCTTTCTTTTCTCGCCTTTTTTTCTTTTTTTCTGGTCCCCCTATTCTATTCTCCCCCCTAAACAGAGATAACTTCTGCTTGACCCCAAAGTGACACCGTTTCCATTTTGTTTCTGATTAATCTTGCCCATTGACAGTCTTTGTTAAACAACAAGGCGTGCCCTTTTCCAAAGAGGCGACATTTTCATATCTGTTAGACGCAGTGACCTGGGGTTCACCCCGGACTTGGACTTCAGTTTTGCAGGGTCTGTTCAACTCTGGGGAGTTGGGGGGGAGCACTTAATGCAGGTCAGGCTCAGGAACGTCCCCAAAGGGTCTCAAAATGTGCAAAATCCCCTTCAGCAATCTCAGAAAACCACTGGACAAACTCTCCCTGTGCGTAAAGATGTGCATTTGTGTGAACAGTAACCTTCTTAACTGCAGTCCTGCTGCAGTGGGATGATTTATTTATTATGATAAATACTTCTTTTTTTTTTTTTTTTTTTTTTTATTCACATCGTTCTCTTCTCTTATAAGAGGCTTTTGGATAACCTGATGGAGACAACTTAAATAAAATTAAGACTCTTTTTTTTCCCCTCAGCAACCAGAAGCTGCAGGTTTTTGTTCATCAAAAGAATACTTTTTTCATATTACTGCTGTGAGCCAGAACTGATACTATCTTGTGTATCTTGCACCTTACTCATTGTAAATAGTAGCTGATGCACTTTGCGCCATATATCCACTGTTATGGCCAAGAGACCACCTGAGAGGCAATATGTCAACATAATGTCAGCGGTAAGACGACTTCACATGATATCTAAATTTACAGTCTGCTGCCATCCTATTATATATAGGTCCTGTATAAATATGGGACAGGTCAGCTCTGCTAATAGCCACTTATCCTTACGTATCTGTTTTTTCAGGTCATTCTACTTGTTGCAATAGAGTATTTTGCTTTTTCTTTGAAATCTAACCGTAAATACCTTTATTAAAAACACAATAAAAGCTCGGCAATCTGATGAAAAGCTACGTAATAAAAACAAGCCCATAGCATTCTAGATAACTGGTAATACGGCTGTTATCTAGGCCAGACCTGCAAAGTGCTGCCGTGCGTTTACAATAGAATAGGACCACTGGAAATCTCCTTCAGAAGACGGTATATAAGGGAATATATATGTATAACAATAATCCAAACGGCAGGAAAACTAAAAGGCACCATTTGGAAGAGATGGGATCTGTTTGGTTCAAGGAGCTTATACATTTTCTTAGTAATTTTCGCACAAAATTAAAGATATTTTGCACCTGATGTGCACAAAAAGCGTTAGAGGCGTGTGTTACATTTTATTTTCAGACAAAATGAGCATCAGCCGTATCGTCGTGTTCCTCTTCAGAGCATATACTGTGAAGTGAAGGTCTATTTAACCAAAATACATCATGCTGACAGTTTACTGTAAATTTAGATTATCAGAGAAGTGCTGTGACGATAGTGACAGATTGCAGATGGCTTTCACAAGGTCTCCTGTCTATACGGAGCTCTGATGGCGGAATAAAAAATTTGCTCTGCATCCAAGACATGCCAAGGTTTCGGGCTGGAGAACACCTTTAATGCCCCTTAGATTTAACCACAGGAAAACAATGAAAATGTTTTTATAGGACGTTACGCATGATGGTTTGGTTCTTAAGATGCCACAACTAAACAACCTTTGAAAAATAACTTGGAATTGTCTAAAGATGCAAAGTTTGATTAAACCATGAAACGTAAAGTGACCTTCACGCATAGTCACCGCCAGTAAAAAGAGGTGAAAAACACACATCTGGATGCGTTAAAACTTCCTTATTATTTACATTTTATAAAAGCAATCACTATTAGAATCTTACTGAAAAGTAAATTACATTTAAGATAATAAAATATCTATATAAACTTATATAAACTTTATTTTTGTTTCAATATAAAAGCGATTTGACCTAAAAATGAGGATTTTTGGTGCGTAGCTTATGCGTCAATGTGAAATACAAACACACAGGCACTAAAAAACTGAAATGAACACAGCACAATTAAATACATTAACATTTATATGAATAAATCAGAAAATCTATGGAGCTTTTCGTTTTCACAAGCAGCACATGAGGCCGCTGTAGCTTTCATTAACTTAATGTTAAGTGCATCATATAAAGTAAAGTTGTGACTTTACAAACAATGGAATTAAATCTGGTTCAGTTGTTGCATATTGTTTGAGCTTTTGGATACTTCTGTTTAATATGTGTATTCAAGCATATATTGTATTGTATTGCCATTAAAATGTCTTAAATTAATTGTTTCTTTTTTATTTGATTTCATGTGAACATTAAAGAAACAAAACTGAATAAATCCTGGACGTGTTTGTCCTTTTTATAACATAAATCGATTTAAGTGAATAAACCTTTTTTTTGAACAAACTAAAAGTTAGTGTATTCTATCTGAAGATATACGTTTTTTAAAGGCCAGTTTCTAATGTATATTAATATAAATACATTTATGTTTTTTTTTGTTTTTTTTGTTTTTTTTTTGGTGTGTAAGTGGGAATGCTATTAGGCTGGTTTTTAATATTTTTTTCTCTATTGGGCCTTTGCAAATACGCGTAAAAGTCCAACAATTTCTTTCGCTTTAACAAACATCTGCATCCATTTTCAAAGCCTCGAACAGGCCCAATAAAATAAAACATACAAATAGAAGATTTTGGTGCAAAAATGTCTGAATACTGTCATCATTTACTAAAACATCTGTTCCATTTCTGTTTCTATAAAAGACTTCTATTCAGTTGATCAGGAAGAGAGGGGCTAAATGTTTTTTAAGGGGTCCGGGGGCTCAATCTGGGGGCTGTGGGCCTTCACATTACCCTGTGACCGGGTCGAGAGTATCAATCCTCAAAATGCAAATTTTGCCCTCGTCCCTAAACATATCAAATGCAATTTATTCAAAGGAAATTCACCAATCAACCGCCCTAATAAAACGCCAGCCACTCAATCTTGTTGCCGGGGACGGGTGGGGGGTCCCCTCCCCCGGTACCAAACGCGGGGTCACTTAGCTTCCAGGGTTCACCTGGAGTGCACCGTGCAACATATGTAATTCAAAGCTATTCTGTCTTTTGTGTGGAGAGTCAAGATCGCTATTATAAGGCTGGCATCAAGCTCCGAGTGAACAGATGACGGAGACTGTTCAGTGCGTAAACTTTTGACCCCAATTTTTCCTCCTCTTCTCTGCTATCTCGCTCTCATCAGTCGCAGCCCAGTGAGATATCTGGCCTCTTGAAACGAAAAATTGATTTTAACAATGTGTATCTCTAGCCATCGTGATGATCATTTTCTCAAATTTCATAATTAGAGAAGATGCCAGCGTAAAACCTCAAATGCAATTGTAGCTTTGGATCTTTCCAACGAGGGAGTGAAAAGACAAATCCAACAGGCTCTCATTCAAGACTAATAGAGCCCTAAAATATGCAAATCATTCATTAGCGTTAGATCAACCAAAGCAGCCAAAAAAAAAAAGTCTTTGTTGGAGGCAACACTTTTAAGTTCGATGCCCCTCTCTGCCTTTCGTAGCCTTTGCCTCCAGTGCACAATGTTACCACAGGCTCCCTGTCCCTCCGTAAATTCATTTACGCATTATGCTTATAGGCATCACCAAGCAAACGTGTCATTAATGTGAATGCGTGTGTGCCCTGGGTGTGTGAGTGCTTTTCCTCTCTATATACGCAGGATGACAGTGAACTTGGCCTAAAGCGAGCTCTGCTGGTGGCTCTGAGAGGATGCAGATTTATCTTGGTGCTGTGGCTGACCTCCAGATGAACCTACAGCGCTTCTCCTCTCTCTCTCTCTGCGCCTGGCAGCACGCCGCACATGGGGCCCCGTCGAAATATCTCCTTCTGAAATATTGGCAGGAGGTTTAATTTCCAAATAGACGCACTATCACTGAGTCTTTTTAGGTTTTCAGAGTGCCTAAAATCAAACTGGAACGAGTGTGCATTTTCTTCGGCTGGTGGCTTTAAAGTATCAGTGGGTTTCATTTGTTGAGCAGTAAACACTCGGAGATGGGAGTATGGGGTGAATCACTCCAATAATTACACTACTGGGGTTAAAAGTGTACACATGTGTAGTTAAAACCCAGATACTATCTATTTATGGCCAAGATTTATCCTCAAATATATCTCTATATTTTATTTACTGGCAATATCGGAAATGTCTGTGACTATTCTCTTTCTTTGTGCGTTTTTTAGAAAGTTCTATGGTTTAGAGACAATATGAAATAATTTGTACCATTTTGGAGCTCTGTGTACAATAGTGACTTCTTAATTGCAGCTATCGAAACTCTCCAAAAAAGAATAAGTCTGTATAAAAATAAAATACAGTAAGTGTTGCCAAGAAATGTCTGGTTTCGTTATTCGTAACCTAATAATTTAGTTGTTTTTTTTTAAGATATTCAGCTAAAAACTAGTAAAGCGCATCGAATTATTCACTATTACTATATATTACTAAAAAACAGAAGCGTAATTTCAGAATAATGAGACACATATATTGCAAAAAAAATGGAAACATAAAATACCAAGCAATGGAAGTAAAGGAAGATAAGAAGAAAGCACAGGGTTGTGGAGGTTTTCCTCTCGCTTTGGTCCAATTTCCTCTGGATCAGAGTCCAGTTGAGGTTGGTTTCGGACAAGAGGTCACAACAAAGCGAGAGTGACTTTTCAGAGGTCATCTGAACTTTTCAACCCTAAACACAAAATGACGTGGCTGACACAAAACGGAATTCCTTTTCCAAAGTCTCCCTGCTGCTGTTTGTTCCCATGTTGTGTTTACTTGACACTGTTTTACAGCCTGTCCTAAAAAATCCGTGCCTGGTGCCAACATGTGGAGCAGAGCGCAGAACAAAAACAACAACTGCAACTTTTCAGGGAATTGGGCTCCAACAGTCCAACTTCCACAAGTCATCAGCTCAAGCACAATCCGATTTAACGCATGCTAGTTGTAAATCTGTAGGCCTGAATAAGCGGATAACTCTATCAAGGAAATCTACATACTCCACACACCCCTTGGAAACTTTCTGGCACACGGTCTGTGAATTCTCCAATGTAATAAAACGACAACAACTCGAAGTTTGTGGGGGTGGAAATGGACACAGAGATAATTATCCAACATGTAAAAATGGATTATGACTTACACCACAGATGGAGGGAAACAAGTTACACGGGGAAGGAAGCAATTAAATGGCCATGAGCCGGACCCAACCCTGCGCAACATCTGCCGAGACCAGTATTCAGCACTGCACAACTGACAAATTAGTGTAATGGACTAATAGGGACGGATAGAGGGAGCGAATACAATAATAAGGCTGTTGAACTCAGACTGGCTGTTCTCAAGCTACCGGCTAGTCTGGAGAAACTTACCCAGAGACGCAGCCTTCTTCCTGGAAAGCGTCCGGTCCATTCTGAGGCAAACTGAGCAATAGAGACGGTCTGTACCGGTCAAGTAACACTTACAGCCTGCAAAGAGAGAGTCAGACGAAGCCTCGCCGTCAGTGCGATTATATGTTATGTGCAATATACTGTCAACTCCCCAAAACCATAAAACTTACTTTAATGGCTACCACGTGACCGTTTATGGCCAGTGAGCCTATCTGGCCGCGCTCCGGATGATTTTTACGATCTAATTCATAGACAAAACCCCCCATTCATTTAGCACCCAAATGTCAGAGAGCCAGATTCTGCCCTAATAAAGTTTACAGCACGAAAAGTCGAACTGAGTCTCCGGGAATAGCCCAGAAGTCTGTGCGCAAGGGGACGCACCCGGCCCCTGGAGCCCGTTAGTGGCCGAGGACCCCAAAAGCCCCCCCAAAGCTCCGCAGCAAGGTGAGTAAAACTAGAAGCTTTCATTCAAGGGAAACCTGTTGAGTTCATAACGACTATGCTGAAGAAAATCTGTCAATTTTACACAGATCCAAGTGGAGGGGGGTAACATTTTCCAACTATGGAGCACCCTCTGACTCTTCCATATGACAACAGCGTGACAAAAGCGCAAATTCACCTGGAGTATTTTACAAAAACGTACACTCAGTTTATTGCAGCCATTCCAGTAGAAAGTTTATTATAATGGCCATCATCGTCATCATCAATATTATTATTATTATTATAGTATATTCTTGACTTCCAGTCTTTGAAAAAACATTTACAAAAAGCTTATCACGATGAAGTTATACACATAGGCAATGAGATTTACTGTGGGACCTTCCACATAGAACAGAACAGCTAGAGAAAAACAAAAGACAGAACACGTTTTTTTTTTTACTAAGATGTTGCGCCAACAGCAGCTCCTGCAAAAACAAAGATACAAGGCACAGCTACTGTACATACAAGACTGAGTCGGCACCTCTGCCCATACATGTGTTCACAAACGCACACAATGACCACACAAGGCTTTTTACTTTGCTGGTTCTACTTTTGAAGCAAGTATCTGACAAGTTGGTACAATACAACAAACAAATAAATACATACATTTACAGTACATACATAGAAAACGAAGGCAAAACACAAACGCAGCTCGACCTCAACCCCCCCTATTTATTAGACTGTTATTGTTCTGAGTGCATCACACAAACTTTTACTGGGTTTATTTGCGGTAGGTAGCATTTCAAGCTTTTGACGTTTTATTTTTTTTTCGTCTGAACAAGAAATAATTTAAACAAACATTTATTTTTCCTCTGTTTCTTTTTCCTCTAAATCTAGACAGAACTGTACATGATGCATTTTTTTTTACTCACATAAGCATTAACACGGTAGAAATAAAAAAAAAAAAAAAAAAAAAAAGGAAATAATAATATTATTAAGGAATATAATGGGACGGTTGTTGGGCATACAATATGGGCTGTGTGTGGGGTGTCCCCTGTCCCACGCACAGTCCGGGAAAGAGTCTCGTTTGCAACAGAAGGAGACGTTGATATGACAATCTTTGTTTTATTTTCATAGTGCTCGTTGTTGTCAGGGGTGGAAGGGTGAATATCAGGGCCTGTAGACTCCTCCGCCTGCTGCTGCCATGCTCATGCTCTTCAGCTTGTTGTCTTTCTTCCATTTCATCCTGCGGTTCTGAAACCAGATTTTGATCTGTCTCTCTGAGAGGCAGAGGGCATGGGCGATCTCGATCCTCCGTCTGCGGGTCAGGTACCGGTTGAAGTGAAACTCCTTCTCCAACTCCAAGGTCTGGTACCGGGTGTAAGCAGTCCTGGCTCTTTTTCCCTCTGGTCCTGACAACTCTTATATAGGATTAAAAAAAAAAAAAAAGAAGAAGTAGATATAAGATACAGTAGATTTTTAATAAATAACTGAAGCAACTTTTTGTGAAGGAATTGCTGCAACTTTTTAACATGGAAGCACATTTTGGAAATAGGACTACAAAGTTTGCGCACGACCTACAAACGCATATGTGTGGCAAATAGTAATATTTATAATAAAACAAAAAATACAAATACTCACTTTTTTAAAGGTAAACAGCGAAAATGAATTTAGCACACTTAAAACAGAAATAAATAGAAATAATAAACGTAATAGAATTCGTAATAATACACAGAAAAATAAGTGAACCCGTTATGGATCTAAATTATTTAAAGTAAAGGCTTAAACTTACATTTAAGGTCAATAAATGAGTCCGTAGTCTACCTGGTGTGTTGACAGTGGAAGGATCAGCCAAACACACTACACAGGTGAGATGCGCATATGGCGCCACATGCCTCTATATAAAGTCAAATTATGTGTCTCTTTTTAATCTTTATTCCATTGTATGATTTTTAACCAACATAAGAGACACATTTAGTCATTTCTACAACATAATAACAGCCTCTATATTCAGCGGAAACAGAAGATGTTAAAAACTGAAAGTTTACCATGACTTATGTGGAGCTTTCTCATCCACGGGTATATCTGAGGCTGTGACGAGTCGGTAACGTTTTGTGGAGTTGTCGGTGCGCTTCCCGCGGGTTTCTCGTCCTCCAGGGGGGAGGACTTGGACACACAGTCCCGGTTGAGAAGCAGCGTGCCCCCGTTTGAGCTCGAGCACGGGGTCGTTATGGAGTTTTTCACGGCTCGGTGTTGAGGCTGAGACTCGGTGACCGGGGACGAGCTGGCGACTGACGAACAGGGTAGAGGGTCAGGAGGAGGCGACAGAGAAGAAGTCCCGGTGTTGTTGGCGGACTGGCTGTACCTGACCGGCTCCACCGAGGGCGTTGTCGCCGCTGAAGGACTGGGGGAGTAGCCCGGTGTGCGCTCGTTGCCCACAAAGTGTCCGGTATCGGCCCGTCCGACGGTTAAGTCCATCCCGTTGTAGCCATAGCCGTACCTGCTGGAATGCATGGCTGTTGAGTCTCTGTATTGCTCGTTTGCCGTACTATGGTCTCCATAATTATGTAACTGGAAGTCCGCGCCATTGGGATAGCGACCGCAGAATGAGTTCACAAAATAGGAGCTCATTTGTTGACAATTCCACCGTTTGCTGGTTGTAGGTATTGTTGTTGTTTTTATTATTTCTGCGGGTAAAATAGCATAAACCTGTGTGCTTGATTTGTGGCTCTTATGGTTTAGCGCGTCCTATAGCACCCTTGCACAATTTATGATGAATTATGGAAATGAGTGGGACATGGACTTGATTCTCTCTTACGTAGGCACCCAAATATGGGGTACGGCGGAGAATCACGTGCTTTTGTTGACCAGTCGTAAATCCTGCTTGGTGACCTCCAGAGGTAAACTCGTGCACGGAGGAAATACTGGGTGGGATGTGAAGGGTGCGCGCACCCATGCGCTCTCGGCTCAGGCGAACTCTGAGCCGGGGCTTGGCTGTTTTGGATTGTCGTGGTGCGCCATCCTCTGGCTCAACAGATGCATTGCTCGTGTGCGGCGCTCTCTGAGGCGTGGGCTCCAAAAGGGGTCATTCAGAGGTTAACGACCATTGCGGCAAAAACCAACGGGCTCCTAAACAATACAACAAGTGACATGCTGAGAGTGCAATCTCTGCGAGTCTAGTGTACAGGAATAATTCGATCTGAATCTTCTATGCATGTTATGATAGGCGCTGAAACAAATAGTGTGTGTAGTTAATAGAATAAAAGCCTATTCAGAACAGGTCTGTGTTTTTTCCACACTTTTTTAATAACAATAACTGCACATCCCCTCATGTGAGGAAACACTAATGAATAAACATTTGAAGACAGATAAAAGCTTAAGGCACACGGGTATCAAATGTCGAATAATGGCACCCAGACTTTTATGTCACTTAAAAAACTAATAGCTTTAAGCATAGTCTATACATGAACCCAAATAAACTCATGTTACTGGTTGATGGTTACAATTTTACGACGCCGAACAGTAAGTTCTCAGATGACAGTACAAGCCGTTTCCATGTAACCTGGTGTCATTTTGTTTTCATTTTACGGCGCAATCGTCGTTCACATTGACTTTTAACAACCAATTTCTTATAAAATTGCACTGTAGTGTGTGTGTGTGTGTGTGTGTGTGTGTGTGTGTGTGTGTGTGTGTGTGTGTGTGTGTGTGTGTGTGT
>JAPSES010000058.1:4296471-4308974 GCA_029822895.1 Maxillicosta whitleyi
TGTGTGTGTGTGTGTGTGTGTGTGTGTGTGTGTGTGTGTGTGTGTGTGTGTGTGTGTGTGTGTGTGTGTTTGCGTCTGTATGTGTTATATGTTTTTTCCAAACAGTAGACAGTGTTAAATAATGGAGTAGCAACTGACAAATATTCCAAAACACTGCATAATATTTTCCAATCAAGTTTATCTATTAACAGACAGATTATTGTCATAAAACAGTGAGGAAAATGCACATATATTATGGCACAATAAAACGCTTGAATAAGGCTGTTTTTCTGCGTATTTTATGCAGTGCTCAAAGGAAGCAGCCAAGCTACAGGCTTTTTCAGTTCCATCCAACTAAATATGTAACATCAATCAGTGTTGTAAAATAATTCCTCATTTTTATATTGCAGTTACTATTACAGTCGTATTTCTTAAATGGTTTATAAATAAAGCAAATAAGCCTTTGCCACGTTTTACTTTCATATGTTTTTTTTTTTTAGTTTTACGCATTATATCCAGATATATTCGTGCGCACCAAGCCCGTGCGCTTTAACGCATCCATGTAATTAAATTTAAGGATTATATATATTCTTATAGCAGTTATATGCAGATATTAAAATCTTATGTACTGGTGTCTCTATAAGCTTGTTAATAGTTGACTCTAGAGTCTACCTGGCACAGCAAAACTTCACGGATGCTTTCCAGAATTCTCATTATACCTGCGCTTCATGCAAACATGGTGCAGGGCCACACCTATGTTGATGTGTGGTTACCTTTGGTGGCCTTTGCTGCTGTCTCTTTGTCATGGTCCTCTGTCTCGTCAGCTGAGGAAGCCTCTGCATCCGAGGACTCGCGTGCCTCCTCGTTACCCGGTGTAGCGTGAGACTGTAAGTCTGCGTTTCCCGAGGACACGGGCTCCTCGGTGCTTCTTCCTTCCTGCGCCGTGGCTGGAGCAGATGTCGTGGTTGGTGGCGCGTGGAAGCGAGCAGGAGCAGTGGGGTGTAGGCCAAAATGAGAATGGGAAGGGTTCGGCTGGGGGCCGTTGCTGTTGTAAAGTTTATGAGAATGTGCGTGCGTCTGAGACAAGCGGAAGTAGCCCGGAACAGGCACTGAGCCCCCGCCGCCGCCATCGGTAACTGTACAAGAAGTCGACCCTAGGCCGGCTGCACTTAACCTCGAATAAGTCAGATCTTCTGCGGTCGAGGCTTTGGGGCACTTCGGCTGCTCATAGAGGCAGTAGGTGCTTTCTTCCTTAATGTTCTGAGGGAACGAGCAGGGCGCGACCTGAGGACCTACCGGGTGATCTTGGTCCATTCGACATGACCTCTGCGCGTCCATGTACATTTCCATACTGGACAGGTACGCACCTGAAGCAGGCACCATGCTTTGGGGACCAACCTCGCTCCGCTTACCCATACCTGGGAAGTATCCATAGTTGTGTAGTCCGTAAGGCACTTCTGTGGCGGTGCTATGAGGTACGCACACTGCGCTCCCAGTATAGTGACCTCCGCCGCTGTCGGTGCGACCACTGATCAGAGAATCCACTAAAAACGCATTTCCTGACGGGCTGTCCGAACATGACATTATTGTGGTGTATTTTGGCGAAGGGAGAAGATAGCCCTTTCTGGCTGACATTTCTTGTGCAAAACATGCTGGATATGATTAGAGGCACCCCCCCTCTCAGTCCGCGAGGACCGTGAAACCAATGGCAGCGCTGGTAGACGGACAGTCCCTCCCACTCTGAGGCTACGTAGGAGCTGGAGCGGTATCCATCATGGAGCTGAGGCAGAGAAAGGAGACAGCACAGAAATCAGTGTGTTCCTTCACTTCGCCTTAATGCACCACCATTAGCCCGTAGAAGGGGCGAGGTCCAAACACACAAAAAGTTTCTAAAAATTAGACAGAATTGTACCGAAATCTAGATTTTCTATCCAAGTCTGAGACACTGATGAAGACTGTGTGGATCAGATGATGCGCTGGTTTTCTTCATGTAAATCAGATGTCATACAAATCACAAAGCTAAACAAAAGGTGCAATACAGTGGAAGCATCAAGTTTGTGAAGTTAGAGCTCTGACAGTTCTCCCCCAAACACTGTATGAAGGACAGACCAAATAAAACAATACAGTCAAAGAAAAAGCCAATTTACTTGCGTTACAAACACACTGATTTACATGAGGTGTAGCCTGAAGGTAGCATTCAAGTTTAAACTTATAGGGCTACTGAAACCCACCAACAAACACATAAAATAACAAAGCCATGGGACTTAACGGTAATAAAGTGTTTTTAACTGTAGGGAGAATTTGCCTTTGGCAAATGACTTGGTAAAAAGCCGTTTATATGGTGCATCCAATAGCCTTAAGACAGTCTGAGACCTTACACTCTAAAGGAAAGGTGTTAATGCTCCCTGAAGATAGAGTAAGTAATGCCAAACATGCACCTATGGTGTTTTTATTTATTTATTTATTTAATTTCATTCTGTGCTTTTCCTTAGTTCATTTTATTTTGCGGGATGCCTCCGAAATCGTGCGTAGTTTGCATCATTTGCATCATAAACGGTCTATATGTAAACAACAATAATAATAATAACATGAGCATGTTTTGAACGCAGTCCAATTCTGTGACACTAACAAACATATGACAAACAGTGTCAAATTAATTCAATGTAATGATTATAATTCACTCCAGTGAAGGTCATTTGAGTTACAGCGACACAAAATACACAGACACAATGTTTTGTTTAATTTTGATTAATGATTTCATTCTTTAAAATTCTGGAACCATACATACCGCATTTTAATGCTAATAGATTATACAGTAACCTGGAAATAAATCTGACCTCAGGGCATTTTTTAAACACCTTAATGGTATTTAGAACAAGCGCACTTTAGTTTTACACACTAGTATAAAAATATTTGATTTTACAGATGAATTAATAACAAAAACAGTGACTTCAACGCACGTTTGTATTTAATTTTGTCTTCCAATAATTTAATAGATACAATTTATTGAATGTACATCCAAATATTCACTGTCTGTAATGTATTAAATACAGTTTAATGTACGGCGCGAGTGTAAATGCATATACATACGGGGTTTTTTCTGACGGTGGCATTTTTCTCTATTTCTTATAAACACAAAAACACAAACTATTTTTACTGTACAGTTTCATTTTTAATTCGACTGCCAAAAGGTGTTTTAAGGGAAAAGGCTGAGTGTTCAACAGCAAACATTCAAGTCATCCTGTCGGTCCAATTTGGGGCAATAAGGGCCACAATAAAACTCTCCTTCCATGTTGTAGTGTCCTTGGCCATGTGCACTCTATTGCTCTCCCCAGGTTGAAGTTAATCTCGGCCAGCTTTGCCATTACCAGGCCCAGGTGGCCGCTAGCCCCCCGGGTTTGGGCACTGAAACGAGGAGATTTGGGAGAAATTCATAAATTGAGTCCATTTAGGTTTTCAAACGCTGTGTCAATGACAGCTCATTTATGCAGACCGACTTAAATCTTTACGCGTGGAAGGTGAACATTTGTCAATCGCTCCTGCTCAAAAGGTACATATTTTAGATGGCTTAAATGAAGGGAAGTTGTTTTTACGTTATTTATGCGTGTATGGATATAGTACAATAACCTGTAAAATGATGGATGAGAAATATATTTACAGAAAAGGACATTTTTCCTGCTGTGCGCGAGTTTTAAAGACAAAGGCCGTGTGTGTTGGATATTTACGCACTGGGTAAATCCCCCCAAATTCTAAAAATAATACCACTACATGCTACTAAATTCAGACAAACTAACAGCTAGTGGTTCAAAGTCTGTGTACTCTTCCCCACAGTGGCCTGTTCCTTATGGGACATATGAGCCAGCAAGGAAACTAAATACATCAATTAATTATGTGTGCCCAGCATTAAATTGTTTTGGCCCGCACACTTCATGGTGTTGTACAGGCATGGGGGCCTATCGATATCTTTGTGTTACAGTTATTAATTGTACCTATTAAATCTTCATTTTCACAGCTGCCCAGCTATTATATCCTCAAAACAGTTTACTCTGACCACTGGCTTTGATCAGGCCCATATAATCGTGGCCGAAGAGGCCGTTTGAGTCGTATCATGTTCGTCCTGAGTGCAGTTATGAACAATAATGCGGCGTTTTATTACATCCAGCGGAAGCATTTATTTTTCACGAGAGACAAAGGAGAAAGACTAGGTCCACTCGCATGAAGGTCCAGAATAGCAACCCGCCACTTGAACTGACACCGAATAGGCTCAGTGCAGGTCTCTGACTATGACAGGAAGCAAAAGGGGAGACGAGACCGGTGCCCTATCACAATCAGATCGACTTTGTTAATAACAGTTTTAATACACTTGGCACGTACACACAGTAATGTGTTTTGGAAGGGCGTCAGATGTTGTTAGTGGGTTCTTTGAAGAGGAAAAATGGGAAGAAGACAAAGAAGAGTGAGCAGCTACACAAACCAGCTGCTGTGCGTAAAGCTGAGCTGCATTAGTATGAGAACCATCTTAAAAACTGAAATCATTAGGTCTGCATCCAACAACCACTGCTTTCCGTGGTATCATTAAGATAGTAACTGTGTCCATGTTTACTACTCAAGGCAAAGCTTTCCAAATCCAAAACATTTGTGGCTGAACTGGACGGGATTGCAGATCTCTCCAGGTACAAGCCGGACATGCTGTACTTCAACCATTAAAAAGCCCCAGCTCAGCAAAATGAATAGCACATGCAGCATGAAGGCTTGGCACAGATGTGTTGCCTTATTAGGGCCCCCTGGAAGACTTTCTCTACCGCACGGCCCACTGTAGACCAGAAAGAAATGTGGGAAAACTAAACAACAAAAAAAAAAAACAACGATTCTAATCTTAAAGTAAAAGAACTCTGATGAAAGAGGAGAGTCCACAGGGAGAAAACACGAAAGGGTTGTTCTTGTAGAAGAGCCAACTATGCAACCTTCAGGCTATGTTGACAACTTTTTACCTGCATGCATTTGAGGTGAGCTTGGAGACGAAAAGATCCACGGCCGTGACATTGGTCCCAATAGCGCCGCCCGGTGGTGGAGTAAAGTCTAATCCGGAATCCAACCTTTGTCACCAAATCGAGGTGGATGAACCACGAAGGGAAAACCTCTCAAATACAGTCGATGCAGCCAACAAGCAGAGGCTTTTCCTATATGTCCTCACTCTGTCGTTGCTCTCGCCTCCTTGGTAACACAGTTAATAACCTTGGGTCTCAGACGGTTTATTGCACTGCACTCCAATTGTACAAATGCTCCAGACTCTCAGACAGCTTTTATGGCTGCGTTGCTGCGGCAACGGGGAGGATGTCCCGTAATTAGGGACGGAATTCCTGCGCGCAGTAAAGGATGCGCAACGCAAGGCCGGACTAAGGCAGAGAGAGGCAACCATAAACTTCAGCCTCTCTCCTGCGTTTATGGCCCTTTTGACTGTCATATATGAACGCCAATGCGCTGCGGCTAGCTCCCATAAACACAGTGATAACAGCAGCAAATATGGCGACCCTCGCCAAAGGAGAATGCTGTTGGAACAGTGTTTCCAAAGCCAATCAGTGAAATGACAGCTTGCACAGCAATACGCACAGGCAACAAAGTAAGAGAGGAAAAAACGAGAGACAGTAAAAGAAAACAGAGTGTACATGTTGAAATACTGGAGGTTTCTTCACAGTAAATATTATGGGGCTAGATAAAGGTGGACTCACAAGATATCAGCTCAATAACAAAGAGTCTCTGTAGATGGAACACAGAGTTGTAAAGCCGCTTATGGCTCAGAATACTGTGGAACATTTTTCAAAAAATACTTTAAACAACACGAAAAGACAGCATGAGGACGAGAAGTTCTGTTTTTGTTCAATCAAAGTCATTTATATCATATCTGTCTACGTTTAAAAACATTTATTATCATATTTGACAACTATATTAGTTATATTTCACTTCCATATTTTATTAAAAACAAATACAACATGTGCATTTAATTGAGGCTAAAGTTGTGAGTCCGTGCGTAAAATAAGCTGGACAATTCATGATTTTCATGTGTGCTTTGAAAATCTGATGTTCGTTAATCTTTTTTGTCCTTATTTACTAAATATCCTACCATCCAGTTGCAAAAGTTCTGATTTAAGACTGTCTTTCGTGTGTTTTTCTCGCGTGCGTAAAAGCCTCACATGTGCGCATATCTATTTCTTTGTTTAAAAGACAAACATATGGTAAAAATCAAACAATAACCAGGCACAAATGGATTTTTTTCAATAATCTTTTTCATGTGTTTTATTTGGAAATATAGTATAATACACAATAATTTGGGCATACCAAGCAATTGATTCAATGCGATGACCCTGACCAGCCCTGCCCTGGCAGCATGGTTGAAAATGTCGCTTTTCTATTGTTCAGACTGCAAGTACCAAAGGATCATGAGTCATGTGAAAAATATTTTCTTATGCATATCAATATGAGACCGAAGAGGCCCGTTGCATATACCTGTGAGAATATATTGGGCATGTACCTCAGTGCAACTCCCCACGGATCCAGTGGACAAGCTTATCTCTCTGGTTTGGCCTGCATTATCAATATTCTTGTGATAGTCTTTAAAAAAAAAAAAAACGACAACAAGAATTTGGTATTTAACGCAAAAATACATTTGAGGTCAACACAGACTGAACATGGAATTCCATTGGCCTGTCTGTAATCATGGACTTCGACTTGGTTAGCCGTGGCATTAAAGGAGAGAAACGAGTGGCTACAAAATAAATAAGCACACACAACAGAAACACGTTACATTCTCATCCTTTCGGACTCATTATTTGGTCACACCAAAGTTCGTATAGATTTAGTTTTGTCACATATTTTCCACCATCCTAAATTCACCACGTTTTTTTTTTTAACACTTTTCCGATTTTCAAACAGAAAAATGAAAATAATCTTTTGATTACAAAATACACTGGCTCAGTCACATAATGACTGCTGATGATTCTGTCCGCGTGAAAACAAAATGAAACAAGGCTGTCTGTGAGTCACAATAATATTAACACAGGCCTCCGCAAGCACAGTCTTGGCGAGGACAAAAATCCATTTCTACATTTTCCAAACAGTTTGAAGAGCGAAATTTAAGTCCACAAACTGTTTTAATTCATGCTCACTCTTCAGTTGCTTCAGATCACAGGATGCTGATGTCCTCGAACTTGAAATTAACCATTGAGCAGTGTTGTTGCACTGTCTCGGCCATTGTGGTACACAATGTACACTGGAGAGTCACAGCCGGAGAATCAGTCTGTAAACGCAGTCAGTCCCACAGCACAGGACTGGAGGAGCTGGGTTGAACCCTAAAGCAGAGGATTAGATGTATAATATTGTAATCTATCTCTGTTCAGTTTCTTCTCCTTCATGCGACGATTCTGAAACCAAATCTTCACTTGTCGGTCGGTGAGGTTGAGCATCCGAGACAGTTGCAGGCGCTTCTCTTTGTTAATATACACACTGAAAAAGAATTCCCTTTCAAGTTCTCTGATCTGGTATTTAGAATAAGGGCACCTTTTCTTGCGGGTCCTCTGTCCACCTGGAGGTTAAACACAAATTATAGTGGTTAAAAGAAAATATGAGCATTTCAAATGATCCATGACTATGTTATAAAAAGATTTACACGGTCTAGGTGTTACCCAGATTACGCATGAACGGATTTCCTCCACATAAAACATTAATAACATATTTCCCATTTGTACATTTCAAGTGTCATACATTGCGATATTATATTACACTGAAAAGATTAGCAAACCATTCGCTGCTGAGTCTCTGGACAATACACTTGGGCTTTGACCTTTTCAGGCTAAAGAAAACAGTGCGTTTGATTTCGTAATGGAATCAATCAAGGGTTAAACAAAGACCAGAAAACACTGCAATGAACAATTTTTATGAAAATAGTGTCCATATAGAAGACACAAAAGTAAAACGTATAAGTGGAAAAACAGTGCATGGTAGCTTTAAAACTATAGAGCCTGTGTGTGGAAAAACCTTAAGGCACCACCCTCATTACATGCAAGTGCTCCTTTAACGCTAAGAAAGCATGAAACAAGCGCTTTTATAAAACATGGTATTAACGCAGGACGATGGGAATTCACGTTCATATGAAGAGTGCTTTTTGGAAACGTCAGGTAGAGTTATAGAAAAATGACTGGCCTGATGTCTTTCACGGCCAATTTCAATTCCAAACACGTGATCCTGCAGTTTATAACAAAGTTTTGTTGGGGGTGGGGGGGTCTACAGGCCCTCTATAAACCTTATATGCTTATAAAACAGCATATAAAATTTTTAACAGCAGCGCGCAAGATTGCAAACTTTCTCTCATAACCGAGGCGCTGACTTTAATACATACTGCTGCTGCTGGATTTCTCCTCATTGTTGCCGGAAGATAACTCCGGGCTGCTCGTCTCATCCCGTGGATCCTTCGCTTCGGTGTCACGGCACGACGCCGCGTCCTCCGGCGCGGAGCTAGGCTGCTTGTTTGCCGTTTTGTCCCCTGAGAAGCCGTTCGCGGAGGAGCTCTCCGACGCGTTTCCGTACGCCGACTCGTAAAACTGGTCGAAGGCTTGTGGCAGAACGCCATTCCTGCCCACGTTCCCGTAGAAATTGGAGGCAGCGGAGCCGGCGCTTGTGTGGTGGTGGTGGTGGTGGTGATACGCGGCGGCGGCGGCTGCTGGACTGTTTTTACCGAACATGTCCCCTACCACAGCCGTTTGCGCCGACAGACAGTCCCGGTGCACCATGTCCTCCGCGCTGGGGTAACACTGGGGCAAATTCCCCCGGTGCGGCCATTTACCGGACGCGTCAATGGCTGCATAGTCCCTGAACGTCACCTCTCTGACGGGTTGGACCTGCGGCAGGTTAGAGGAGTAGGAGTATGTCATGGGGCGGGTGGACGGGGTCTGGGATAAAAACGAGGGAAGACCGGAGAAATCAGCCCCCGCCGAGACGTAATAAGTGCAACTGGGTAAATACATGTTCGATCCGACGGGGACCCTTTCGTCAAAATCCATCATCGTAGTTCACCCTCTACTATAACTCTATGTTGGGCTTTGATTCGCCTATAACCGCCCTGAACATGGCTCTGAAGCGCCGTGCCTCTTGCCTCTTTGAAGCAGGTTCGCTAAGCAGAAATTTGGAGACGTAAGCTGACGTGGAGAGCCATCTCCATCCACTCCACGGAGGCGGAGGTCACGTGACCACGCGGCAGAAATTGACAGATTTTCAGGGCGTGTGTGTGTGTGTGTGTGTGTGTGTGTGTGTGTGTGTGTGTGTGTGTGTGTGTGTGTGTGTGTGTGTGCAAAAGACATGACTGTGTGTCCTAAAGCTTGACATTGGTGCTTTATCGCCATGTCGACCTAAAATGAATTCCTTCACATGCAAAACAGTCCTTGGACAGAAAACTGCAACTGAGATTGGGTGCGAGTTGTCAAAAACGAAAGGACACAACAGACTAAATATCAGCACAAAGTTCCCAGAGTTGTACTTGTAATTTCAATCTCAATGTGCTTTGGAAAGAAATGTTTTTACTTGAGTTTATCCTCAGTTGTTTTTATCTGATGCATCTGATCAACTGCAACAAACACGGCACGCCAACTAACCTTATCTGACAAAAACATTTGAAAGGCAGTGTTAATATGAACTGGTAACAGTTTAGTCCTGAACTGGAGGAAGGTGAGCCCAGTTTATCTGCAAGTCTGCTTTTAGAAATGTCTTAGTCATCATCATTTGGTGGTTTACAACATAGCATTTGGCTCTGTGGGCATTTGGTTATCAGGGTCATGTTCAAAGTAACGGCTAATGTTTCAACAAGCTACAATCGTTTTAGTACCAGTATAACAAGTATAACCAGTAAAACCAGATTGCTTAGAAATGAGTGGTCACTCGAAGCCAAATTTAACTTTAAGCTCCCAGGCTTTTGCAATGTAATATAGACAAGAAATCTCGAAACGATAGTCTTTTTTATATATTTTAAAGTGTCATCTTTTTTCAACTAATTCAGCCAAAGTCCATATGCGACTTCCTATCAGTGATCAATAAGAACCATATTGGTATTTAGAACCATTTACGCGTTCTAAACCATCGAAATAAGGAACGTAAAGGCACATTTTTTATTATTTTACGAATTCACACTTTTAATTGCATATATAACGTATTGTAGTATTTAGTTTAAGCCACAAAACAGTTAATTTACTTCATTTAAATCACAGAATATCATTATGGAAAGTGCGCAAAAACTATCTGGGGAAGTCTGTGAGCCAATAATTATTAAAACAGCCTCAATAGTCAAACTGTTAGAGGACCTGTAGAATAATAAACGTGTCTTTTTTAAAGTGGAGTTGTCTCACTGTACTGTTTTGCTTCATATTAATATTTAATGGGCCCTACTAACAGCTCCAAAACTCTTAGCATTCAAGGCCGCTCCATTTTTACGCACGGCTCTTTCTTCGTGTTTTACTTCAAATATTTATTCAAATGCGCGCTGTTCGGCAAGAAGACAGCTTCCAGACATTTGTGAAACACGTTAATGTTTTAATAAATTAAGATTTCCATCATGTCTTCGTTTTTTCTTCCATATTCCAACGTGGCATATAAATGCTCATTTGCGCATATTCAGCCAATATACACATAAAAAAAGCGAAATGTGCTACTTCTTTATCTTGTTGGATAAAGTTAAGTAGGATTTCAGACTATCCATGGCCGTATTTCATAGTTACTCGAAAATACAGACACGGCCTTGTTTCGACAGCCCTGTAGAAAATGTAATTCCTGATATAAAATGCAGATTATTTGGATTGGAGCTTTTAGAGGAGATAAAGCAAACTCAGAAAATCAACATGCGGTATGTTTTGAAACGCAAAGATTTCTGCTGTTTGATTTGATAAACATGTCACCATACACATTCTCTGGCTCTCAGTTCAGAGGCCACCGTGGAGCTTGTTTTGAAGCGGCTGCAACTTGACTCTAATGTGCTGTGAATGAGAGACCTGAGCTAGGATTAAGACCGCTGCGGCTGGCCTGGCCCCACAGCCCGACACACACTTGGGGATACAAGGGGCGTCTGATGGCACATGTGAAACATAACCTTAAAATATCACATACATTAAGACGGTGCAAGCACCAAGTGGTCCTTTGTGACTGCATCAAAACAAGAAAAAAAATTCTCCATAAGATACTCTGCTTTCTTGCAAGTCATTTGATTTGGTTAAATTGCAGGGACACAAACAAGTCAACTGTCTTTGTGACCATACGCTCCGCCTCTCAGTCAATCCAGACAAATTCTACGAGTTGTGCTGAAGCTTTTAAGCTGTAATTGAGCACAGGATGCCCAGGAAAACCAAAGCCAGCTCTGCACAGACTTGCGTTTTTATAGCTGCCATAGTATTCTGGTGCGCTTTTTTCTCCTCGGCCAGACAGACACCACAAAACTGGCCATGCGTGATAGGAAGTCACCACCTACATGGAGTCAAAGTCAGCAGCTGAGGATTTTCAACGACAAAGACAGGCCATGTCTTTGTACAATTCAGGTAAGAATGTTACTTACATGAAATGAGATTATCTGGAATCCGATGAGTCAAAATCACTTGCAAAATTTTTTTAATTAAAAAAATTGTTTAATTGAAACAATCAACACAAATGTCATCCTGCTTGATATAAAATGTGTTCTGTATTAGAGTAAGTAGGTCTGATCATTCTTCTTGTGCTCTTTTGGTGATTAATACTTCTGTCTGGTCTGTGTAAAACCTCTCAAAGCCAAAGCTTTGTCTGTACGGTCGACTTCAAGTTCGGGGGAGGGAGAGGAGTCTTCACAGAGAGCAAAGGGCCCACCGTGCCCCGGATGGACTTCCTCTAATTGCTTTTGCATTAACGCTGGCTTTAGGTTACATGCTTGGTCGATAACATGAGCCTGCAACTGTAAGAAATGACCATGTGAAATGAACTTCACCTTCATATTATGCTTTAACATGTTTTATGCTGTTTGGAATGTAGGTGAAACACAGTTTTATAGTGTAAATGACAAAGAATATGCACATCGACAGTTTTAATGAAAAGCCCTTGCGTTGCTTTTTTTTTTTTTTTTTTTTTTTTAAGCAAACAGTGTGTTTTATGTCATATTTGGACAAAAGGAAACATCTTAAGGCGGTATCGTGAGTTTCACTCGTTAACAGCCACTATTTGTCACCAGTAAACACAGACAGGGATAAGTATTTACACAGGGACACTACTGCCTTTAAATCCTAAAGCTAAGTCCTGATCTGCTTTCCCTGTGAATCTAGATAAACATACATTGAAATAAATCCACCAGCTGCTTCAAACAATCATTCCAGTAACTAAACAAAGGTTATTTTACTTTTACTTAAGACTTACTTTCCATTCCCGAGTGCTAAAACGGGCTGTTTTTGTCAGGCGACTTACAGATTGGCCAATCCGTGCGCCATAAAACCTTGTTAGACAACAAGTAAACAATTACGTGTTGGGGGGGT
>JAPSES010000058.1:4314053-4324476 GCA_029822895.1 Maxillicosta whitleyi
TCCGTTAAAACGCAATATAATAAACCACATAAGAATATTTACTTGACAAAAACGCACATTCAGGTCATATTCATTAGCAAAAAATATTGCCTCGCATTGCGCAAAATGATGATTGAATTATTATTATTATTTTTATTAGCCTATTTTTATTATTTGTATTATTATTATTATTATTATTATTGCGCTTGAATTTTCGGCATTTGTTTCATACATCTGATAAAGCCATGATCTAAAACTACAAATTGTAAATATAAATATATGTCCGATAAGAGGAAAATGGGAAAATCAGTTTCCGAAATACATTTTAAAAATAGAAAGTGGGAATAAAATTAATTAACCAGTTTCATTGTTAGATAATTTAAAAAAAAATCATTCATACTTGGTTAAAAGAAATATTTTATCTTATTTTAATTTTTAATTTATCACATCGTAGCCTCTATCACGTCTCACCTCCGTAAACATCTGAACAATTCCATTATATTTAATTTTTTCTTTAGCGTCTTTGACAAAAACTTAACGAGAACCCAGAATCCACTTGTACTTTAAGCAGATTTATGTCCAAAACATATTTACAGAGAACAGATGATAGTTGTAGACGAAACAACCTTCTTCGTCTCAGTATATTTAAAAAATAAACGTTCATTTCTTGTTGTGAACGATCGCCTTCCTGTCACTGCTACAGTCACACAAAGGCCAGAGCTTTACGCAACATTTATACATTTAATAATCCTACATTTTCCTAATTTTACTCATGATAACTATGACTCAAACAGCATATTTACAAGTACATGGTCAGTTATAATTAGCTGTATTATTATTATTCGTGTGTTGTTGCCGTTTCTGGTGGCAGACATCACCACTTTGTGTGAATAGATTTTCCCTGATGACCTTAACGCACACAGATAACAGGACGCACCGTAACAGGAGATAAGATAGTTAAATAGTAGTAGAAGATTCAGATTAGTAGTAGATAAGTTATTTTAGCAGTGGAGGTTTCAGATTAGCCGTAGATAAGAAAGTTTGGATAGTTTATGCCATTTTATTATTCAGTGTCATTTAGAAATGGGCTTTTACGCATAGCAAATGTTGCCAGTATTATTATGATTATTATTATTATTTGTAGTAGTAGTAGTAGTAGTGGTGGTGGTGGTGGTGGTAGTAGTGGTGTGTTTGGTTGTAGGCCTTACAATCCGTGTGGAGTGTTTTATCCATTCATAATGCACTTGAGTTTGTCACTAAATCGTCGCTAGATGGCGATATCTGCTCACGTTTCAACACAGTCCATGTTCCACAGACACTTTAAAGCTTCACCCTGACTAACATTACGCACTTATGTTAGCATTTGCATTACAAAACATTTCATTTGCGTAAAATATTTATATATCAAATAAGTAAAAAAAAAAAAAAAAAAAAAAAAAAAACGCCTCACGTCGTGTTCTCAGTGTAGATCTAAAACACACAGGGCGTTTACCTGAATTTAATATTTTAGGATTTCACTTTGGAGATTAATTGAATTGATTCCTGAAAAACATATACACAGCCTAGGCTGGATCAACACATACAAATGGAAGTGTCTATTTTAATGGTGTCATACGATGAAACCGGTCAATTTGAACCATAACTTTGGGTAAAATTCAACCATATTTTATTGGGACGGACTTTTTAACACCGACATATTTGACTCACACACAAATAACCTGAATATCATGCCGGAATTTACTTTATATACAACCACATGAATACGCACACATTATAAAAGCTATGATTGATATGAACACATATCCCGGACGATTATCTAAAGCGTTATAATAAGAATTGCACCATGGATTGGATATGAATGAGAGCACGGATTCCTATGATAAGACTAAACTTCATACAAGCTAAGCATGTGAATACGTTTCAAAGGAAAGCCAGGAGAGATTAATATTTAACAGTCCCAAGGTCCAAATCCGGAATACCGTCATTTCCTGTGGATCCTGTGCATTTATCACTGTCGTTAAACTTGCAGATAAAGGTGTAGTTCGGTGGCGCACACCTTTCTGAGACTGGGCTCACTTTTCCTGCCTTAAGAGTGAACATGCCAAGAAAAAAAAAGTCACACATACTGCAGGTATAGATACATATACCCCCCTCTCCTTTTTTCCCCCCCACCTGTCTCCTTTAACAACATTTAACACCATTTGGGGGGTGAGGAGGGATGGAGTGTCTTTAGGGAAAGGCCTGACTTCAGTTCCAAAAACTCCAGGAAAAACATTTGGCAACATTTAAATGACTCATATTCAGTCAGAAAGGAGTTTTGAAGTTCCAATCCATTAGTCCAAACGTGTGTGTGTGTGTATGTGTGTGTGTATGTAGGAGTGTGTGTTAATGTGTGGGCCAAGTAGTTTATCTCCCACAGATATTGTCCCTAATTAAAAAAAAAAAAAAAAAAAAAAAAAAAAAGGAAATTAAAAAACTAGCTGATGGTTTTCAATTTGTTGACAATTTTCTTCTCCTTTACGCGTCTGTTTTGAAACCATATCGTAACCTGCCTCTCAGACAGGTTGGTCTGGGCCGATATTCTCCTCCTTTTGTCCTTCGTTATAAATTTATTGGCGGCGTACTCGCGCTCGAGTTCCTTCAGTTGCACCTTAGTGTATGGCACGCGCTTCTTTCTTCCACGCCGATAAGAGCTGGAGTCTCCTCCGACGTGGGACACTGCGTCTGTGGAAAGACACACAACAAGCTGTCACAACCGCTTTCCCAACATGTGGACACAGCTTCAATAAAGTGAGATTTGTATTTTTATATGAACACATTGAATTCGACTTCTGATTGTGATAAATCCAATTTATATAAAATATATATTTTTTATTTTATTAAGTCATTCTCTTAAACTTGTAAATAAATCAACATAATAAGGATAATAATAATAAAGCACTGACAATAATGTTATTATTACTGTAGCGCCATTTTTATAAAGTGTCCTAATCTATTGGAAAATCTTTTAGTGCATTATTGTTACTGCCACTTTACGAAAACGTACGTTTTAAAGCTCAACTTGTTGAAACATTTGAAAATTATCCACACATCATGCTGTTCTGTTTGTGTCTCAACTGAGCAGCTGACGTTTCCTATACTCTCCACTCGGCACCGTGTGTCCTGTTCTGCGTAAAAACACACTAAGGTGCCAGAGTGATTAGCCTGTTACAGACTGGACCGAACGCCTACCAGGTATGGGCTTCCACATGTGTCCGGGCTGCGGCTGCTCCTTGGGGCAGTAAACCTGGCCGCCCCATCCGTTAGAGAGAGTCCACGGTTGGTAGCTCTCCATGGGCAGCAGGGAGTCGTGTCTGGCCTCAGACGGTGCACTGATAGTAGGCACCACCGGAACGTCCAGGTAACTGGGAACAGGTTGATATGGGCCCGAAGGGTAAGTGGGATAGAAAGCGAATTCCTTTGCCCGAGAGGTGAAGTCGTCGCCCGAGGCGGAGGAGTCCATGTATTTCTCTCCATATGCGGAGGGGGGTTGCGCTCCGCAAGACTTTATGCTGCTGTGATGCGACATTCTGCACGGGTAATAACTGCTACCGAAGTACCCATACGGCAAGGACGCACTGGATGAATTCTGAGCAGCAGAGCAGGGGCTGCACTGTTTCACTGGCTCGCCCATACCGGAGGTGGGCACATCGCTGGATGAATACGCCGTGCTTGGTGCCAGGGACGCGGGGTGCGCCATCAGATTCCTGCACTGATTCGCAGCAAAGTTGCCACCAGCAAAACCCTCCATGTTCTTGCTCACTTCATCGGAACCTCCGCCGTTATCGTAGAGGAACATCACCGACGGGTCGACCCAGCGAGGACGGAGGAGCAGTGACGTTGTCATAGCACGGCATCCAACATTGAAGCTTCTGGCTCTTTTTTAAAAAGCCCAGAGACTGAAAAAAGGAGATACTGGTTCCCAGAGAGTAAAGCCACTCTGACGTGCGCAAGAGCGCTGAGGGTGAGCTGTCATTGGCTCAGCTCCTGTCACGTGGCCAGGCTATGCAAAGAGGACGGTAAACAGTACATATAATTAAATGGAGGAAAATGCGGCGAAATAAGGTGACCGTACCTATCCACGGGTTTACCTTGTGTCGTGTCATTAAACTAGAAGCATTTTCAACACTAATAAAATCAGTCACACATACACATGTTGGAATCTCTTATTCTGTATAAGGTTATTTTACAGTAGATCTACAATTAGTTGAAATAAAAGACTATTGATTTTTTTTTAGCGTATTGTTGGTTTTAAAAATGCAAAAGGGGTCGATTATTCGAATATGATCAATAGATTCGAATACTCATATGAGTCATGCGTCTGTGCATGACTAATACATAAACCATATGGCCTTACACAAGCGCAAGGACCCGCAATTGTCTACGGCGCACGTGGAATTAGATATTAGTACACAGCGAATCATCCACAGAGATCCACATTAATTATATGTGTATTATATGAGTGGGACTGGATCTTAGACAGCTGAAAAAGTAGGATCCTCAAACAATGAAACACGCTTTCGTCTGTCGCCTGCTGAGGCGTAGATGCAGTGAAGGGGTGTTATAATTGCTCGTACTCTGAATAAACAGCGCGTTCAGACTGGCTTATAAAAAAATATTGAAGAAAATAGTAAAGAAGGATATATTTATGTTAAATGCATGTGTGCGTGCAGGAGTTATTGGATTCATGATCATGGACAGGGGCCTTCCTAAAACGGGGCCTACTTTGGGGAGTTTCGGTTAAAAATAATGGAACATCTAACACGGTGCTTGAAATGAATCTTTAAAACACTAGACTTGCGGCATACATTTTAGTAAATGCAAAGAGAGAGAAGAGCTCTGGGGCTGGCAGTGCGTGCTTGTTTTTACATAGGAGGTAGACGCGGCTGGAGGCCAAGGTCAAGTTGAAAGTTGCTGTCTAGCCATCCAGCCTGTCGGGCTATTCAGTCTTTGAAGGGACCGTCTGAGCTCTTGAAAAGAGCGGAAGAGGGGTGAGAATTCCTGTCCCAATGAAAGCTATTGGAGGACATTAACTTTTACTATCATTTTGTTTTCTTCACCTTTATTCTCACGAGCTAGTCTGTGCCCGCTGTACTGGGGTGGTGCGTATACTTCTGTATCCATGCGCTGGAAATGCATGAGGAATGTTGTTGTTTTTAATTTGCAGATCTTTTGGAGGTGTTTTTGGCAAATACGTGTTAAAATGATGTGAACTCTGGAAAAGAGGGGACTGGATAGACGTGTCGTGTGTGTGTGTGTGTACGTGTGTGTGTGTGTGTGTGTGTCTCGTCTGCTGCTTCTTGTTTACGACCTTGGTGACTCTCCCGTCTCATTCTGTTTTGGAGGAAATGGATAGGTTTCTCTGCACTCTATCAAAATCCTGCATGAGATTTGGCCTAGTTACATATTTAATTTTTTAAAATTGTTTTCTTCCAATGATCAGTTTAACAGAAGCTGCCTCTGAAATGCCTGCATCAATTAGACAGATGTTAGGTTGCCAGTCTGGGCGTATTTTATGCATCAAAAGGTAAAACATTAGCAAATATGAATGAACTTATTTAATAATCACATTTTGATATTAAACACATGTCCAAATTCCTAAACTCTGATCATAGTTTGAAGTGTTTAAGTGATTTTACTCTATTGCCTGAGTGAAAAATGCAAATGCGCAATGATAACCAAAACAAACGTCAATCAGCTGAAGCTATAGAGGCAATAAAGATGCTTCCATTATATCTATCAAAGGGTTGTACGTTGCAGTAGAAATGTTAAAAAATTACTATGTTTACAGGAGAAAGTGCACGTTTTCTAATTAATGGCAAAATGGAAGTAGATGTGAGTGCCTTTATTATACATTTAGGCTATGTGTGTTTTTTTAATCACACTGATACAGTCGACCTGTCGGAATTTATTATTATTTATTTAAAGGAAATGAAAGAAAAATAAACGATTTGATTTTAGTTTGAAGGTATAAAATAAGCTCATCCTTGAAATATTAATCAAGATATTGCGTTTTTTAATGACAATCATGACCACGGGCTCACGCAGCTCACTGGATGGAAGCTGATTGTGCGTAAAAACAGAATAAGAAACCAAAACTTTTAAGTTTCCCAGATCAGAAGGCAAAATATAAAGACATATTCCTGTATTTTGACAACAGGAATAGTTGGAAAACGACTACGTAAGGCGACTTTTAGTAGCCTATTGAGAAATGTTATTTTACATCTTTATGCTGCACATATTTGTGATTTTAAAAAAAGCGACACCTTTAACTGAATTGAAGCACATTTGGAGAAAACCTAGATAAAGGTAATGTAATTCATGTGTAACTGTGTCTACAGTAGCTTGGATGTATCTGACATGTAGGAGAAAGCGATGAAATCATTTCAGCAGTAACATGCAGAAACAGCTATGAGTCATGGTGTAACTGTTCAAGGTTTCGTTGGTTGCACACTACCCCATGGCGTTTTTCTCCAACGTAGGCAAATCAAGTCTCAGAATAAATACAGTTTGAGTTAATGATTAATTGCCACTGTCGTCCTGTTGTTTTTGGGATTTGTATTAAACCCCTGTTTTTTTTCTCCCCATCTCAAAGATTTCGTTTCTTTTCCTATTCCGTTGACTTTTGATTATTTAAGTTTTATGTTTTATTTTGGTTCTGGTCAGATAAGTCGCTCGGATCCGTGGGTTCTTTGTGTCCACTGGTCCTCGCCAAGGTGGCCTCCGGCGCTCACATGTGGTCATTCCAGACACGAGACATCCCATAGTACAATGAATCCACACTTGTGTGCAACGGGGGCGCGCGCAGTGTCCCGCCAAAGAGACGAGCATCGCACAATGGACTTGCACAATATGGCCTGGGGGGCCTTTTGCAAGAAGTTATTTATTGTTGATTTGGTACTGGATTTTCATTCAGCTCAGAGAAATATGCCGGTGGTAATGGTAATGGTAATGACACTGGAGATTTACGTTCAGAAATGATATGCTACAAATTACGGTATTCTTATTCCATGTCATCTTAGTTCTTTAAAGTTACATCAGAGGATTCCTGGGATGATGTGGAGACTCCGATCATTCACAGGGATCTCTGGGAGCCACTGCTTGGCAGCATAGCCTGCCAGGTTTTCTCTGAGGTCATTATCAAGGTTCAACCCCCTGTTTGTACTGGCATCCAAATTACGCAGTGAGGGAGTGAAAGAGCACATTTATTCCTCGGCCCGTGCGCTTGAAGCCTGGGCAAACCAGGCAAAGTAGGGGCTATATAAAGTTATGCTCAGCTATAAATTTATATGGATAATAACATAACTTGGGATAGAAAATGGGTTACTAAAAGGAGCTGCAGTCGGATTTGAGCCTTGCTGATGAGTTATTTTTAACGAAGACGGCTGTCAAAAAAGTGTCAAAACATAAGGGCCAATATGTTTTTGTGGTCAGAGCAGTGAACCACAGGGCGGTCACACACTTGACTTTTTTCATATTTTCTGGATGGTCGCCTGTGGTACGATTATGAAGGCGTGCATAAGAGAAACATAACCAACCGTCTGATTTTCGGACACACACACACACACACACATAAAGGTCTGTGGTTATAACAGGAAAAAAAAAAAAAAGTTCCACCCATAAGGTGCTTTTAATGTGCGATTTTGACTGACATGTTCCATTTACTGTGCGCTCTGATACACTTTCTTCTGCACAAGTCTTAAATGTTGCGTTAACAGCCTGCTAAAGCTTCAGCCTCTGAGAACCACGTGAAATCATTTATTGGCATATACAGGAATGTGAGTGAATATAAAGCTCTGCAGTGTCATATCAGAGGCGCACGTTTTGCATCTGTTCATGGATATTTTTGGGATTGCAGAGGCGTCAAACATCAGCTACTTTTTCATTTCCATTGTTTCAGCAGTGGTCTATAATCATTGTGACTGCGCACGCACACAACACACACACACACACACACACACACACACACAGGCGGCGAACACTCACAAGTTTTACATTATTTCCTTCATAAATATAATGTAATTTCTCCCATTTGTTGGAAAAACTACCAACTTTCACCTCTTTTTAGATTATTATTAATACAGTTATTGCTCAGTATTTTTTAAATCATTATTATTTCGTTTATGGGGTATGACTGAATAACTGTTTTGGTCTTTTGTCTTATACATAACACATTTCCAGCAAATAATATCATCACATAATAGCTCATGTTTCTTGGCGTGTGCAAAATACAAGCTATAATGTGAAAAACATATGAAATATTCCCAGAAACAGGGGCTTTAAGTGGTTATCACTTCTTATGGCCTTATTCATAAATAAAAATAAAGTGAATATTTTGTGTTGCGTAACTTTTTAGAAGTTAAGGCACAAGTCAAAACTACAGCAAATATTCACAAGGTTATTTAGAAAAATCAGATTCTAAAGTCTAACTATTTTCTAAAGAATTCGAATAAATAAATAAATAAATAAAATGTATCCTATCAGCTCAAATAAACAAAAAAAAATATTCTAAAAGAACGGGGGATCATTTAGATAAACAAGTAATTAAAATAGATTTTTAAATGGAAAACTCAGTAGTTTGTTCATTCTAAATAAACATCTACTTATCGGATCACAAACGGTAAATATTTGCAGTTTTCTTATTTTTTTAATTTCGACTCCTGTGGTTTTTGATGTGGTTATAATTAATCAAATTGCTTCTTTAAAGTGACATTTTCTTCACACAAATGTATCGAACGGATACTGGCTAAACTCTAAAATGTCTGTACAATGTCTTTATTCAGTATTCTTCACTGTTATTAAACTGCAAATATGGAGTTGAAATGGGCGATAAAAGGGGAAGTTACAGTTGAAACACACCTCAAGTCACATGCACATCAGTCGGAAGCGTTTTGTAAATGTTAGACTGAACCCACTAAACAACGAGTCAGTGTAATCCTTAAAAAAAAAAAAACAGGAAACAGGAAAAGAAATGTTAACGTTAGAATCGACAGCCTTATGTCAGTACCACCCAATAAACGCACACACAGAATAGTATATTAAAAAACGGTAATGGGGACATACAGTATACTTGCAACGAAGCTGATGACAGCAACATACTCCAAAAATAAAAGACCATTTGCAACGAGACGGACTTGTAAATATCTTTCTCAGAAGGTGCCAGGGACGCACAAACCGGTCTGAAGAATTACATGCACTCTTGTGAAACGTCAGGGATTTGCACCTGGTGTGTTTCCTTGCTACTGCTGAATTGGTGGTAAGCCATGCCCCATGATGTTTTCCTCTTTAATAGGGTTGCACAGGCCTGATTTCAGTGGCTTGCTAAGCTCTTCTTCTAATAGCGCATGGTTTGCAGGATGGCGCAGGGAATAGCGTTAAAAAAAAAAAAACTGAGAAAAAAAAAGCGCAGAAATTTCCAGTTGTATAGTCATCAGGGCATGTTTCGCTCCAAGGTCAGTGAGTTAGCTCTCTGGTCGCTGCGTCATCCTGTTTCAAGGCCAAGTTGAAGCAACAGGGACGGGAGGGGCCACGGTAATGAAGGCTTGGCAATTGGGTTTTTTTTTTTTTTTCCTCCAGGACCTGACTCCTTACACTAGCTGCACATTTACCTCGAATACACACGCAACATCCACTCAGATCCATCCATGCAAAATTCATCATCACATACTGAAAACATCTTTGGAGCATGAAGGAAATATTCTGTCGGGTCTGTGCTGCCAGGGCCGCGGGTTGGATTACAAGCGTACTGCGCAGGCTCCATGGTCAAGTTCAAGTTGGACTGGCTAGTAAAACCGGGGGGCGCATTCTGCAGTGTCTGCCGAGGGGGGCGCTCCCCCTCTTTGATCTCCCCCCTGCAAAACTAGACACTGAAGCCCAGTCTTTAACTGCTCTCCAATGCTCTGCTCTTCTGCCTCTGAGTATGTGTAGGTTTAGACCTGACAACTAAACTCTTAATTTCTTCATTTAGATGAGGGCTCCTCTGGGATTCCACACTCAGTAAACTCTCCAAACCCATCCGCTGTCCTTCACTATCTAAAACACACACAGTATAAGTAACACCACTACAAGGCCATTCATCTATTGCGCAAAACCTTTTGTTGAGTGTTATCTCCGGATGATCACAAGATCCCATCTGCCCCGGCCACGACCTGTTGCATAAGTCCCGTTAAGTAGCACAACAATGGGACCTTTGCCATCCGTCATAATAAAACACGGAGATGAATATGAAAGTAGAGGGAATGCAGCCCATGTTCAAGACAAATGTGCAGAAGATAAAAAACAGATTACATTTGTAAACACGTGTATCTTGTCCTCAACACTAGATTTATGATAGATAGATGGATAGATGGATAGATAGATAGATAGATAGATAGATAGATAGATAGATAGATAGATAGATAGATAG
>JAPSES010000058.1:4325045-4335449 GCA_029822895.1 Maxillicosta whitleyi
ATAGATAGATAGATAGATAGATAGATAGATAGATAGATAGATAGATAGATAGATAGATAGATAGATAGACAGACAAATATATAGACAAATATATAGACAGACAGACAGATAGACAGAGAGAGAGACAAATAGACATAGATAGACAGATAGATAGATAGATAGACAGATAGATACAAAGGTCTACTTTAATGCTTTTCTCACTCAGATTGTGCAGGCCACATAAAAGAGTCGAGGGAGAAAACCAAAGGAATTTCCCTTTCCTCCTTTCTGCCTGGTTGGGGGATGGGGCTGCCACCGCCGGGGTCTGTTCCCTCTTTCGGACAGGCGAGGGCGCACAAGGACAGCGGAGGCTCCTGTAGCTCCACAGTCGGACTCAGCCTCCCCCTCCCCAGTCAGACCACATGGCTCCACCTCTACACAACACCATCACCGGCCACTGTCTTAAATACAGAAGAGGAATCTCAACCAAATGTGCTTTTTCAGGGGCATCAGGTATGTCCAGGTTCACCTCAGGTTCCAGTGTTGTCTAATGTGTTGCGTATCTGTGGAGTGGAAGGAGCTGTATGCGTGGTGCTGTGAAATAATTATTATGTCAAGGTAAGAGAACAGGTGCAGGTGGAGCTTCTGCAATAATTGAGTAGATTTTGTTTTTTGTTTTTTTTCTTTGTGACAAGTGATGAAGCATGTGATCGCATCAAAACTCACGCTGTAAAGAAGTTGTAATTTATTGCACTATACATACAAAAGCCTGTGCCAATATTTGCACTTTCATAGAACAACCACTTCAAAAGATACTGATCTAAATCTACATTTCTGTATACAGTTTAATCAATAGCTAATACGCCTAAACAGAGTTAAATCCACATTAAACCAGTAGACCCCCCCCCCCCCAATCCGTCCGCACAGAGGCACAGGAAGTGAAAATGTGCTCATCAAATACCTCATATTTCTAATGAAAAAAACAAAACAAAACAAAAAACTACTAGGTAGATATAGTAAATCTATGTGGAGGGAAATGGAATGGATAGTTACATTAAAGAGCGTGAACATGGACAGTGTTTTACATGAAACACAAACATCTACTATTAAAACTATTTTTTTAAGTATGATATGTAACACACACACACACACACAAACAAACACACATACATTTGTGTACTACATTTGTGCAATGAATTAAATATAAATTGCATGTGTGCTAATGTGTTTTCAATTAGGCTTTAAAATAAGGTGAATAATGTATCAGTCTAAGACAAAACTAAACAAAACAAAAAAAAAAAAATATTAGGATATCATATATGAATTTGCCCTTGTGTATTTTACCTTTTATTAAAACCCTGACCTATGTGGATTTAACTTTACTCCATTTTATTAAGAGGGAGGAAAAGAGAGAACAAAAGGGAGGATGACGATATTAGGGTTTGGACATATACATATCAATCATTTTGTATCAAATTTAAATTTAAAAAAAAATGTTAATAATATGCATTATTTGTGAATGAATTCGTGATTGTAATATTCTTTAATAAAACCGCTACAAATTAGCCTTTAAATATGTATTTATCTACAAAGGTGTAGATAAATAGGTGTATGAACAGACAGACAGATCCATACAAATGGTCTGCTTTACTGCTCCTCGTGCCCTCTGATACCCCCCCACATATATTTCGTCCTTCTGTTTACCCATAACCAATCAATGCGTGTCGTCATCGGGGGGGACCATCATGACGACTGGCCTATTAAGAATGACAGCTCCGGAGAAAGAGAGAGAGAGAGAGGGTAAATGGTGATCCCTCCCAGAGCTCCCTCTCCGCACTCTGGAGCGCTCTCCTCTCAGGGTCAGACCGGATTGGATTGCATCCCCTCTTTTTCCAGAAGCCTCTCCTTCTCCTCAGGACTCTTCCCCCCTTCCCACCACCACCACCGCCGCCGCCGTTGCCACCACTAACATCATCACCACTATACACACACACACACACTTACACACATACACACACCCCTCCAACCTGAAAGTCATCGCCTGGGTTGACGGCTTGCACTCTCCCGCAAAGTCGAGGTTTTTGAAGTCGTGCTTGTAATGGAAAGCAGAGAGGAGATGGTGATGCTGGCGGAGGGAGGTCAGCGTGGCAAGAGCGGCTCGAATTTGTCGGAGGCAATCGGAAGCCCCCTGCGAGAACCGCAAGGGAAGCCGGGCCATAGGAGCTGCCTGAGCCCCGGGGCTGCGCCTTACTCCCGGGACAGGACGGAAGTGGTTGTGGGGGAAGGTGCAAGGAGGAATATGTGCGCCGATACCAGGACAGTTGGCACGTCCTCCACCGGAGAAAGACACCGGAATGAGCACCCCAACAACAAAGACGCCAGCAGCTCAGACACTGAGTCGGACTTCTATGAAGAAATAGATGTCAGCTGCACGCCTGAAAGCATGGACTATCCAACAGCTAAAGGTAGGCACAGCTGCATGCCACTGCAGGTTTTCCGTGATTGCATGATTGTACTAAGGCGGTTCATACACAAAACTGAACCACATGCACCTCAGAATATTCACTGATTACATTTTTCAAACACTCAAACGCGTTTATTCTAACGCGGTGAAATAGATCTGCAGTCGGTGTTGCACAGCTGTTCTGTCAAGTGACCACTGTGGCTGGAAACCCACTGTGGTGACACCCACAATGTAACCACGCATTTTCCACACTAGTACAGGAAATAAGCCCCTAGATTGCATAGTATTTTCTGTATAAATGTAAAGAAAATATGCGCAGAATCTCTAAATAAAGGCCAGAGGATTTTCTTTTATTATTTATCCGACATGTTCTAAAATGTAAAGACCATGAATGTTCACAATAATCGTTTTTTTACTCGTCAAATACTATTTAGAGAATATATTTTAATCGCTCTTTGTTGAAAATAAGCATGCAAACGAATCACTACATGGAAATTATTTATTTTCCTAGTATACTATTATTATTATTATTTTTTAAAAATCATATTTCCTCAAGCAGCTCCAGAGAATAATATTTTTTAACTATTAATATACAGAACAGTGGCTTGGACTTATGAAGAAAAAGTTAAATATTGTGCAATAATAACAATAAAAATAAAACTGATTGTAAATTGCAAAGTCTTAGAAAAATAACCATATTTAATAAACGAATTAAAGGGATATGTGTAATTAATCCTCACTAAATATTGCTTTACTTGTTTGCAGTTAATTATATCTGACAAATTCTGTACTGATCCAGGTCCAAATGGGGATTCTCCGGGTCATCCAAGTGAGACCGGTAATGACCCGGGTAAGGCCGTCCCAGGTCAGGGATCTCTGTCCTACTCTGCAGACCAGATTCGCCGGTACCGGACAGCCTTCACCCGGGAGCAGATCGCGAGGCTGGAGAAGGAGTTTTACCGGGAGAATTACGTGTCCAGGCCGCGGAGATGCGAACTGGCGGCAGCGTTAAATCTACCTGAAACCACCATTAAAGTAAGACATCCAGGTCCCAAAGGGGCAGGTCTCTGTGGTACATCTGGGAAATTTCAGAAGCTTGACTGGCAAATTATCAAAGATGGAGTGGAGTAGAAATATTAGAGATTGGCAGGTTATTTTAAACATTAAAAAACAAATACACGAGACAAATATTAACCAATAACAACCGCCTACAGGCTTTGATTATGAGTAGAGGCCTTTAGTCTTTTATTATTTTTTATATAACACGAGTATTAGTTCGTTTATAGAATTTATTTCCCCATTTTTAATCAAAATATAACCTTATTGCAAATTCACCTCAAATTCGTGCGTAAAAGCGCAACTTCCGCAGCTGTTGTTGATGCTTTGTTGTTATGTTGTGCGTTTCTGTCACTATGTACAGTGGTTAATATTTGACAATTGTTGCCTCATTTCCAGGTGTGGTTTCAGAACCGCAGGATGAAGGACAAGCGTCAGCGTCTGGCCATGACTTGGCCTCACCCTGCGGACCCAGCCTTCTACACCTACATGATGAGCCACGCGGCCGCCACCGGGAACCTGCCCTACCCCTTCCCATCGCACCTGCCGCTGCCCTACTACTCCCACCTGGGGGTCGGAGCGGGTTCGGCCCCCGCAGCCACCCCTTTCTCCAACCCCCTGCGATCTCTCGACAGTTTCCGAATGCTGTCTCACCCCTACCAGAGGCCGGAACTGCTTTGCGCGTTCAGACACCCCTCCCTGTACCCGGGTCCGACCCACGGCCTCGGTCCCGGTGGAAGCCCCTGCTCCTGCCTGGCCTGTCACACCAGTCAGTCTAACGGTATCTCATCCAGACCCACCGGCTCGGACTTCGCTTGTTCCCCAACGAGCAGGACTGACGCTTTTGTCACTTTCACGCCTTCAGTTCTCAGCAAATCCTCATCTGTGACATTAGACCAGAGGGAAGAAGTTCCTCTAACAAGATAAAACCAAAACAAGCGACTCTCGTTCTGTATACGCCTTTACCATAAGCTTTTTAATATATATTACATGATCAAGACTGAAACAGCATGAAGATGTAGCCTGTGCGCAGTGAAAGCCAGCTTAAACCTGGGCCAAGATAATTAGCCAGATCTTCAGGCTCTGTAACGCACAACGGATCTGCCATTTACACCCAGAAGAAAAATAATAATCCCCGCGTAGAACAAAGACAGTGGAGCTGAAATATGACGGCATGGACTGAAGACTAGATTTGATTTTTTTTTTTACAAGATTAATTTGATATGAAGGAGAGAGTGAGTGAGTGAGTGAGTGAAAGAGAGAGAGAGAGAGAGAGAGAGAGAGAGAGAGAGAGAGAGAGGAGGAAATCCAGCGAAACGTTTAAGTCCTTGTGATGGATAGCGTCAAGGTTTTTATCATTATTTGTCGTCTCTTTACGCATCCAAATCGACTTACGTGTATTGTTAGTTACGCGAGAATGATGCTTTCCATCTCTCTTTTTAACAAGGGGATTTGTTAACATACTGCGGCCGTCTCATTATAAGCAGCTCTCCACCGGGGCCCTCACTGCGGCCCGGGCCGAAATGTGCAGATGCTAGTAAAATTAGTAAGTGATGTATATGTACGACCGGGTGAATTTTGAGTGTTGAATTAATGATAATACCATGAAGGGATCGTTGCTGCCAAAAGGTAACAAGGCGTCAGGGGAACGGATTACAGCCCACATGGTTTTGTCGAGGGGGGAAGAAGAAGAGGAAGAAGAGGAAGAAGAAGAAGAGGATGGAGAGACAGAAACAGAGAGGACAATCATAATGAAAAACAGAAAATCTGGACATTTTTTAAAAGGACATCAGACTCGTCCTTTCAGTCCCACCCTCAATAATAAGACTCTCTTTTTAGACCAATTTAAAATGTGATTAATATATACCTATAGGCCTATTACCCTTTTAATAATATTTTTATCGCTTTGCACTGCTGCAGTGGCACCGGTTAAATTGCATTTCGTGGAGAGAGCAGACTAAGAAATGATTATTTTTTAATTTCTTTTTTTTTTTTAAGTTGTTTTTGTTTCCTTTCTTGGCTGGGTTGTCCTCGACGTCTAATTTGCAATAAACACTGTCAAAGAATCATTGGAGCAACTGAGTGTTTGTCACCTTTTACGCTTGAAAAAATGTCCAAAAGGCAGCTATAAAATGAAGATTCGTATCCAAATGTGACTTTAAAAAAATAAGGATGAGTAGTTTAGAAAAACTTTGGCACCCTTTAGACAATTTCGGGCTATTTTATTCAGCACAAGTAGAGTATTACAGCCTTTCGATACTCATAATTGGTCTACTCCTTCCTCCCACCCAGAACAATAATAACACTAATTTTGTTCTCAAGTGGTCCCTGTCAAAACACCAGAACGCGCCCCCCTTATCTCCTGACGTGACCGCTAGATTGACCGTGACAGTTAAGTGGTCCCCGGGCTCCGTTAACGCCACTCATATTTTTCTCTGCGACTACTTAATAGACACTGCAGAATTAGTTGTCTGAAGATATTGGAAATGCAAAGAGATCGATGAGTCAGAGGCCCGCCACCAATCAGCGGGATCCTAATTGGCCGCGGATTTGCTCGGGTTGCGCAAATTAAAGGAGTTTTGTGAGTGTAATAGGATTGGAGAGATGGCACACTGTGGCCCACGAAGAGAAACAAATCACATTTTAAATAGGGGGTTCTGTTTTTGCATCGTTGGTATAAATCAGAAGTTAATGCGTTAATATGTAAAATTAAAAAAAAAAAAAAAAAATAGCGTGCGTATTTACGCGCCAAAATAGGCCTATTGGCCAGTGGCAAAACCTGATTACATGTCATTTGATCAAATGCAAAACAGCATTTTGAGAAACACCTATGTTGTATATAAAGAAGCATCCTCTAGCATCTGAAGTAAATATAAACGAATATAATTGATTTCTGCAAGATGAGGTTATCACAGGACAGAAAACTAAAACTGTACGCCATTTTTAAAAAGTGAGTATTCTTATTTTCCTGTGATGCTGAGGTACAGGTTCATCCTCAACCTCATCAAACAGACAGTGCTGCACCCACACACACACACACATCCACACACACCACAGCCCTCCCTCTCCACGCTCTCCCACCCGCACACGCGTTTGATTGATGGCCTTATTAACTGGAGTTCTTGTAAGTGTGACCAAGCTGATTAAAATGCATATGTTTGGAATAATACACCGTTTAAGCCGCCCGGGTCGAGGCAAAACTACAAGGCAGATTTATGTAAACTATCAGCCGGTGTCTTTAAGCCTGATGGGGACACGGGTCATGCAGGAAAATGGTTTTGGTTTGTGAATAATAAAATCCTTCCATAAAATAAAAACGAACGGATCGAGGTAGCTGAATATTTAAAGACGCAGGCTATCCAAAATTCTGCGGGTTTTCTTTTTAACAGTCTGGAAAGATTGGATCTGATTTTCATTTGGTTGCACAGGAGCAGCAGCACTATACGATCATCTTCTAAACCCGCGTCACACTGTGCCAGAATGACACATTAAATTGAGGCAAATTACAACCACATTTACCCGGCGACGCATATGGATCTCAATCTCTCTTTGCTGCATAAACTATGTGGCTGAATCCTCAACGGCCTAATCCAGCAACAACATGCCATTTAATCGCCGGAAGATTGCATATGACTGAGCTTGAAGATATGATGTGCTCGTAGACTGCGCACATAACAGCAATTACATCAGCCTTATAAGATCCTATTAGTGAGAAATGGCTCAGGGCTCCCCAGCTCCCAGAACTAGCACAAAGCATTTTGATAGGGGCGGTGCAGTGCAGCTGTCCACCGAAAGCAAAATTCAGAAAAAAAAACACCAAATGGATCTGTGACTGCTGCTACTGCTGCTTAAATTGGATTACACCTAATTTACAGGCCCTTGTCGTAACGCAAGGGGCTGGCGGAGGCGTGGACGGACCAATCACACAGTAATGATGATGAATGGGAGATTAATGCGCATACAAGCAAGACAATTTAAGCCTTCATCTGTTTAAATAGGCTTCCAATATCATTTGGAAACGGAGGTCACGTTAAATCAATCGGGGGACGCGTGAAAGTCGTTTTCGGCTGCGTCTTTATCAACATTATTTACGGTGCACTGGAGACAGCTATATGCAGCAGGAAAATGGTCCGGCTGCTACGTGCTTATGTGACATAGAAGAGTCACAAAAACGGGATGGATTCAGGACAGACTGGAAAAAAAACATCCTGGTTAATCCGTTCATTCTGTTGTTGGTCAAATCAAGTCTGAGATGCTCCATGGCGTTTCCGTGCGCATTTTTGCTCCATTTTTTTCTCCGTTCTTGACAAGTGAACATCTCTAATCCAAACGTCCTAAATTGGATTTTTGTATAATGGTAACCTATAACACAATAGAACTCACTGAAGGGAAGTCCGGATGAGAAATAAATTGTCTAATAGGCACAGCTACTTGTGCAGGGTGAATAAAGTGCTCTTCATTTTATGCTGGCAATTTAATTCTGTAAATGACTGAAGTCCATGCAAATCAGAACATGCACCAAATCGGATTTGGAAGCTTTTACTTTACAGAAATGTCTCCCAATATTAGATGTATTCAAGTGGAACTGTAAATCTTATGTGTTGGGTAATTTCAACTCATAGCTGCAAAGTGTAAGAAATACAAAACAATTAAAAATAAAAAATCAATAAATGTTCACCTATGGATCTGAATAAATAAAAAGGAAACACCACAAAATGGATGTTTTAGGAGATAAAGCCTAAAATACAATAATGTAGACACCATTTACATAAAAACCTGCACAAACACACATATCACATCTATATTCAAACACAACAAATGCATTTACATAAATACAAACTGAATTACAGCAGTGATTCAAAGGAACAGACTCAACAACATAATCTATTGCATCTCTGCTTTAGACTGCTCTTACTTTTTTAAGGCGGACTGTTCTTGAGCTCTTAAGGAGGTCAGAGGAGTGTTTTACCCCTGCATCATATACTTGGAAGTAAAAATGGGTGAGTTTGTTCAGTGCAGTGGAGTATTTTTATCTATTATTTTTGTCCACAATAACTGCAAAACTGCTGAAAACAAACAAACAAAAACAAAAAAAAAAACCTAACCGAATACTTATAAGTGATGCATCAGTTCTCCATTGATTAAGATGAAAGGTTTAGGATGTGGAAAGCACTGGTTAAGAGTGTAAAACATCTGTTGGGGTGATGCGTGGTGAACCAGAACAGACACCCAAAGGATCCTTATTTGCATCAGAGTGGTGACCCCCCCCCCCCCCTTCATAGACTCTTCAGCATAGCGCTACTTTATGGAGGACAGAGAATACAAGCACTGGGTTAAATTTGTATCTTTAAACCAAATGGCAGTTTTTATTTTGTCTTTAAATGGATCCGAAAATGTATCATTACAAATGGTTCTGTGATTTAATCTGTTATTTAAGTGAAAACTGAAATGCCGAGTGTGATCAAAAAGCAAAAAAAAATCTTGTATTTGATGTAAAAATCACTTTCTATTCTTGATTTTTATGGTTCATTTCCTGGAATTGGTCACATCTATAGCTTCCCAGAGCTGTACATGTATATATCAGAAAGAGCTGCTGTCTGATACCAGTTGTTATCTAATTCCATCATATAATTTAATAATAAATATAAGTGAAATATGCAGGAGCAGTAAGCCAAAAGGTATGATCCCAGAATGTAATGCAGACACCCCATATATAATGAGACTTTTATTAAGTCAAAAGTGATTGATTTTTGATCAGTTTGTCTTACAACAGGAGTCCTAAACTTTCCCTCACATGCTGGTGATCCTTTTTACGTAGCATGACTGATTCTAAACCCTCTATAATAATTCTCTAACACAATTGGTCGACAATGATTTTTTAATAAATGATCTGCTTCAGAGATTAAATTTCCTAAATCTTATACTTTATTCGATTAATTGGAAAACAAATGACACTAACTGATGTTTTATTGTATATGTTAAAGTGTTACTATACGTATACAGTCACAGAAAGAATGATTAGACCATCAAAAACAATGGTTCTGCAATCAGGTATTAACTCCTGTGTGTATCATGTGACTAAAACAGACAAAAGAAAACACGGAATAAATAAAAACATTGTTTTTGTCAATACAATGACATAGATATTGATGTAAGAACTGATGTGATTTTGGTTTTTATCAAGAAAATATGGAAAATAGTTAGATATCAGATCTGAAATTAAACTATTATGAGCTATTTTAGTTATTATTATTATATTTAGCCAAACAAATGTACCTTTATTTGTAAAGAAAATAAGGGGTGGTCTAATATTTTTTTCTGCAAATGTATGTGAGCAAATGTGTATGAGTTTATATGTTCCATTTATAAATCTTCCATTAGACAGAACCTGTAAAGTGAATTTGTTAGAATGTGTAGACAGTGTTTTGAAGTAGATCCAGCTGCTTTGAGACAGTACGACCCATTTTATCATTCATTTTCACTTTTTGACCAATGACCGTATTTTACAAACTACATCCAACCAAAATTTGAAGAGCTCTTTACCAAAAGGCTATATGTCCATTTTCAAAAATTAAGTGTTTTTATTGTCTTTCATTGTCAATATCACTGAAATCTATGTCATAATGTTTAAAATTGTTATGGAAATAGCAGATAACATTAACCTAGTTCCACTTTTCCTGATGCTATCTTAAAAACAGGTTGTAAGAAATAAAATAAAATAAAATAAAATAGGGATGTCCCATATTGGCTTTTGTGCCGATATCCGATATGCCGATATTGTCCAATTTTCGATTCCGATATCAGCCGATATCGATGTCGATATGTGGATTATTTTTCCTGCTAATTTTGGTAACATCACATATCTCCTGTTGTGGAATGAACACAACATGCTTAATGTTATTGTG
>JAPSES010000058.1:4354736-4370690 GCA_029822895.1 Maxillicosta whitleyi
CAAAAGGTAAATTCTGCCTTTGTCTCTGTCTTCATTTTATTCCGATTTAAGACACAATGGTCAGAAATATTTTGCATTGTGGGTTTAACTTTGGATTCGAACGGTCTTACTGCAAAATATCAATTTTACACATGCAAAGTAAATCAAGATTAATCGCGATTAATCGATCGCGATCAAGAAAATTAATCTTTTGACAGCCCTAATTTTATTAAACCTACTTATATTCATTTGTGGTTCATTTATTTGTGTTTTTGGACCCTAATAGTTCATAAGGTTTGAATTTGAACCCCCCAGGTGCTGCAAAACTATATTTACATTCATTTTGTCAAAAAATTGAGTGGATTTCTACAACCTGTTTTAATTCCTGCTTAATTTGTTACATCTATAACTACTTACATCACAACATTTGTACATATAAGCTCTAGACTTCAAACATTTTTCATCATTTTTATCATTGTTTATCAGCAGCAGCGGTTGTAGTAAAAACTGAAAATATGTCCAAACTTTGAGCTGATTAATCTAAAATGTTCAGTTGCTGGTTGAACAGGACAGAGCAGCACAAAAAACAACCTGGAGGGGGCGGGGCCTGAAGTGGCTCAATCACATTTAAAGGGCCGGCACTCAAAACCATCTTTCTGGTGTCATTACTCAGAAATAGTGTTGAAGATGAATCTGTGGAGTTGCATTAATGAAGAATTCAGACCCAAACAGAACATTTACAGTTTATGTAGGCCCAAGGAAAATGTTTGAAAATGAATAATTCTATTTTAAAAAAGCAAAATATCACTGCTTTAAGACATTTCAGGTCATTGATATTTGTTCAGGCTATTCACACTTTTGGTGAAAGGATCATTTCTAAATGGATTTTCATGTTAATTTACACTAAAACAAAGAGAAACCATTGTAGTCGTCATTATTTCTAAGTTATTTGTGATCTGACCCACTTCAGGTCATATTGGTCTGTATGTGACTCCTGAACTATAATGATTTGAAACCCTTTAATGCAGTGGTTCTCAAATCCAGTCCTCAAGTACCACTATCCTGCATGTTTTAGAGATTCCCCTTGTCCAGCACACCTGGAAGCCATTACATCATTATCAGACTCTTGCAGAGCCTAATGATGAGCTGATCATTAATTGAACCAGGTGTGATGGATGAGGGAAATCTCTAAAACATGCAGGATAGTGGTATTTGAGGACCAGATTTGAGAACCACTGCTTTAATGTTTTTAATTTTTTATTAAACGGGCTGGATTAGACTTTTTGGTGGGCCATATGTTTAACACTTGTGTTATAGAGGATAAGCTCCGTAGCATCCACAGCTTTAAGATACTTTCACATTTTGTGCAACAAGATCATCTTCACATGAATACCACTGTTATGATCTTCTGAGTGTAAATGCAATAATGCAACATAAAACACTCAGATTAAGCTAAAAACCAACTGCACCATAGTGGCTAGACATTAACATCACCAGATTCTAAGATGGTTTAATATATTTACCTGTTCTCAGAGTATCTGCAAGTTTGATGAAGCATTTTTTCAAGGGGTCCTCTTACATCAACAACAATAACAGGCCTCATAGTTTTGCCCTGCAAAAAACAGCAACATCATGTGTCATGTCTGGAATTTTTAAGAGTTTTGGGTTCCAGATATAAGGACTAATTATGAATTTTAAGGATATTTAAGTAACTTAGGACAATCAATTTCAAGACTTTTTAAGGATCCTTGGTCTCTACAGTGAATAGAAGAGTGCAACATAACAAGACTGTAAAGGCAGACTGGAGATTACATGATTGTTTTCAGTATTTTATCATCATCCGTGTCAACTTTTAGAGGTTTAACGGCAAAAAAAAGACCCAAAACAAATGTGAAACGCTCTTGAGGCTGTGTGTACCACAATTATTATTTCAAGCATCTAAATAAAAAACAGGTTGAAAATCACAAGAGGAATGAAAAGTTGAAAATGCTGACATACTTGTGGGTTTTAAGTCTAACCTCTGCAGAACTCTCTCTCTATATATAGCATCAAAATCACTGAACAGCCCTTAAACAACAATGAGCTGAGACCATAAAATGGTGTGGCCTTAGACATCTATTTCATTGTAATTGAAAATGCCTGGAAATCTATCAATGGTCCACATAGCCACTGATCCACATTGTATCATCACAATGAATGCAGTCACAGTTCATTTTATGTCCGATAGCAGTTACAATATAACCAGCTTACAAAAAAGTTAAGCATCAATAAAGATTGCAGTTTGACCTCAATTCTACTTTATATACAGGAACTGCTGAGTAACTGGGTGTTGTCAGACATAAAAAATGACATCTAAAACTGACTGGATTTTGAGTTTTTTCAGGATTGTATGGTTCAGAATAGGTTGACTTCCTAACACCACTTTCAACTATACTCAGAAGCTTTTGTGGCCCAGTTTTTCCCAGCTTAAAAACACTGAACTGAAATATTTCAATTTGATGAACCGCACAGCCAATGCCCGAGTGGTACACGACCTGCGATTGCCTTCACGGTGTGTGTTGGTTTGTTCCAAAGCCTATAAATTAGTTGGGACTCTGTATCTAATTTGTCATTTGAAACCATTATTATTACCCCACAAAGCTCCTACTAGTTTTTCAGATGCTGGTGTAAAACAGAAGGTGTTATTCCCGTCTTGATTAGACTTTTTTTTTTTTTTATATTCTGCTCTCACCCACTCTCTCACCTACTACCGGTCTGAAACAGCACCGGCAGCGTCGGGATCAGGCCTTACAGCTACTGTCTCCCCAAGCTGGTGGCAGAGATGAATGTGGCTCAGCGGGTTCTGCACCCCCCTGGGTATTTAGGGCCCACCCTGGTGGGTCCGACAGAATCGGCGGGGGCCGGAGCCCTGTACCGTTGCTGGTGATTATTTACTGGGCCTTTGGTCTCTGTGGGAACCAGGTGGTGATGGATTCTGACGGGCCTGATGATCACTCTTCCAATAAGAGTAATTAATATAATGAAGAGCTACTGAGCATGTGCAGAAGTGTGTGATAAATAGAGTGTGTGTGCTGTCGTTACTCACAGGTGACAGAGGGTGTGTGGGGGGTAACTAAAAGAAGGAAATGTACTGTAGGAGAGGAGGAGAGAGCAGACAGGGAGAACAAGATACGAAAGCAAGTAGGAATCAGTAGGTTAGAGTATAGGAGTGTTTATTTTGCGAGCAAATGATTAAAACCATTGAAAACGAACACCACTTCTGGAGGTGGACGGTACTGTACTTGTACTTTGAGCATTTGCAGTTAATTCTATTTCATGTAGTTTATTCTGCAGATACTGTGCTTTTCACTCCACTACATTTGTCTGAAAGCTTTTATAAGACGGACATTTTACACAATGGATAATTTAACAAGCTGTGTGCGACACGTTGTTAAAGATTAAACACATGCTCTCCAACTTTTTTTGGCTTCTGACATGTTACAAAAAACAGTGTTTAGTCAGGGTCACATTTCATTGATTTTTCTCCCTTAAATTTCTCACATTGATCAATGTTCATATCATCACGTATCTCACTGAAAGTTCCAAGTCTGGTTGGTTTCTCTGTATAAAAAGGGCATATAAAAAAGATCAAACTTGCTCCACCTCCAGTGGAAACAACACTGAAGCTTCACTATTAATATTAATATTAACCTGAGTCACACAGAACAGTGACAAGGACTTGAATTTCTCCTCTACCACTGATTGTGTCCAATTGCATAAAGAAATTAAAAATTAAGAGTTAAATCCAAGGCCAAGAAAGTAAGAGTGAAACCAAGGTGACAATATGACAAGCAGAGGTAGGTCCCCTTCTCCTTCTAATGTTTACGCATATTGAAGTACATCCTTCTACCCAGGTAGTGCGTCTTTGTTTCACAACAACTCCGTTCCTCCTTATAGATATTCCAATGAGGATTTCATAGTTATAATTAGCTGCTGTTATGTGCCTTGCTGTTGTTGTGACATGTCATGCTGACCTGCTGTCTAGTGTGGAATTATCTTCACTAATGAACCTAAGCGGAGTCAATGACTCAGGATGGGGGAATGTGTGTCTACAAAACAGGAAGAACACTTGTGTGGGTGTTGTGCTGATGTGCAGACACTGGGGTGTGGATATGGGCTAGGACTAAATAGCCTGACTATTATTGGTGGCTTCATGTAAAAGATATCAGGGCCACTTTACTACATAGTGAGACAGTGGCTCGTTACGCACCGCCAGGCGAGCTATTATACCTGCTAGATTCCAGCCACTAATTTAGCCACATGCCACTTTACGTGCGTTTGATATGAATCACGGGGTGCTTAGAGGAGCCTCGGCCCCCCTCCCTGCGTCGTGACCCCACTGCTCTCACTTCCTTAAAGAGCGAGTCGTTAAACAGCCGAGAGGATCCACCAGCAGTTATAATGGGGAAATAATGAACGCTGTTGCCTCAGGTATTTATCACAGCAGCAACTATCAGAGCTGAGGCCATTTTATTCTCCAAATAGCTGTGCACGGGAGCCAGGATCAGGGGGAAGGGGTTTACCAGGTGGGCAATTAACGTCAAAGTCTCAGAACACACCAGCATAAACAAGAAAGATGCTTAAATCTGATCATCTGTCTGTGTTCATAAAGTCGACTTCAACACTGATTCAGTCTGATTTCAGGGCCTTGTAATTGAACATGGTTGCAGGATGCTTGGAGAACAGACTCTCATCCCAGCTCTGTACCAGGAGACAGAGTTGTTGTTCAGAACCCTCAATACAAACAAAAAAGTCAAGCATCAAAGAGTGAACTCTTGCTGACACACCAGACTGTCTTCTATCCTGGTGTGGACACAGTTCAGTGTGGTGTGTCTGGTGTCCCACCACTGGCTGCCTAGCTGAGAGGGTGAGGCCCTCTGGCTCAGACCGGCTGGCTCAGGACTCTGGCGGTCCCTCGGTCGCTCGCGTCCCCTTCAGACGTCAGCGCAGGCTGGTCTCACCACGGCTCCTTTACAGCCCGCTTTCATGTGTCCTTTAATGGGGAAACCGCCGGCTCAGCAGCCTGCTATAAAACACAGGCAAATTAAAACACCCAAATATGAATCAGCTACGTTGCCTAATTCAGCAAAGCCAGAGGCGTTGTTCGTCTTAAGACCTCATGAAGACCAGAGCCTATTGTCTGCAAAGGCTAAGAGATGCTAAATTATGTCAAACCATGCCTGAAAAGTGAGCTCTGCATCAAGTGTTACAGAGGAAGAGAGGCGACATTTGATAGTAAAGGCTCTTTAATCTGAGCCTGGAGGCATTTCCCTTCTCTTAGACTTAGATGAAGATAATCTTCAAAGCACACAACCGAGGCAAGTGCATATTTCACAAAGAACAATAACAGAGTGAGTCACAAGCCCACGACACAAACCCTGCCACCAATGACTCGCCACAGTCTGCTACAACTGCGGCTGCCACTTAGACAACAGCAGCTCCATAAAATGTCGCGAAGAAACACCAGCTTTTAAAAAAAAAATTGTTAAAATAAAACTAAACCGCATTTGTTTTTTAACTCTCATTTCATTGTAATGATGGAAATAAGGGCATCATTCTGAGATTAGTGCTGCTATTTCGCCTCCACTGACGTTAAATGTTCTGCTGAAGAGCTTTGGAGAAACAATGGAAAAACAGACCACTGAAAAGACAGGATGATTGGATCATAGAGTTTGCACTTTTAAAACTACAGAAGACTGGTGTGTCAGCATCCAAAATATAGAAGTAGAGGAGTACAGATGCAAATACAGAAATAAAGCATTAATTCTTTTATGCATTTTAACCCATGAAGTCCCAAATATCTACTGTCCACCAAAATCATCTATTGATCTTAAATTCTCAATAATCCTCTAAACCACTGCAATTAAATACAGTGTCATCTTTTCATGGTCAGATATGATCCATTTGTACATTCAGATGTTCCGTAGTGAACGTGGAAACACCATCGTCTTCTACAACACTGATTCACCAGTAAAACCCATGGAGTTGGATCAATGACAGTGAATGGAAACACGTGTCACATTCAGTTAATGATAGCGTTACAGAAAAAGTCATTTTTCTTCAGTCTCTCTTGTTTTTATATAACCTTTGACTTTCCCACTCCGTGCTTTAATGAAAATCTACATAATTAGTGAATTAAATGTGGAAAAATACCTGACTTTCACTGAAACTGTGTTACAGAAGATAATATAATAAATGGTGATAAATCCATTAAGAAAGGTTTAATAGAGAGACAAAGAAGAAGATGTACTAGGTCTCTATGGGTTAAAGTAAATATCCACATTTTTTTATAATAATAATAATAATAATACATCAAACTTATATAGCGCTTTTTTGGACACTCAAAGATGCTTCACATTAAGAAGAACAAAAAGAACAGAAAAACAATTACAATTACAATTCAAGCAAAAGCCAGTTTGAACAGATGAGTTTTTAGAAGTGTTTTGAATTTTTCTAATGATGATTTCTAATTATATAGGTGGAAATAACAGATTTGACTTCCGAGAAGCCTCTCGATGAAGGATCTAAAATCTAAAACGTTTGCCATTATTAAAGACAATTCCTTATTCACAAATGGACACAGAGCTAATAGAGAGAACATCTTTTATTTAAGGCTACAGCGTGACTGTTAGTCTCATGGAGCAAAGACAAACTGTAGACACTATGAATGATTTTTACTTAAAAAAAAAACAAAAAAAAGAGAGCGTCAGACCACTTAGATTCCTCTTTGATACTACACATCAATATGAAATATACACTATTTACATTTTTTTCAGAGCAGAGAAGAACAAGTCCACACTGACATTTTACACATTTTACAGATGTCATAGAAGCCGAGAGAGAGAGAGAGAGAGAGAGAAAGATGGGAGGAACATATAAGAATACAACTTAAAGTAAAAAGGGGTACGAAAATAGCCAAAATTTAAGAACAACATTTTGTAGTGAACAATATAAAATTTCAACAGTATTGGTCACAAAGTAATACTCTGATGGCTCGATAAGCAGATGTAGACAGTAGAGTAGAGGTAATAGATTGTGTAACTATTTATCAAAATGGCGCAGTGTGTAACGCCACAGTGCGTTGTAAAAATAACCAGATGTGTCACAGTATTCAGAAGAGCAGAAGTGGCTGATCCAGCAAGTAGTGGCTTAAATGTAGTACCAATAATCTGAAACTATTGCAATTGTAGTGCATTCTTGAGGTAAAAAGAAATAATACACATACTGGAGGATTGAAGGTTGAAGAGAACAAATGTTAAAGCCATAACATGTAACAAAAGCCCAGAGTGTGGCCATTTTTGGTTGCATTAATTTGTCTTTACCGGCTTAGGTTTTCCATCAGAAAAGGGGTCATCCCTAACTCTGCAGTCTTGCATTTTCAGTTCAACAAAATTTTCAACACTATGTGAATGTTATTATGAATTTTTCCCCTTGTCCGCTTTCACTCAAAAGAGACAGGCCTGAGTCGAGTATTTCAGTACCAGATGAACAGTAATAACTCGGGGAAAAACATACTAAAACAGTCGATAATCAATCATGCAAGTATTTCGCACCAAGCTTCCTGAAAAAGCACATAGTAATTGCATTGCTACACGTAAACCTGCAGTGCCTCATCCTACCTCATGTCCCCTCTCTGGTTTTTCACACCAAACAGGGAAGATAGTTGCTAAAGAGGAAGGTCTTAGTCTCTAGATACTGATCTAAGGTCAGTTTTAGCATTTCCTCCATGCAGAGAGAGCATCATGAATTGAAAATATGATTCAGCTAATGCAATGAGGGGACATATGCCGACATACGGTGTATTAATTGGCCTGCAGATCTGTGCCTGAGGGCAAGGCCTTAGTCTCTCCTGAGCATAGTGGGATGAGGGGCACTGGGGTGTGTGCATATTTGTGTATGTGTGTGTGTGTGTGTGTGTGTGTTTATGTATAACACCACAGTCGGCTGTGCTCCTTCTCATTTCACTGTCCTTCTTCCTCGCGTAGGAATTGGAAGACGGATGAGAAGTCCTTGTTAGCGTAGCCACGTGAGCACATAACTCGGAAGATCTGGTGGGCGAGGGAGCCCAGAGGGATGGGTGTCTTAGTGTTGGTGGCAGTGCTTTGGGCCAAACCGAGATCCTGGAAATCAGGCCGCAGAGAGAAACAAAAGCAAAGACAGGCAGCGAGAGGCAGGTGTTAAATGACTGGAATTAAATAATAACTACAACTAGGGGTTTACGTCTTTCCCTCGTGAGATGATTTACTATGTATCTAGATCCATGGAGTTATGATACAAGTCAGAGATGATACATTTTAATACATAACGGGATGATTCAATGTGATGCAATCTTGTTTTTTTTGCTTAATATAGACGTTCATTGTTTTTTTTATGAATATATATTTTTTATGTTTCAGAAAAGACCAGGTAATCCTAGATGTAGTGTAATTCAGTTTGCATATGAAAATCCACGCACTGGATGTTATTACGCTTTTCTGCATTTGAGCTGAGGCAGGCTTAGGCTGGAAAAACTCCCCAATATCCCTGCCTTTTCTTCTTGTTCTTGCTTGTGCTATCTGTGCCATCTCACAAAGCTGTCAATGCCATGACAAGTTGACAATATCGCACAAGGAGATCGGCAATATATGTTGTGCACCCTTTGACTTAAATGTTGTGCTCCAGAGTTTACGAGTAGCCAACATTTTATCCAGCTTCCTTTCGTTCTTATGACATCCAAAACACTCGGAAACTCTGGGTTTTAGATTTGACGTGCACTCGAACACTGTATCTGTGTTGTCAGACATAGTTTGCTCATGATACAGCGATATTACTCATGTTACTCTCATAGAAAGAGAAAGGTCAGTGTGAGTTGATGCATGACTGACCCAAAAGTGGAGATGCTCTGCAGACTTCGCTGCCTCCACTGACCGATTCACAAGTTAAAACCAGGTCATCGGTGAGTTCAGGTTACATTTAGATTGATTCGTGGATCTGTAAGTTGGCATTGTTGTATATTTAAAGTTGAGACTGGTTTCTGATTTGTATCTAAAACTTCTTACTGATTACTCAAAGTGTGTATCCTGATTCTATCAGATCTCCTGAGTTTGGTAAGTGTGATACAACTACTAAGGCTAATATATGCAGAGCACACTTTGCAGGTGTATTAATAGATACGGAGAGTAATACAGAGACATAGCCTGACCAGCACAGAGGAGCTAAAGCTGTGACAGTAAAATCAAGTAGTAGAGGAAGTCACAGATGGACTACTGAAAAGGAGAACCACGGCAAAAGGACAATTCAAACAACAAATTACAGGGATGAGAGAGTGACAAAAGACACTAAAGAAAGAAGAGAAAACAGGGAATGAAGTGACAAAGCACTGAAGGACTAAATTAGTCTGCAACTATATCAACAGTCATTGTTTCATTATTGTTTAACAGGAAACAAATGGAGCATTTACAGATAGCACTGCAACTACTGAAATCTATTTTTCTGTTTTAATTGACTGTAACATACAACTGTCTACATTCTCATGCTATGAAAACACTAATGAAGATGTTATTTATTTTTTTTTTTTGATAGTGAATGAATCATCACGTGGTTAAGGTGATGATGAAGTGAAAGAAAGACAGAAAGTTGGTACCTTAGCCATTAATGTGGTTCCAAAGCCGCCCTGGTAGTTGTTTGCAGAGGGGACGCCCTCCATGACGCCGGGGACTGGATTGTACGTGTCGCTAGACCAGCAACGCCCTGATGACATGTTGAGGATCTTTGCCAATAACTTTGGGTCTAAACCCAGTCTGGAAGAGAGTGATGAGTACACAGTTGGTAACAGGGAAATCTATTATTGTATTTAAACCTAATATATGAACTGCACAAAAGCTACTTGAACAGTGTTTTAATCCACATCAAACAGCTGCTCTGTGCTGAAAGGGAAAACTTTTGGTGAGATGTATGATGTAGAGTGTGTATACTTGTAATTTATGAATGTGGATGCCGATGTAATGCTGTCAGGGAAAGAAGGTTGGATATGAAGGTGTGGAGAAAGATGGGTGTTGGGTGGCCGATGATTGTAGTGACCCCCAGTGAACCCTACGGCCGGCTGTGACCATTCCTCAGCGTTAATGGCTGAAGGCTTTGTAATGCTGGCTAATGCAGTATTGATGTTTACCAGCACATCTATCCTTCATCATCCCCCTTTCATGAGGGGAAAAAAGTAAAGTGGAGAAGGAAGAGAAGTGGTTAAGCAGCACAAGGGACCCATAAAGCTACCTGTCACCCACAGAGGCACACTCTTAGGTCTGCTGTCCCATTTTGCAGCAACCTATTTTCATATGCAAGAGGACAAATCTCCAGACTATGATAAGAATAAGCAAAAAAAAAAAAAAAGTGTAGACAGACAGAAGCAGGGAGTGAAACAAAGCGTCAAGCAGTACAGTGGGGAGGGTGTAACTGTAAGGTCTGTGCCGGTTGTTCAATCTGCCTGTGTAGTGCAGCTTTTGCATATTAACAGTTTAAAGGCCAGTGTAAAGCTGACCACATCAAGCCCTGGCTGCTCGAGTTCACTGTTACTTACAGGCCTGTAACTCTATTCTGCTCTCAATATGACTATTAAACCATCATAGGTCCTTAAGGCCAGAAGCCTCCCTCCCTCCCTCTCCCCCTCCCTCCACCTGGCTCTCATTCTGCCATTACTACCACAGTTTTTATTAGCCGTCTACTAACTAATTAAGAATGGGAATTGCATTAACACTCTCTCCCTCCTCTTTTGCTCGACGTCTCTTTTGTGTCTGCTTACCCTCCCTTCTTTTTTTTTTAACAACCAGAACTGTTTTGGAAATGTGTCATAAATGATGCTGCATTCTCGCCTATGTGTGTACACATGTGTTTTAGTTGGAAGTTTTTAAAAGGCAGACTCGCTCATGATGGCTTTTTTAGTTTATGTCTATAAGCATCCCTCGCCATCCTGCCTCTCCACTCATTCGCCTCTTCCTTCCTACCCCCTCCTTGTCTTCACTGCTGACACCTCCCTGTCTGAGGACTCTGGGGGACATATGTTTGACATCGCACACAATCCCCCCCCCCAGTCTGTCCACATACACACACAAGCAGCCGGCCCCTCCCTCCGTTCTGGGTCAGCAGCTGAAAAGGTTACTGGCTGAGCTACAATAAAGCGCGTCCGAGCGCGCAGATCGTTTGTTATAGCGACCAGAGACGCTGACGGGGAGCTGTTGTCCTCTGTTAACGATAAATCAATGAAGTTCCCCTCCTGCTCCCATCACACATACACACACACACCGGTGCTCGCATACGTACAGCGGTGTGGTTATTAGCTGACGCAGTGGTGTTGTTCCTCGCCTGCAGTAATTTGCGTGGAGAAGAGGACATGTCACGCTTTAACAAGATTGACATGGATAAACACACACAGACATAGTCGGTGTTAACAAACGTGTTGCTGTGTGATGCTGCTGCAGATTAACGAAATGTGCGAGGTGGAAAAAAAGAAGAGGAGAGGGGAGGCTGTTTATGATTTTATGATCTGAGAGCTCTGGCAGGTGGAGTTCATTTGCAGCGGTGATATTAACTGTCTGTTTCATTGCGATTAGCTCCTCATCCTTGTCTGACAGGAGAGGAAGCCCAGCCCGATTCCCATTTATTATTACATTAAAGAGGTAACGAGCACATATACACACACAAGCATTTACTATCCCATTTACAGAGGCAACAAGCGCATTTATCACCCAACTTTAATCTTCATCGGAACATATGCTGACAATTTATTTGAGCACCAGAGAGAGGGGAGAAGGAGAAATGTGTGTTTGTGCCATGTGTTGTGGAAAAAACGATTTATGTGTCTCAACACAAAAGGACTGTGTCTTGTTATATCCTTTGATTCGCCTGTCGTTCTCCTCATAAAATGAATAAAGAGATAAATATCTGTGTGTCTATTTCTAAAGAAAAAAAAAATCACCATGTGGATCAGATGAGTGTATGCTTATTTGCATGAATGAGTGCAGGTACACAGGCATGCAAGGTGAACTGTAAGCTAGTAAAAGATCATATCCCTTCCTTGGCCAGGAGTCTCTTTCCTCCTCTTCCTCTCCTTTCATCTTCATGTACGTCGTTAAAAATCGCTGCTGCCTCTGCTCTTTGCTTCTCATCTCCCTCTTTCACTGACTGCTTGGCTGCATGCAGAAATTACGGCGGGTGAAGGAGAGATGAGGGGATTAAAAGAATGGAATAAAAGAGAAGGAGGTAAAGCAAATAGGCATGGGGACGAAAAACCAAAAGAGAGGGAAGAAAGGAAGGCGAGGAGACATGGTGCATGTGCGTGTATGTGTGTGTGTCTGCGTGTGCACTCATAATTGTCATGCGTGGCCATTCCTTGCACTAAGAGAACGTCACGCTCTGTTGGAGACGGCCCAGGCTTCCATCTGAGATCAACAAATTAGCTCCACGGACATAAGTGTGTGTGTGTGTGTGTGTCAGTGTGTGTGTCAGTGTGGGTGTTTCTGCATGTACAGGTAAAAAAAAGGCACACGCACATTTCAAGAAAGGGCAGCTCTATCGGTCCTAACTCCAGGATGATAAAATGTTATTTCTAGTTTCCTGTAAATTGGCTGTTGAGTGTTTCTTTTGTGTCACTACGTGTCTGTACATATACACCTCTTTGCATACAAGCCTAGGCTGCAATGCAGCATGGGAGATTTACGGGTGTCGGCTCTCTCTAAACGATGACAGTCTTTGTCAAACCCTCTAATAAAGCCCTAGAGATAGGTTAGTAAGAAGAGGGGAAACACACACACACAGAGGCTTAGCATGGCTCAGTCATTCTAAGTTAGCATTTGTATATATTTTTTACAGGCTTAGATTATGAAGATGTGCGCAGTGAGTGGAAGTCGTAGTTTGGTAGAGAACTACGGTGTCTGTGGATGTAAATCTGTGTGTCTGTATGTGCGCATCAGAGATAGTGTGGCAATGTGTAAATCTGTGTTGCTCCCTTAATGCCTCCATATTTCAGAGGCCTAGTGGGGGGATTTATGTGCGACTGCTCATGCCAATTTTCCTCCTCTGTCTCAGCACAGATAAATCAGCTGCACTAACACAGCTGCACTGTGTGGAGAGGAATTCATGTACATGTGCACACACACAAATGCTAGATGCACACACCATTTAAGTTGCAAAACCCATAAAAACACCTAATAGCAAAATGGAGCAGAGAGGAAATGTTCTGGTATTGAAAGAGGTTATGTATAAAGAGGGGTGATCATAAATTAAAATAAAAACACATCTTAAGTGAAAAGTGAAAGTGAGGGTTTAGATAATTTTTAATAACCACATCCTAAAAAAATCATTAGAATCTCCCTAAACCCTGTTCATATTCTCAGGTGAATCCATACTTTGCTCAGGCTTTAAACTGTAACCTCATCATACTCCTGTTTTAATTTAGAAAAATTTACATCTCATCATTCCATATTTTTGAACAAAGCAGCTTTGTGCCAGGATAAAGTAAAATGAATGATGGTGTTTTAGCGACAGGGTTGTGACAGGATTCTGCTGAGAGCTCAATCAGCAGATGTAAATCAGAGTCTGTGGCTCCGCCCCCTCATTCATCTCCCTCTCACAGAGACAGGTCTGACTTTGGGCTGGGCTGACCTCTTTTCACTTCCATAAACTACACACACACACACACACACACACATTTTAAACCAGTATTGAAGTAATAAATTGTCACAGTTACAGCTATACTACTTGTACAGTAATTGTTTTTATAGTGACGGCTATATCTGAGCGAGTTCATAGATGAACTCATGCTCGACCAAAACGTGCCACCTTTGCTCATACCATCAAAATGCCTGAAAGCTCTGATAGTTTGTTAACTCAGCAGCATATCCTTCAATAACCAGACCATAATGGACCTACTGAACCCCTGTTTAAAACACTCTTTTACATACAGTACATGCAAATAGAACCAGCTCACAGTGAATAGATCTGCATGTAAACACCATACTGTGATTACAAATTCATTTTCTATTCAAGGTCTTAGCTGGGAGGTTGGAAACAGCTTAGCACAGCATTGGCTGACAATACCTGATGCCAAGGTTCATGGTCTCTGCAGTCCCAATCATTCCGATGGCCAGTAACATGTTGTTGCAGATCTTAGCTGCCTAGAAGGATGGGCAAGAAAAAAGAAGAGACATTTTCACTGTGTGTAAAGAGGTACCTTTACAAGACTTCAGTGATGATGTATAATATAATGTAAATAGATTTAAAGTAGGAAGTCCATACACCCATGAGGAGTAGAAGCTGTTTCCTGACTTTGTAGTAAAGTGGAAACATCAGATTTGACACAATAAAATGACTCCATAATTAGGATGTACAGTATATGTAACAAAGGGAATAGCAGAATAATATGAGACACTGCCCCCAACATTAACAGTATCCGGATAATGGTTAAGTGATATGTAACACACTGCATGACAAACGTCTATAATGCATCATAAGGTCTGTGTAGCTGAAGAAATAAAATTACACCAAAAGAGGCCAAACTATAAGCAGGATTCATTAATTTATTAATTGTATTGGATGTTATGCCCACACTACTACTCTGTACACATGACCTTCTTCTTCTTTTTTTTTTTTTAAATAAGTACAAACCAATACAAATACTTGTACATTTCTTCTGGTGGACTTTAAACCCTGTGAATAATTTTGGGCACGAGAGGCAGAGACCTTAGTACGTCATGAAGCTGAGCAGCAACAAGTTCCTATAAGTTCAGTGTACAATCTAAGTGTATTCTTTATATTTTATAGATTTCATCATAACAGCAGTATACATGTCTCTTAACTGCATCCAGGTAATACACTGCCTTATGCACCTGTATAATGCATTTTTGATAGTTCAGGTCCATGTTCAGCAACAAAAAGCAAGAGCACATTCAGTTCCATTTTGTTAGAAATTCCATAGATGGGCACAAACTGGAGTGTTGTTGTTTACAATGTTAAAAAAAAAAAAATCACACACACACACACACACACACACACGCGCTTTTAGCATCCTAAAACACTGTTCTACATCAGTGAAGACAAGTCATTCATTTGTTCTATTTATTTTGATGTGTTTTAATAGTATGAAACATACTAATAATGCTGATAATAATACTGATATCTGGTACCAGTTTGTTAAGAACACATTGAAAAAGGAGGTATAATGATAAAGTCCTCCAATGTTTGTAATGAAGTTACTGAAACAGTGTAAACCAGGACTGTGTATGTGTGTGTGTGTTTCATTACCTGTCCAGTGCCAACTTGTCCACAGTAGACAACATTTGCCCCCATGCAGGTTAGCAGCTCCTGTGCAGCGTGGTATTCCTCCTCTACTCCACCCACCATAAAGGTCAATTTGGCCATGCTAGCAGCTCCAACACCTAAACACACAAAACATATACAAACTTCAGTGTTGTGTTCAACTGAGATAAATGGTACATGATAGTGCACATAAATGCCATTGTCTTATTACTAAAATGATTTGAAAGACACAGACATTGTGCCAGGAACAAAAAAAAAGAAAAAAAGAAACAGTTTTCAAAAGTATAGATGAACTCATAACAGCCAACGCTGGTAAAACAGGTGTATAGAGCTTAGATATCGGGATTTACTGCACAGAAGGAAACAATTTATCAGGCACTTGATTATTCCAGCACTACCAACTGTGTTTAAAAGGTCAGATGTGTACTTTTGTGTGTGTGTATGTGAGACACTCATAGTAGAACAGACGTGTTAAGTTGTGCTGCACCAGAGGGACAGAGGCATCTTTAAAAGCTGATTGTTGCCATCATCCATTGCATAACCCTCACGGGAGCCCTTGCCTTTTGTCCTGTCACCCTTACTTTCGCGGGGGGGGGGGGGGGGGGGGGGGGGGGGGGGGGGGGGGGGGGGGGGGGGGGGGGGGGGGGG
>JAPSES010000058.1:4372406-4415602 GCA_029822895.1 Maxillicosta whitleyi
CACACACACACACACACACACACACACACACACACACACACACACACCAACAGCTGTGCCTGAGGCTGGCCCCCTCATGGGTGTATCAGTGACAGGCGAGAGGGGTAATTAACTTTACACTTTATCATGTTCAATTAGGCGTCCCTCCCTGTGCCCAATGGCTTAAGGAGCGTGGCATGTTGTATAAGGCAACATCACCCCCCTCTACTCACCCACAGGGTCTTTAATGCAGAATTAAGCCCTTTTCAATGAGGGCTGGACATTGTAGGATTTGCTGTCCAACTAAACAGACTTTTTAACACAATAAATTGCTGGTATACTCACAAGCAGAAGACAAAACAATAATTTCTAAACACAGTTTTGTAAACAGTGCTATAGCAGATTCAAAGCGTTGTTGCAGGTCAGAAATAGGCAACTCGGATAATTGTGCAAAGGGACAGGACGATTCACATGCTTGAAAGAAGGAATGGAAGAGAGAGATGGAGGGAGAAGGGACTTGAAATCCCTCTTTAGGGTGCCATCTAGCTGTAATGAAAGGCCTCTTAATAGTGAAAGCCTAATAATGTCAGTGTTAATAATTAAAAGGGAATTAGCAAGGACAAAACAGCTGAAATCACATTTTCAGAGAGGAGAGGAGAGAGGCAAAATGAAGAGAAACAAGGAAAAGGAGGAGAGGAAAGAGAGACAAAGAGGAGAAAAAAGGAGAGGAGAAATGACGAAGAGGAGATGAAGAAGAGATGGAGAGGAAGAGGAGACTTCTACTGTACATTTTCATGACCTATAAACATAAATATACATCAGTTTTTGTCCCCTCCCCCTTCTATAATTGGCTATGGTGTTGTCAAGTGCATGATGATGCCACTACACTGTATGTGTGTAGTGCGTGTATGTCAGTGATGAGCTGTCAGCGGGTCATTAAGGCTACATAATGAAGCCCACGCTGCGGCAGCTGCCTATGGACCAGGGCAAACACATGCTCAGCATAAGGCTGCCACACACACCAATCATAGACACATATTGTCCACAGACCATAGACATGATAGATCTACTTTCTTTTCTGTAACTTGTTAATGTTTGGTGTAGTATTTACATCTGATTTAGAATGAATCTATTGTAGTTAAAGTTCATCCAACAGCAAACTAACTTACAGACTGTTGACCGTGCCATATTTGTGACCACCATTTTTATGTATGATGTAGTGCGGAACTTCCACTGACAAAGCATTCATTATACTTTTAAGTTTCATGCCTAAAGGCTGAGCCTCTACTTATCGCTAAAATAAAAGTAAATATACACAAAGACAAACACATAGAAAGAGCAGTTTGACAACTGTGCTGGTTCATTAGTGGAGATCACTGTTTGTGGAAGGACTAAAGAGGAGATTATTGATAACACAGTCAACGTGCTGATCAATACATCGCACTGAGGATGGAAAGAATGGGAAAGAGCGAGAGGAGGAAGGAGTGAGAGCCAACAAAGAAGAGAGCAGAGAGGGTAAAAAAGATGTAGAGACAACAGCGAAGAAGAAAAACAATCTTTCTTCTTCTACCTCCCAGCATCCCTCCCAACTCTCCCTCCCTCAAATTAACTAATCACCCATAATAAGCTCTTATGATCTGTAGTGGATTTCTATAAGCAGTGACAGAGGCATGATGGAAGATCCTTGTTGCTGGAGGAATAACACATCATTAGCATAACAATGTGCATGCGCGTGTTGGGGTTAGCACCAAGTCTGTTCATTGTGCATTGACTACAGTGCATTTGTGTTTGTTGGTGTGGTGTGCGAGTCCATGTTTGTGTCTATGTAGTGTGTACACCTCTATAGTAACGGTGTGTGTGAGGGGACGTCCCGTTCGTGGGCCGGTCCTGTCAGAGACGGATTAAAGAGGAATCCTAATGAGGCTTCCTGAGCACTGGGTCCGCCAGCTCATCCATCCCAGCGGGAGTGACAGTCCTGGATCGTTAGCACTGCACAACTACACAACGCCCCCTAGGGGGAGAAACACAGCGTGTGTGTATGTGTGTGTGTGTTAGGGGGTGGGGTGCACCTATGATAGAAGATACAAGGAAGAGAGACGAGAGGAAAGAAGCAGGAAGGGATAACACTAAAAAATTCAGAAGACACAGTATGACAGGAGTTATGTATGATGCTACAGCAAATACTTATGACTAAAATGAGCAGGTTTTGCCCAAAAAATATTACATATTTCCAAAAAGTGTTGAAAAAGGACAGAAATTATACTATCGTGTGTAGCACAAGATGGGCATTAATTCCCTTGGGAGAGAATCTGCTTTCTCCACAGCTCCTTTATTTCAGTGTAGAGATTTTGGCTGGGTGGGCAGTGGTTTTCCACCTCTTCACCCCCCAAATCATCCCACCCAACCCTATTAAAACTATTAATAAAGAACTATTAACTCTTTGGCCTTGGTGCAAATGTGAGGATGAAAGTCCTACAATTACGATGCATTATTGAGGGGGGTTGGGTTACTGCATGGTGTGTATTTCTGTGTTTTTGTGTAATAGCATGTGGCCTGTGTTTCTGTTAAGATGCAGACACACACACACACACACACACACACTCATCTGATCTCCACAATTAACAAGATTTAAGTTAATAAGCAAAGAATGAAACACTATTAGGAGAGATGCTTAACAGCAGGTTTTTAACAGGCACAAGTGATGAAAAAACAGATCAGAGGCACGACTCTGATTTAGGCTGTTTGTAGTCAACATTAAATTCATTAGCACTCCTTTCATTACACACTCACACACACAATCAACCAAAGCATTTCATGAGAGCCTTATAACCTTTTAAAGACGAGTTCTTTTTGAAGTGGTGAAATGAAGTGGTGTGTGTGTACAAATAGAGAGGATCTCTTTGTACATAGAAGTGCAGTGTCTGTGTCTACGCTCGTTTGTGTTTGTGTGTTTGTGTGTGTGTGTACCAGGAACAGGTGCAGATCCCAGAGCCGGCCACCAAGAAGACGTCAGTTGGAGCTTCTGAGGCCGTGTCTGAGAATTACGAGCCGAATGTAAACCAGTAGGCACTTTTTATTGGTGGTGGGTTTAAATTAAACTACATTTGTGAGTATGAGGCTGCACAAACAACGATCACACTCACAGATTCACACACACACAAAGGGGATGTTCCCAGGGTTTGGTAATGAATGACGCATTTGACAATGTGCCACAACACTGCTTTTGTTTTTTTTTTTCCTCGCAAGAGTGTACGGAAAAACACTTCAAGCCAAACAACACCTATAATATCATTAGAGTTCCAAACACCTCATTTCCTCAAAAGATAATGCAAAGGCTGTTACTTTAGGAATGCAAGGAAAGATTTAGGGATCCGCCAAATTTTATGTCACACCATAATCCAAATGCAGTTGGTGTAAACAAACTCTTTCGCCTTGGCAAACTGCTACCTTGTTTGCTACTAAGTTTTTAACTATATGCACATGTAAGGTTAGTATTTTGGCTCAGTAGCAGTCATCTATAATTCAGACTGAAACAGCTTTCACACTTAATAGTGCAACAGCCTTGAGTCAATGGGAGTTGACTGCTTACAGCGTAAGCCAGTGGGGGTAGGATGTTTACAGGCCAACAACACAGCCTCATGTGGTTCACCATTATAATTACACCCAAGGGCAGATCTTTTTCTCAAACAAATTAAAAACCCAAACAGGCCCTGTAAAAAGCATAACGGATATCAAGTAAATAAGTGAAATGGTACGAGGGTGTGCATTAACCAAAATCGCTCGCACACATAAAAAACAAAACAAAAAAAGAAATCAGCACTTTCAATGGTTTATCTGCCAACTTTGCTAATGCCGCTCTGCTATGTTAAAAACAGACTCTATATCGGTTCCACTTAACGAGCGCAGAACCATGAGAACTGACTGCTGCGCACAAAAGCTTCATGAGAACCTCAAGCAAGTAGGTGACTACAGAAATGTGAAAAGTGAGGGAAGATTTAATGCAGTTGCTTGTATAGTCTAAATAGTTTCTTATGTTTACAGTCTTAAGGGTTTGCGAAATCTGTCCAGTGACCACCACACCAGCCATCATCATTATCATCATCATCATCATCGGTAACTGGTCTTTTCCGTAGGGGAGAATCTGGTCAATGGTAAGTGACAGAGAATTGAGGAAGCCGTGGAGGTTCAGAATCAATCCTTTCCCTTGGCCCAATGAGACTCATCTAGGATAGAGCAAGTTAATAATGATCCCCAATTAGGCCGTTAGTGGTCAGGGTCAGATGTACACAAACACACACATATACTCACACTCACATGGTTCAGGTGGACAAACTGTCCTTCACATAGACAGGATGCTAATTTCCTTTTATATGACTGACGTGTAGTTTGACATTTTGGATGCATTTGACAGACAGAGACTTTTTGTCTAACTCATACACCAGCTGACTATGTGTCCGCACACACACACAGCAGATGACACAGGGCCAGAGATGCAAGAGCCAAAAAGAGCCAGTTCCCAGCTGCTGTGGGTCTACCTCCATCTGGAGCATGCCCCCCCCACCCCCACCCCACTCCACTCCATTACCAGCCTTCCTCTCAATATCCCTGGTCACTTTACTGCCCTGCACCCTCCCACTGCCTCCACCCCCCCCTTTCTTCCTCTGTGTCACCACTCACCAGCACCCGTCAGTTAGAAGCTTGTTATGCTAATCTAGATGGCGGACCACTTTCTCTTCCTAGGACTAGTTAGCCATCAACATGACAGACTACAACCGCACTGGCCCCTGCCCATGTGAGCTGAGTCCTGAGACTGAGCGTCACAGAGTCATCATCACTAACCTCCACTAAACTGCCTTCAGGCTCACGTTCTCATTAATCCCATTCCCAGACTGGATTAGGTTAACATAAGTCCTCTCCTGTTCTTTCCTCCAACATTATCCATTAACAAACATAAGTTAGTCTTGACGTACAGGAGATTAGGCCAGTCTTAAGCATGACACCATATTCACTTTCCATTACTTTATTTAGATGAATTAGGGCAATAAAAGAAGTACTTCCGCATGTGCACACTGCCACTTAAATTCCCAGTGCAAAAAAAATAAATAAATAAAAATACTGTAGTTTCAAATTACTTGTCCAGAGTAAACTACTCTGTGTTTATTATGTTGGGAAAAAGACATTCAAATACTAAGAATGGTATTTAGGGGTGACAAGTGATATGACGACATTAGATTGAGAAGGATTAGAATGGATCAATGATCCGACAAAGCAGAGAGATCATGGAATTGTCTATAATATGATGGAGTCAAAGCCATACAGTATTTAACGGCTCTGGATGGAGTTATACGCTGACACACAGATGCATCAGGTCGGTTCATGTCCACGTCACATGGATTTCACATACTGTAGCGGGAGACAAGGTTGACAGTGAAATGGATGAGTTGCTTCCTGAGAAAAACTCAACTTCCATCATATGACATTGGTTTGGCTTTTCCCCAAACAACTAAGTGCAAACAACAATAATTTGCAAAAATTTGCACAGACACGGTTTGCACGTCAGATGACAACACTATGAACCTGTTAAATAACCTGAAGACACAGCATCCAAAAACAGTATTCTGAGCCAAACTCCTAAAAGACCAGTCCCACTGCAGCCAGAGCCTACAGGTAGCCTTAAACAAAAGCAAACAACTTTAACCCAAGTATTTAGTAAAGATATTCTTCATGAGAAAAGCAGCAAATGATGGAAAGAGGTAGTGGAAGCAGTGACTTTTTACCGGGCAAAAGATATGCAAATTAGTCTCAAAGATGAATAATCATGATATAATCGAGATCATAATTTAATTTTTTAAAAATTGGGAAATGATATTTTTTCCATATGGCCCACCCCTAGTTCATACTTACTTATGTATATTTCACAGATAATAGAGATTATAAGGAGGTTAATTAGCACCCATGGGGCATTTTACAAAAGCTTAGCATTGGTAGACTGTGATTCCAATACTTAATGTGACACTTCTTCATTGGAACTTGACTTAAAAAGGAAAATAATAATAGCCTACTTTAACAAAAATCCATCCCATCTTGACATTTATGGGTGGTTTGACATTCAGTTTCAGAGATATTAATTACAAAGACGTTAATGTTTAGTTCAGTACATATCAAGTTTCTAATAGTAACAGCTGGTTTATGTCTGGAAGTGCCTTTTCTTTTCAAGAAAGAGGAAGGGAAATTAATATTGGCTAATTCACTCTTGGTTTGTTACGGTACCAAATAGTCATTATTACATCCCATTTTAAATTCTGTGACCTCTTCAAACTGTCCTAAGAGACAAGAAATAAACATTTGAATTCAATTTAAATCTTTAGGAGATCATCACCTCAGGACATGCAGAAGTCTATTCTCATGTGAGGTTTTCATCCCTTTTGTTTTTTACACTTTAAAGACATCTTGATCTTGTCTGCAATGCCATAAGAGACAACAAAAAGAAATAACAAAATGTTGGGTGACGGCCATCAAAATTATAGCAATAAAAGAAAGAGACAAGTGACGAGACAATGTCAATTTACTTTAGATCGTCTGTCAGCTGTGACATTAATAACCAGTACTAATCGAGTCAAAGTACATTTTTATCAATGCAGCCTCAGGTCCTGTGGGAATGGATGGTGAGAAAAGAAAGTCTAAGGTCTGTCAGCAGAGCGGTGGATTGGCAGCGTTGACTGACGACCCAACTGGTGCCAGCTTTGGCTCAAACAAGCTCCTACAGGCTGGAAGATGACGTTCAAACTGTCGGCAAATGACACACTGCAACGTTCAGTCTTCAGTTGATGTGGTATGGATATGATTAGAGTGGTGTTGAGACTCAGCCTAAATAGGTAGTTAGCTGAGGATTATAAGACCTCGCAAATAAGCAAGATTAGCCAGAGTTCCCGTGGTCTCACAGCAACAAGGCTCCTTTTTCTTTCATTTGCACCGATAGCTGACTTTCCCAGCGCTGGGAAAAACACAATGAAAGATTTTTTTTTTTTTTTTAGGGCCTGTTTAAAGCCATCGTCCGTTAGCAATGTGGCAGCCCACCATAGGCACACAGACACAAAACACAGGCATTCTGGGTAATTACTGCTAACGACCTTGCCGCTTGTTAGCCAGACCTCCTATTTTTGCCATTACTGTGCCAACACCCTGAGCCTGTGACATCAGAGCTTGTTTTGTTGTGGGCCAACTTTGCATGCGGACACTTTTAAAAGACACCAGACAGTGGAAGCGCTGTGTGTCTGTAAGCAAGCGTAAGCCTGCCTACAGAACCAGTGTCTGAATATAACGTTCTATGGTGGATGGCAGAAACAACAATGTGTGTATTTATCATGATGCAGCTGGGTCATACAGGCTTAGGGCCAGCAAATTGGTCAGTTTGCAAGACTAAAAAGCAGCAGGATGCCAATGAGATAATGAGAGGAGTTGAAAAATGGTGAGAAGTTCCTTTTTTTTTTTTGCTTGTTCTTTTTTAAAAAATAGTTTTGACTTTGCAGTTCGGCTCCCACAGTTGGCTGCCAAACCTCTAGTGACGCACAAAACATACACACACATTTTTCCGTTAAATATGCCACCTCACATACAAGAAAAGATTAGTTTTATATTGAAAAAAAAATCTAAATTAAAAAGTAAAAAGCAATAGAGAAGCCACAAAAACAACAGGCTGCATTTGCAAAAGTATAGGGGTAAGAAAAAACACAGTATGTTGGAATGTCTGTGTTGTGTGTATTTAGTTCAACAATGCCTCTCCTGCCATTAGGGGTCTCTCATTCAAGAAAAAAAACTAAATACATGAGAAAAAAATAGTGATTTCTTGTTGTCCCGTTACTCTAGGAGACTAGTGGCAGATCCAGAATCATTCATTCCAATGGGAGAAGTGAAGATGATATATAGATTTACGTTGATTCTGTAGTCCCAAAAGCACCATAGACAACATCAGATCCATTTCTCGGACGCTACATATCCTTCAAATATTCTAATATTAACATGGCATTTTTCAGAAATCAGAAAAAAAATGATTACGCTTGCAGTCTATCTCAAACTTTCATGAGATCTGACAATAATATTGCATCTAACAAGATTTAGACTGTATTTATACTGCAGACAAAAGTGGCCTAAATGTGACCCATATCTGTTTTTTATGAGTTACTTTCATATGTATATGTCCTAACTCGCATACATATGTTTTCATCAACAAAATCTGGATTGAGCATTAAAACCTGCCTTGTGGACTAGTATTTTAAGAAACAAAAGTTGAAGTATTTCACATTTCTCATAAACATACACTGTACTGTTTTTGTATAAAGGATTTATAATGCAGTTTAATGCTGTTGTGAGTTTGTGTCACATCATCGAAGTTGTTTTTACCAGCAATACTGATGAAAAATGTATCTGATGTGACTCAATAATGTGAAATGCTAACTTTATATTTGATGTGTCCAATGGTAAATAAACAATTAACATTATGCAAATTGTACACATCATCTCTATTGGTCACTCTTTGTAATAAAGTGGATCAAGACTGAAATATCTATGAAGTCGGTATGTACTCCATTACTGTGTTTCAAAAAGAAATGTTAAAAAAAACAAAAAACATTTGTATTTCTGTCTTAACTTACAACATATTAGGTGTACAATGCAAGACAGATGTGATATTCCTATTAATGTATATTGTGTTTTTGTGTAAGGACAAGCTTCCACAGCTAACCAGCCAAATTAATCTTACTAAATTGAATAAAATTATATAATCTATTCATATTTAACATAACTTCAAAATATATATAACATTGAATGATTTCAATTATATATAGTATCATTTTCGTTTATGAAAGCTCTATGAATATAAGTTCAATATAACACAAGGTACTACCTATGCAGCAGCCACAATGTAAACTACCTCAATCTTGAGCCTATTATTCTTATTGCTGTTGTTGATAATAACATTAATAACCAATGATATTACTTTGTAATAAAGGTCCTGAGGAGAAAAGGACTCCTGATCATAGCCCTGTTATCACTCATGCTGTCTCACTAACACAAACCTTATGACAGTACCTTATTTGGGTAGAGTGCCATCTACTGGTAGGAGTACAGCATGCAACTTCTTATCTCACTCAAAGATCTGGAAAGTAGGGTAAGAGGGAGGAGGGGGGTATGGGGGTGGTCTTGCAAAACCTGCAAAAATGCTAAAATGCTAGAACCTGGGACCCTCTTTTATGAACAGTTTCCACAGGTCTAACCTGGCTCAACAAGGTCAAATGGACACCACCAACAGTGGACTCCATCTGCAGCAGAGGGAGAGGCCAAACCTGAGGCTTACTTTTAACTATCAATAAATACTGATTGTTGTTTAGGTCAGATAATAAACATTTTTGATTATAAACTGTCCTTTTCATATTCACTGAAGTTCAAGTTTACATCGTTATTTATTTTAATCTGTGGACTGTAACTCATAACATGAACAGTACTTCAGCATTTCCATTTTATGCAACTTTACATTTTTAATCAACCACATTTCACAGGGGTATATTGTATTTTCTTTTACTTCACTGCACGATTTGACTTACCATTACTCAATCAAATTTTAATTATACAGAGCAAATCATAACAAAATCTCATGACACGTTACATATAGAGCTGATTGAGACCAGACTCTCATTATCATCATCAATTACTACACTATAATAACACTTTGAAAGGCACCATTTTACATAATGAGTACTTTGTACTTTAAACGATATTCTGCTGATGAACACATGTACTTTCCCTTAAGTAACACTTTGAACTTTGACTTTTAGTTCTAATGGCATATTTTTACATTTCTACATTCACTTAAAGGTAGGGTAGATGTTTTCCTGGAGCATTTTTTACTATATTGCTTAAAATCCCCTTCACACCACAACTGCAACCAATTAATGAAATCCCCTAACACACAAAAAAAGAAAAAAATTAAGTCACCTGTGGAATGGACAGGAATGAAAAAACACCATCCAATCATTGTAACCAGCCCATCGAAATGATTGAATGGTGATACATCTATCAAACTTAATTGTCATTTTTCAGGATCATTTAAGTTATATATATGAGTAGTTCCTCCAACTCTTGGTACTCTTTTAATCGCTTAAATTCATAATGAAATAAATGAAGAAAACACTATCAGAATTCTTGCTTGAAATCTAAATTATGGCTGAGTAGTAAAATTACTCTTTAAGTGTGTTAAGTGAGCTTACTGTTTTTGTATTGTACAGTAAATATGAATCAATCTTTACTGTGTATGACAGGAGATGACAGTGGGTGGGCCCATGTGTTCAGCAGGTATGTATGCCTGCATACTTGTGTGTGTGTGTGTGTGTGTGTGTGTGTGTCTTTGCAAAAGAAGCTACAGAGGCCAGAAAATTCAGGTAAATTATTGGTCATCTCAGGCTTGTAAAAAACAAACTTAGTTAAGAGACAGGAGAGGAAGAACCGTCACAGCCCGACTGCACACACTAAACGCAGCGCGACTATAGTATGTAAACAGTGTGTGTGTGTTAAGAGAGCAACAGGCTCAAGACTCTGATCTCACCGACTGCAGTTGGTCTGTACTGCAGACGCCAGCTAGTAAACATGTCCGTGTGGGAAAGGTCTATGTTTGTACGGGAGTGGGAGGGAACTACAGAGGGTATTGTATATAAACGAAAGCATCACGGCACAAATTGAGTAAGACGTCAGTTATGCTGTAGTGTTGGATATAGCATGCCTTAGCCCCATACTTGAAACTAAAGAAATATGCATGTGTGAATGAAAAAGAAAGCCAGAGAAAGGAAGAGATGGACAGTTTTACTGTGATGTGTCTTCTCGTGGTCTTATCTCCCACTTGTCTCCTCCACTCCATGTGAGGGCAGTTTCTCTACTCTTTATGACTCTTTATCTGACATGAAAGGCACTAACATGGGATACCCGCCATTACGGCTCCATCAACATGAAAAGCTCTGACATGGGATTCTCCAGTGAGGCTCAGCCCATTAAGGACGACTGGTGATCCTGTGCTCTGTCAAGAAGCTGTCACAAGAAGACAGCGCCAACATAATGAGGACTTAAAACCTTAACCTTGCCTTTAAGACCCTCGGTCAAAAGCAGCAATAAAACCTCAAGAGGGCACCTACTGGCTGGCCCACTCAGTAATTACAACCGATGTCCTAGCACTTACCCAAAAGGTCCCATGGTTTAGATATACAAAAGAGTGCAAGACAGTGCTGAGGAAAGACTAAAGGTCCAAATGCCTACCACTAGGACCGCCATTGTCAAATGTGCACACTCGCTCCGATTCTGATGACACAGCCTCCTCCACTTCTTTCTTTTTATATAATGCCTGGGCAGGTGTGAAAGGATAAAAGGTTAGCCCTAACCATAACCAAATAATAAGCCTGTCATTCAATTTAGAAATACACTACAGTTAAAAGTCTGGATATAGGAGTTATTTTGAGTGAACAGGAAAAGTGGGATTAAAAAAGAAAAAGAAAAAAAGAAATGAAACCTCATGTATGTTAATATAGAATGGATATATACAGACACACACACATTCTTACTCCAGTGTGACTGCCACTGGAGGGAAGGTGGATGAACGGCCTAGCTAAAGGACACATCAGCACATGCCTGGGACAAGCTGGATTTGAACCACCAACCCTCTGTTTAATGGATGACCTGCTCTACCTCCTGTACCACAGCTGGCCACTGATACTTTCTCTAGTATGCATGTCTGAGGTGGGGGGAAAAAAGCACTTCCCATCAAGTAAACAGACTCAAATTGCTCAAATATCTCAAATTACAATATTACCCAAAATAATCCCACGTTTTCAAACAATCAAGCAGCCCTGGCTATAGTATATATCCTTCAGACAAAGCTTGCAGGAGCAACATCATATTCCATTTTGTGTATCTCAATTATCCAGCACTATGAAACGAAGCTAATGATAATCAGATGGACTACTCGTTATATTATAAATTATGCAGAAGCAACATAAACATTAACAGTGTTGTATGAATAGTTTATAACTATTAAACACAAAATCAATTATGCACAGACATAAGATGCTTGGAATCAAAGAAAGCGCATCATGGGGGGAAACATTACCTCCTGACACTGGAGCATCCATGAACACAGCCCCCATCTTCTCTGCAGCTATAGCCATCTCCTTTGACACAGCAGGATCAATGGTGGAGGAGTCAATCAAAAGTGTTCCCTTCTTCACCTTCCTGAAAAGGAAAAAGAAAAAGTATTAACCCTTGGACATGCACAAACACATTTAGGAATATTAGATTGTGTAGCATTCTTAAAACAACATGACAACATGCAGGGCTGCAGTCAGCATCCTGATGCCTGTGCTTGTACCCGTGTCAAACTGTGTAAATCTGTCACACAGGGGTTAGGTTGCAGTCTGTGTTGTACAAGGAGCTGGTCATTTGTCAGTTCTAAGACAACAGTAGATAGTGTTACATATTGTTGATACTATGGGGGAGGAGATGAGAGGAAATTCAACCTGCAACATGTACATCTTCTACAGATTGACAGGATGATGCTGGCAGTTGAGAAAGTCAGGCAATGTGTTCATTTCTGTAACAATCTGTTCATATATTGGAAATAATTAAACGATTAATAAATGTGAACTTCCCCACATTGTACACATGGCTTCTCATTGCCAGAGTCATTTCTACATGTCATTAGTCCTGTCAGAGGAGCGTCTACAACAATCTATACTTATTTTTTTGGAAGTTGATATTTCACAGTCACTTTCAGCAGAAACTGCAGGATGCGATGATGGTGCCCTTGCAGAATAGGACTGCAGAAAAAGTTTGAACATTTGCATATTGAGTGGCAACTTATTCTTTGATGTCATGGGGGATATAAGAATGGTAACACACAACTCAACAGAATATATTTTTTAATAAAAGGTGGGAGAAATTATTCAAATTTAATTCAAATCAAAATCAAATCATATCAAATTTTATTTGTATAGCACCAAATCACAACAGACGTTATCTCATGACACTTTACATGACGAGCTGGTAAAAACCAGACTCCATTTAATGTCGTTATATCACAACAACACCAACAATAATAATAATAATAATAATAATAGATTTCTATGAATGCATACTCAAAGCAGATTCATTCACTCACATAGTCACATTCTACTGATGGTGAACTACATACATAGCCACAGCTGCCCTGGGGCAGACTGGCAGAAGTGAATGCCAATTTGCGCCTACGGCCCCTCCAACCACCACCGAACATTCATACGCATTCATACACCAGTGTGAGTAGCAGCACTGGAGATAAGGAGGCCCAAAGACACCACAGCACATGACTGGGACAGAGCAGGAATTTAGTGTAGTCCTTTATATCGCCAAAATAACATTTTTCAAATCAATTACATTTTATTTATATAACACCAAATCATAACAAAAGTCATCTCATGACACTTTACATACAGCAGTAGTTGGAACCACATGCTAAAACCAATTTACAAAAACCCAACTGAATCCTCCAAGAGCAAACAGCTTTGTAGAAACTTAAACGCTTCTACATGCTGGAGGGGTCGCAGGGACACAGAGGTAACCCACACCCACTTTATTTGGTCCTGTATGAACATTACAGCATTTTGGAAAGATGATGGAATAAAAATAGATTTTAGGTTTTAAATTACAGCAACCCACGTTGGCACTATTGTTAGGAGATCTCCCTGATGATTTGACAATAAGTGATAAATAGCTTCTAAAAATCTTTGGTACTGCAGCAAAAAAAAAATAAAATAAAAACAATCACTCGAAAACGTCTTTGAATCTGATCTACTGGTGCTGGAGGATTGGCTGAAAATTGTCGATGAAATTCACAAATTACGGAGATTAATATTTATGCTGAGGCTGCAAGCTGAACTTTACTTAATAAGATTAGTTTATTTAAATGTAATTAATGTGTGGTTTGTCTCAAAGTCCTGTGAAATTCTTTATAAACTGCTGCTCTAAAAATGTAATTAATTTGGTAACTTGATTGCCATTTCACAACTGTAACCTACATTTTCATGACTTTAGACTGTGACTATTATCTGTTGCCGATTGTTGTTAGTTATGTTCTGTATTGTCTATTCTACGTGACCTTGTGCAAAAGCACTTAAAAAAACAAAACAAAAACCCTACTAACCCCAGTCTGCAGTCGCACCTATTGTTCTGTATATTTCCTGTACATCTTGTTTCTGCAAGTGCTATGTTTATGTCCTCTATTGTAAGTCGCTTTGAATAAAAATGTCTGCCAAATGTAATGTAATATTACAAAATGATAAATAGCTAATAAATATTGTGTCAAAAAAAATGGTAGAACCCAGACACAGACAGTCAAGCACAGCAACAGAGACCATGATAGTAAATTTGGCTTACTTGAGGATGCCATTGGGGCCTGTGTAGACCTCTAGTACATTGGGACTGGAAGGCAACATTGTTATGATGCGGTCTGCTTTCTCTGCAACGTCTGCTGGGGTGTCCATTACCTTAATATGACAGAATTAGAAAAGAACAACCACAAAATAAATAACTTCATCAATGTATTGCCACATTCATTTATGGTGACCATAGCTCAGACGCATACATTTTAGTCTGAAAATTAAAGGAAATCAAATCTTAGCATGTTCTATATAAGTTACTGAATATGCTTTACCTGAGCACCAAGGTCCTGGAGGTCTTTGCAGGACTCAGGGAAAACGTCCGTGGCAATAACAGGATAACCGTTCTTTAACAGGTTTCTAGCCATGGGAGTGCCCATGTTTCCCAGACCAATAAACCCCACTGGAGTTTTTGAGGCCATTGATCGTGTTGACACTGAATGAGGAAAACAAATAGTATGTTAGAGAGACAGTAAAAAAAAAGATTATTAGATTTTAAATGGTGTCCAGAAGTTCCTCGTTTTCAAGTTCAATATGTTAAAAAGGAGCTAAGAGAGACTGGACATAACTCTGTGGTCATATTGTTGATATCCTGTAAGAATTCATGTAGAACCCAGAACAAATGATCATGTTTTCCCACGAGAATTGCAGTTATTGGACCCAACAATTAAGGAACAAAGAAATCTCTGTACTACAACTCACAACCTGCTTCTGAGGAGTCTGGCCAGGCTATTAAACACTACTGGCATAGACAAGGTCTAGCCAGGTTAATAGATACTAAACAAGTGGAAACTGGCAATGAACCAGCCAGACTACAACAACAGGATTAAACCTGGACAGTGAAGCTGAAATTGAAAGTCTATTTTGATTTCTATTACAACATTGTCTACTACCAATCAATAGAAAATGACCATAAACAAAATCTGTTTTGTTAGAAGTACATTCAACCAGACAGATAAGCATCTATTCATATGATCTGAGAAACTGAAGTAGAATTTCACCACACATTAGTATCCTCAGACCTGTCCTGTAGTCTGAGCCTTTGGTCTTGGTGATTATTTTATATCACAATAAATTGGAACAAAAAACCCCATTTAGGCTGACAAAGTAAGTGACTGAAGTGGTAAATATTCAGTTATTAGGTATGATTCTGGTAACAGTATTTCCACAATGAATTTAACAATGCTGTGGTGTTTTGAGCAATAATTCTAGTTCATCTAATATCACATGTCAACGTCACCATTATTATATATTTAGCATTTCTAAATCATCTGAAAGCAGCTTACATTCAAGCTAAATTACAACAATTATAGAAACTGCAATGTTGTAGCAGTTGATGTTTTTTGCTGTGGAGCCAGATCAAGCAGTGACATGGGGACACATTTCATGGTCAATAATCTCTGTGTTAAAAACAACAACAAAAAAACTTATCTCTAGGTTTAATACATGTATCAATAGGTCTCAGTAAACATTTTGACACATTACAATTTCTCAAAAAAATGTTGGGGTAAAAAGACTTAAATTACTGCTGTGTGACACAGGGATTCAAAATGAACATCATTAATTTGTGCAAATGTACAAAACATGCTGTTCTCATACAACAATTATACTGAATGAAACATAGGGCTTTATGTATGATGTTAAACTACAACTGTGATCAATATTGGATAAAAATGTTTAAACGATCACTTTTTATGAAAACAAATATGTACCTTTGTTCAGTATCACAACAAAAGATGGTGCTGGAATTAAAACACTACAAATAAGCTAATAGACTTTAATTTAACATACATATTATGACTGAAGTGTTATATACAGCTAATAGCAGAGCATATTTGATCAATTATTTGAGCGTACATAACTTCTGTTGAATAATTAGTTCCTACACATTAACAGACTTAAAACACCACCTATACAAACAAGGGAAAATATTATTCCTAAGTTAATAGTGCATTTACATATTTTAGACATTATTATTATTATTACATATTTTATTGATATATATGTTATTTATATATATATTTTTTTAAATTATTTTATAATATTTTATTGAATTCGGGGGGGGGGATTATTATTCAGTCCATTGCAATACATTTATTTGATTTGGAAGATCTGCTATGAAGCAAAGAGAAAATGTGTTCAAATATACTACAACATTTCTTGCAAACACATTGAAAATATCCAGAATACAAGTTATGCAGATAATTTAAGTGTGAGCTGTGTGCAACACAGATATGTAAATTACCACACACTACAAAGGACAGGGTGAAAACCCTATCTCTTCAGCAACATTGCACTGCAGTTTCAGGTGCAAGAAGACATAAGCCTTGCAGAAAATGTTGATGCTGGTGTAGTAATAGGTAAAAAATAGAATAATTTGAGGTAACACCTGAACTAAGATCATCAGATGAATGAAGACTGTTGCTGGATCACAAGGTGGATGGTGTACAGTGGGATGGGCAGGGAGCAGTGCATTAGAAAGGCTTTAGTGAATGTAGTGATATAATAATCTGTAGATATATTATACTTAGACAACTATTGTATGGGTAAATCACAACACCTCAATTAGGACACAGCAACGTAGAAAGCAACAGATGTTAGCATTAAAATCTCACAAGTGTATACTGCAAACGGGCTATCGTTAGTTGCAATAAGCCCTTCCTGGCCAAAGCTTCGCATTTCATTACGCTCCTTTTCATTAAGCACATTGTCCAAACCCACCGAAGGAATGCGAAACACAGCAGGAGGCCAATTCAGGCACATTTTGTCCAATCTGAAACACTAAATTAGCCGGTAAGTACACTCTTCCCTGAGAGGGCTAACATGCTAGCTAACAGGCTGTATGATTCGTCTGTCTTTCCCTCCATACACACATTTACAAACGGGCTAAAGAAAACAACAGCACCGACTGTTAGTGCAAATACGTTACCGAAGGCAAGGTCGACATGCTTATTCCACCTTCGCAATAAATTTCGTGACCCTCTAAATAACGCTGCCATGCTTCTTTCCCCTTGACCTCGGCGTGTAGTGACAGCTGTCAAGCCAGGAAAGCTACATAGAACTGGCGTGATTGATTGTTATTTGACCAATCACTGCTCTCGGATTTTTCATTCAGCCAATAGAAATAGCGTAAAGGCGGGATATCCTGTTCTTTTATTTGTCAATGCCCTTTAGCTTCCACAGTGTGTATTATGTGATGTACAGCATGGAAAACTCAAAATCTGTAATATTAAAAGACATAGAAATAAATCTGAGGGTAATGTTATGTTGTTGCATAGTTTGCTGGAAAGGTACAAATTAAGGTTATCCTACAGAAATTAAACGCCGGCACTGGTGTAAATCACCGGTGAAAGGCAATATATATAGAATAAATCATGTAATTTAAGTAACTTGGGCGTCAATAGCACTCTTTCGAGCCGCAGAGACATCTCATTTTCAGTCGTTAGCTTCCTCGGCATCCTTGTTGCTACTCAGCATCCCGGAAGTTCAGCATCATTTGCTCCTCCAGGAAGGGACGCATCATCGGCAGGGCTTTGACAACAAGAGGAACAGGGGCAAAAACATCGGCCTGTCCGCAGAAATTCACTCTTAATTGCGAGTGGACTATATATATAATGGGTACTGTTCTTCTCCATTCCCAACCCAATTTATGCTTGTAATTTTCGCCTGTTGTTTTCGACAGCTAGCTGTTCTACAAATGTAATGTTTTGCTAGCTAGTGACTTAACAGGACTTGGCCTGTTCATAAGCTAATGTTAGCAGCCGAGCTATCGTTAATGAGATTATCCTCTGGTTAACTCAGCTAAGCTAGTTTTATATGTCAAGCTATATCGTGTGCGCTTTATGATACGTGTACTTTGGTTTATTTTGGTTGTTATAGTTCACTGTAGGTCATATTCAGTGTTTGGTGGGTGGTTTTAGCTGAGCTTTGCTGCAATAACATCTCATTACTCTCATATGGTTTTATCTCCTGTTAGCTGTCCAGGGTTAGATATATGGAAATATAGGGCGGGGTGTTGTTTCAGATCCATTCACACTCCCGAGGAAGATAAATGTAAAGCAGCTAAATACATTTACACTCACTGTTCTTTCCCCCTATCTTGACAACACCCTGTGCTCACATGGAGAACTCCCTCCTCCCTAACCTATATTATATATTGTTATCTACCCTGGAATACTTATTATGTCAATCAGTAATACTACTACTAATAAAAAAAATCAATGGCATCCTTTTACTTGTAAAATTTATACAGGTTATGGAGTTGATTCTATGTCCTAGTTATCCCAGTATGTATTTTCTGAGATGGTGAGAGAAATCAGATATTTAATTTATGTGGGTGCTTGAAAAAGCCTAATATCCAGTTGAATATGAATTTTCTGTCTAAAATACTTTGAATACACTGTGACAGGCCTTAAAATCAGGTGGATTTAGTGGTTGGAGTAAGGTCATCAGTCACAGGAGATAAAAACTCTCCTGCAGATGCTTGTCATCACCCAGTATTGTTTTGTCTTTACATAAGAACCATCTCTAAAAGTTCAGTCCCTGTACAACAGGATGTGGAATAGATCCTAAACTTGTATTGGTCTTAAATGTTTAAACTTACAGAGACTTAGCTCTCTGTTTGAAGCCTGCATTTATTTTTTTAGAGCACTTGGGCATACATGAACTAAATAAGCCATGATATCTTTCCATTCAATTAAATGAGATCCTTCTTGTTATTTTTTCTTTGCAGACAAATGAAGTGACCGACAGGATACAATGTCATCGTTCCAGGTGGTGGACTCGTCACCCGGCAGCAGCGTCAGCATCATGGAAACATCCAACTTTGCCCATGTCATCTTCCAGAATGTGGGAAAGAGTTTCCTTCCTCAAGTACCCCTTGAGTGCCGGTACACGTTGACTCCTTATATTACCCCCCACCCTAAAGACTGGGTGGGCATCTTCAAGGTAAGATCCATGCACCACAGAAGCTGTAATTTTACTGAGCTGGAAAGACAGAACGGATTAAAGACTACTCTGTTACTCATGTATGATACACACTAATATTTAGGGACTGAAATTATAGCCATTACTGTGTATTACAAAGTGTTTGTGACATAGATTATGTGTTAGGGTTTTATTAATTGGCCATAGGTTTGCAGATGGACCACTAACACATACATCTGTTTTAACACTAATGGCTCAGCTCTTCACTACAAGCCTAAAACCTTACCACAACCTTTAGTGTGGTTGCTCTGCCTGCAGACGGAGGAAGAGTGTACATGGTGGGCTGGTTGCAGTGGGTCTCGCTGGGGGGCAAACATTTGGTGCTCTTTATGACACACTCTGATTCTTATTAGAACCTGCCTCCCCACTCCACTTCACTTGTTTGTTCCCTACTGTCTTTCCATCAGTTGTTCTTTACTTCCTGCTAACCACCCTTTCCCCTGCTCTTTTATCAAGACCATCAAATCTCACACGTAATTAACAGGAAATGTGAACTAGGAAACTTAATGTCTCGTAAAGTCAAAAGACAAACATTTTATCGTTGTTTAAGAACTGACTTCAAATCCACCATGTTAATTACAAAGACATAAAGACGCTGGGTTTATTTGGAAAAAGTTGATTGGAAAATGCAATTATTTTAATGCATGCTAATGAAACCTGTTTGATGGTTAGGTGATGTTTCATGTTGGGAAGCATGAAGACTCTTTTATCCCATTGACGTACTTGTCTGCCTTTTGTAAGTGTTTGTAAAAAGAAAATGTTTATATGTGCATATTATCACAAGAAGTTGAGAGAGATTAAGTGTTGGATAATTTCCTCCTTATTCATGTTAGGCAAGTCATTCATACATGAATAAGTCCTCCATTATCTATTTTTTGTGCACCATTGAAATTAATAATTATTCATTAATATAGGTAGGTAATAAGATCATAATTATCATGGAGGATGTCTGAAAGCCCTCATGTTTGGCTGATCGGTAAAAATTATTGATATCATTTGAAGTTGCTACAACCAGTGTGTCTTCTTTGAGTCTTTTTTTGTTGAACTCCCAGAGGCAAAACGTCAGCGCAGGAGTGACTCAGGGGGAGACTATTTCTCCCTCCTTTCCTTTCACATCTACAGGTGTTACCTGTTTCAGAGACAAAGACAGAGACTGAGCATTAGAGCTGCTTTGCTACAAAGATGACTCAGGCTGCTCATATTCAGTTGAGTTGAGCACAGACACCCCCTAGTGGCTGAAAGTGCTCACTGTCTTTTCCACAGGGATCCTGATACAACAGGCTTGTTGCTGATAGATGATACACACAAGCATTACTCAGGAAGAACATACTTATACCCTCTGATCCAGCTTTTTTTCTGCTCTTTTCCAGCATGATAAGTATCTTTTCCTGTACATAGCGCATAGATGTGACGTATTTATTCAAGCATATTTATCTTTTAAAACTTTTAGCCTTAGTGTGATTTTGTTCAGTTGTCACACATAGACTCACACATACCCATACAAAACTCCCCAAAAAGCCCTGTGGAGGATTTTGGTTGTGGCATGTTTGCAGGGAGAAACCCGTTGTGTGAGTGTATAATTAACATGTCATCAGGCTGTTCCCTCACACCTTGGCTGAATGATTGATAGCTGCTTTGCCTGTGATTATTTTATAACATCACTCCTGCACTGGAATGCTTCACCATACCTAACCAAATGTCAGTCAACTTCACTCTACAATTAGCAAAATTATTTATGTCTGTTCTCTCTTAAGCAAACACACGTGAGCGTAAAAGCAGGGCTGGCAGGAGTCCATTGAGAGCCTAGCCTCTCGCTCAGATACTGTGGAGGTGGAAAGAATGTTCTTGGCCCAACTCTCCATGCTGACAATTACCATTTGTTTTGCACAGTATAATACCCAATGTAATGGTTTGATAAAGCAAACGCTGCAATTATGTATCATTTAAGAGTATTATCAAGACCTGAGATTTTGACAAATGTTTTGGTTGCTCACTTGATTTACAGTTAAGTCTTTAAAATGCTTTGTGAGACCGGTTTCATGATTTACTGTTCGTAGATTCATATGTAAATTCATTCAACTGTCAGTGTGATTGTTGATATTTTTATCATATTGAAATATTTAACATGCAAGTGGTGTCTCGAGGAGGTGTATTTGTGTGTTACTCTAAAAGTTTTGAGAGGTAATTTCTATTAAAAAAAAAAAAAGTGGGGCACCCTCAATGTTTAGTACATCCTATAGTTTCCTGAAGCATAGCCTGCCAAATACCTAAACTGGAATCTAACACGATTACAATGTGACAGAAATGACAAACTATCACCATGCCTGTTTCAGTATTTTTTTTGAATGTCTAAATGTCCTAAAGTAAAACAGCTGGGTGAGTTATCCAGAGCCTAAGTGCGGTTATGTAACGTCACAAACATGTACTACACATGTGAGTTGAAATGAGGTGTGGGTATGTGTGCAAAAGGCTTCGACAGCTCCAGTGTGTGGTTGTGAGCGACAGATTTACGACGCAGGTCCTGAGTTATGGTGTTCACTTTTCCCTTTCATCATATGTCACCTAACAACACATGAAATCCATAGAATTACATCTCCCTTGCCGTTTTGTGTAAAATTTTCACCTTTTCTTTCCTCGTTCGTATTTTTTTTCCCGCCCTTGTATTTCCATGCGGGTCTCTAAAAATCTCATAAGTCTGCTCGTGTGTGTGTGTACATGCACGCTAAGCTACAAAACATATACCCTCCTCCTTCTCACACCTACACTGCCCCTTTTTTGTGTATCCAAAAGGGGCAGGGACCCGGAGAGGAAGGAGGAAAGGGGGAGGTGGTGTGAGTGGAAGAATGAGTGGACTTTAAATGTTTCCATGCTTTTCCTTGAATTTTGCTAATAATCCACTTTTTTTTTTTTAATGTAGCACACTTCCTAAAAACAGAAAAAGTTTAGTAGATGTTTTGGTTTTGCGCCATACAGTATTATTTTATGTTTTTGCTGCTGACTTGGGCCTGTCCTTTTTTTAAATATATAGTATTGTATTCATCTGTGTTTATGTCCTTAGGTGGGATGGAGCACAGCCAGAGATTACTACACCTTCCTCTGGTCTCCAATGCCTGAAAACTATGAACCAGGAAGTACTGTGCACAGGACTGTGGTGTTCCAAGGTATGAAAACACACACACACACACACACACACACACACACACACTACATAAACCACTATACAGACTCAGGGTATTCCAAAGTAACTCCTCCATTTTACGGTGCATATAAAAACCAGCACTTTTATTTAATAAGGGAACACAACCGCAAACGGCGGCCTGGGACCTGAGCACCTCTCAAACCACACACAACACACGATCACACACACACACACACTGAAGGCCTGCAAACTGGTTTTACTGAGCCTCTAACGGTCAGATATTACACAGTGAAAATATGAGAGCAAGCTGTGGTGTGTTAGTAGTCAGTAAAACCAGTTGGCTACTGTGTGTTCTGTACTTTCTCTATTCAAGAGACCCAGGTTTAACATGCGAATTATTTGTTTGATTTGGATCCCATTGTGTATGTCTATGGGCTCTATAATAATGAGCTTTATTTGTGTAATGCTTGTGCTATTGTAATATTACAACAGAGGGGAGTAACAAGAATAAACAAGGATTTAACACAATTTTAAGGTGAAGTTAAATACAAGACAATGTGTCTACATAATAATGGTGTGTATGGAATGTGTTTTACCCAATGATACACTTTCCCCAAATTGTGCCGACTCTACTGTGTAGTAGTTACCATTTTTCAAGGACTATGGCACTGATCAAATAATTTTTTGGCCAGTAATACTTGTACTGGAACTTAAATCTATTGTTTTTACTATTGCTGGTATGTGCTGTTCTTTACTACTAGTGGTAGTTTTCTTTACTGTTCTTGGTATTTAATTATTATTTTCATGTAAATTAACGGTTAACTATTACCCATGGTAACAGCACAGTGAAGGTACTTTGTACTTAATAATAATAATAATGATAATAATAATAATAACTCAGAATAGAACTGGGAAGAAAGCTTTTAAATGTTCTGCTTCCACTGCCTGGAACAGGCTGTAGAAGGACCTAAAAATGAAGGAGTTGTGTCTGTTAATACATTCAGACAGTTTTAATGAATGGGAAAAGGATAAATCTGGATGTAGATGTCATTGATGGTGTTTTGTACATGTTATTAGTATAGTATGCTATGTATGGTTTTAGAACTGAGTTTTATTATGTGTTTTATGTATGTTTTTACTGTGGATGTATGGCCGCAATTTCTATTTTCTATAACTTGTGCTACTGCTGTCTTGGACAGGAGATTTTTAATGTCACCGAGCCTTTTTCCTACTTAAATAAAGGTTAATAAATGACAAATATGGTTCTGTAACTGTAAGAATCTTATGTTATGATGATGCAGGGGGTACAATTCAGTATACTGCCATGTTTTTTGCAATAGTGGTACCTTTTTTTTTTTTAATTTTTAAGTAGGGAAATTAGCACATTGTGTCTGTTTATGTTGTCATGTTGGAGTTGGAGAGTCAAGTTAATCAAGAAAAGAAACATTGTCTCCTATGAGTCTTTGCATATGAGCAGTACATGTAAAATCAATACACTGTTTTACTAATAGATACAGCGTCACAGAAAATACTGTGATACTCAGGTGTATTGACATTTTTTGTATCACATCGCTAGTGAATTAGCAAAACAATAGGGTTAGCTTAAGTGAAAATAATTTAAAGTAAGACTGTATTTATTGATTTTTTTTTTTTTTTTAGGGTATTATGTTCCAAAGTCTGATGGAGAGTTCTACCAGTTCTGTTATGTGACACATGCTGGTGACATACGAGGCGCCAGCACGCCCTTCCAGTTCAGGTCCGCAACACCCACCGAAGAGCTGCTGACTGTTACCGAGGATGACAGTAACTCAGACATACTGGTCGTCACCACCAAGACTGGTCTGCTAGAGGTAGGCCACAGTCAAATGACACAAAATACAGACTGTGGTATTTATTTTATTTGGTTTTATTTACTTAGATTTTGCCCCCAAACAGAGAGTCTCACACAAAAAAACAGTATCAGATGTAAATCAAATGAAACCAATGTAAAGGACATAGGTAAAGGATGTATAAAAGAAACATACAGGCCATAATAGTAATATCTGTAACACATACCACCGCAGGTCAAAGATTACATAACTATTAAGTGACTGTTTATAAAATACTATGAAAGGTATTTTTGGAAAGGGAGTGTTTCTAGGCCAATGTCATTTTTATAGCTCATTCCATGCCAAGGTTGTATAAAAAGACAAAGCTTTGAGTGCACTTAAGGAAATGGTTCTGAACTCCTTTCTGTGTATAATACTAGACTTTGAATTCACCATCTGTAAAGGTCAGAGAGAATATTCCAGTGTGTACAGAACTCATTAGATATAGATTTATTCTATGTGATATAAAATATTGAAGACTAACACTTATTCAATTTTAACATTGTGGTTGTTGGTTTAAAAGTTGAAGTCATGTAACCATTCGTACCTTTTTTTTTTTTTTTTTTTTCTCTTCGTGCTATCTGTGGCCTGGTAGCGTGTGGAGGAGGCCCAGCAGGAACGCAGAGAGCTACTGAAGGCCATGCGCCTCCTACAGGAGGAGAAACAGCAGCTGCAGGAGGAGCAGAAGCGACTGGCCAGGGAGAGAGAGCAGGAGAGGGAGACATGCTGCCTTCTGCGGACACACAACCAGGTCAGAGGGAGGGGGGCTGCTTTAGAGGGTGGAAAAGGAGAGGATTTAAAACCAAAATAATGACTGAGCATCGATAAGATTAGGAGTCGATCATGTGACATTTGGGTACATTCAGTAAGTCACCATGCATTTAACCATCAAAATCTGTTCATATGCATCACATTGAAGGCATGCAGCCAATTGTTTGTTATGAGCATAGGTAACACCCTTTAAACATTGTATAAGGGCATGTGTTATCTTTGCAAATATCCTGGAATATGCCTAAGAGCTGGAGGGATGCACCTGAAACAAAAGAAGAAGGAAGAAGACAAAGAACAATGTCAGCAGTAACTGGAAATGTATTACTTTTTAAGCAGCACCCGATACTGGGAATAACAAATACAGGGTTTTTAACTGGTATCAGTGGGGAAACATTTTTTTTTTTTTTTTTCCCCACAAATTTAGTAATCTAGTCATCACAGATAGGTACAGGGTGTTCCATTTTCCTCCAATTTAAATATGGAGTTTGTTTGCATTGGCCATAGAACATATAGAGTGTGAAAATTAGATGCTGTTTTTTTACATCGAAACCATATGTGTAATAATAAGAGCAGAAGAAAGAGAAAATGTGTTGTATGAGGCCTAATGTCTGGGTATTCAGCTTCAGGACATTTATGGCACAGATTGAATTGCATGGACCGTATTAAAAGATGCCTGCTATCGTTTCGTATCTTGTGATAGAATATTTCATTTAAATGTAAATTTAATCAACGTCAGTACACGAATAGCTTTTTAAGTGGAGTGAGTGTAAATGAGCTGACAAATATATAAGTGATGATTTGAGTGGAAAAGGTATTTGTACCGAAACCAGTATGAGGGATTTTGAATGACACTCAGGTCAGCTCAATGTGACTTAAGGTGAGGCAGTTTCAGTTTGTTGTGCATGTGTGTATTTGCATGTCAGGATGTGTGTTCATGTGTGCGTGTGCAGGGGTGGTTGTGTGCATAGACGGTCAGCCTGTGTTTGCACATGTGTGGAGCCAGTTCCTCTCCAGTGATCACAGGTCTGAAAACTTCAAAGGCCTGAATTTATGAATAATCTGCGTCCATGTCTGTGAGACTCACAGAAAGCCGCAACACGTGTGTGTGTGTGTGTGTGTGTGTGTGTGTGCGCGCACGCCAATCTTTCTCTCCTTTTTAATGACCTGACTCAGCGGGCCAGAGCGGAATTGGGACAAAATTTTCCCGGGCATCTGGCGTCAGGGACGATGCCATCGCGACCACAGAGTGAACAAACATGACGTCAAACACACAAACACACACATGCTCATACGCGTACACATTGTGCACCCCCCTGTTTCAATCTCACATTCACATTCAGGTTCTACACCACAGGGCCTCTATAATGTGCATTCACACATGCACAAGCGAACACACACACACACTCGCACATACACAAACACACTCATTATGCCACCCGCTTGCAAACCCTTTTAGTCTGTGTGTGGAATGAGAGGAGGGTAGTCCACAAACCGCCTGCCTGAAAAAAGAGCCCTGCCCAGCCTCAGGGACAAACACCACTCAGTCACGCGATTCAGTGGCCACTGCTTTTTCACTGTCTGTTTCCTCTCAGTCTGCCCCCACCCCCCATCTTCATTTTCACTTTTTTAATTGGCATTACAAACACAAATGTCTAAACAAACAAAAAAATAGTTTAAGAAGAAATAATTAAAATTGTGTAAAATTGAGTCTAGGTTTATATCATTATAGTTTACTTTTTAACACAAACCCATTCTTTTGTCACTGATGAGTCATATTTTAGTTTTCTATGACTTATTCGATAAGCTGTACATTGGCACACACTGCTAAATACAGTCAATTCAGGGAAACTCAATGAAAGGATAAAGGGGTGGGAAATGAGAAAGAGGGAGAGGGGAAGGTGAAACACTTGCCAACACATTTGTGAGCTCTAATCCAGTCTCTTATCGCCCCCTAGTGCTGCTCAGTGGTTTAGACCCCAACGTAAGGACAGGCTGCTTTGAGTTAGTCCTCTCTTTTTTTTTTTTTTACGAAGGACAAAAGTGCCATAAATTCCACGGTAATACACACACACATGCTGTTATTACCATGCTGCTTTTCATTCAACAGGCATGTCCATCTGTAGATATATGACTTGTGTGGTAAGAGTGTGTGCATAATAATGTGTGTGTGTGTGCGTGTGTGTGTGAGCAAAGTTTTTTTCTTTCTGTAGAGCATTTACAGTAGGTGTGTTAGCTCATGCCACGCTGATGAAAATATCCTTTGAGTTTAACATGAAAACATAAGTACATATTTTGTGGCTGCTAATTTTACGACTACACTTTTTATAAGGTCTTTATGCACTGCTAAAGTGCTTCCCAAACGCCAGCCGTAAAAATCATACAGTAATCTACACAGAGCCAAGCCCAGAGGGAGACAGGCCTGAGTGCACATTGATGTGTGCATGTGCACTGTGTCTGCTCTGGATTGACGGGTGTACTGTGTGCTGTCTCTCTCTGTATGTCCTTGAATGTTCTGCTGTAGAGTCCGTCTTTCTCTCTGCAGTGTGTGTGTGTGTGTGTATCTAAGTGCACGGTGCAAACAGAAACCAGGGTGTGTGCAGAGGTATGTTGATCTGCCATACCTAATATTCGGTATGAATGATTTAATGTGGCTTCGGCTCAATTAGCCGCAAGTTCAAACAAGGATTGTCTTCCACAGGCGCACTACTTGAAGAAAACATCTCTCATACAATCTATTGTACAATACCGGAAATTAGTTTTGAACCATTTATTTTTAATAGACATATTTGTCCTTCACCGCATCCTGCTACCGTTTGTTTGACTGATCCATTTAACTGAGTGTGTCATACTTTGTAACTACTGATTTGTGGTTTTTAAGATAAGATTCACTAAACCCTAGAAGGAAAATGTACTTGTTCCAGTAGAAGCGTGAGAAGAAAACAGGACGTGTCAATGGAACAGATATCTAGAATATCCTTGAAGTTAAACTAGATTGTGGTTGTGTTAAACAGGCAGAGCGCGGTATGATGACAGTAAATCAGCTGTGTGAATAACAACTCTTCAGCTGTTCTTTTTGCTTCAGGCATCAGTTAAGATTTCTATCTAATAAGTGACTTGGATGCCTCCAGATAAGACACTATTTTAGGACACACAAAAATAAAGAAATGCCAACCAAGTGGATAGAAATGAGAGGCAGATCCATCCAATTAAACTAAAACTTTGTGTATACAAACGGGTTCATATGAACATAGCAGACAGTACATGGTGTGTTTTATGGTATATGGCAACGTTAAACAAAACCTTAGAACTCCAGCCCAATCAGATCCGACAGCCTGAACAATTCGTCTGTGTTGTGAATATATAAAGCAACATGTGTTTATAAACCAATCCTATGACCCTAAAAATATGCCTGCAGAATTTAGATATATGTTTTAGTTTTGTTGTTACTTGGGGTGGAGTGGATGAGATTTCACTGTTAAGACTTCCAGTTGTCCTGTCAAACTGAGTATGAATAGATCTAATATAAAAAAAAGAATCAGTAAAATGTGTACGTACCACATCTGAAGTGACATTATTCAAAAGTGAGGTACGGAATACTGTTCAAATACAGCTGATTTAGACATTGTTTAGAAAATTTCTGGATTGTCTTCTGGATTAACAGGAAAATGATCGTGCTGATATATATTTTAATGCAGCATGTCCTGTGAGTGTGTGTGTATTTTTGTAAAAGGACTAGCTTCCCTCATAATCTAGAATGTGGATTTGGATCCACACTATCTTCAAGGGAACAGATATAATAGAAAACCACTTCATGTACGGTTGTCAAGTCAAATGTGTTGTAGATGTTGAGTTTCTGGTGTAGACTCCATTGGAAAACCCCTGCAAGGGTTTTTCCAGATGACTTGAGCGGCTGTATCTGGAAAGAATGAATATTTTACAATGGCTGGAATGATCTTACTGGGGAAAGTCTGTGCGTGTGTAGAGGAAATACTATTTTAAACTACTCTATGGATGGATGGATGGATAGATAGATAGATAGATAGATAGATAGATAGATAGATAGATAGATAGATAGATAGATAGATAACTAAAAAAACACTTACTCTCACTCAGGGCACAGTGATTTAAAGTGAAACCCATTGTTTATCTCACCATGAAAGATCATTGTATATATTTTATTATTATCATCATTACTGCACATCTCCTAATATGAATATTTCACATAAGAACATTGTGGTGATGATGATGACGAATGATACATAGTGCAGCTTTAGCAATGCATCTGCAATGATAATGGGGAAAAAACAAACTATCTGTAGAATCTTTCTCATGAAGTGGTTAAGCTCAACTTTCCCATGTTGGAACAGAAGTTGTTCTAAAAGTGCAAAAAAAAAAATACGCTTTTGCAAGCTTAAGCCACAGCTGTCAAACATAAAGTGATAAGATGAGAAATAATATTGTTACAATAGCATTTATTTTCCTTAATACTTTACAGTTTTTTCATGGTTGTTCTTATTAAAGGATTGTTTAATATAAACATTTTCATTGTGTCATTTTACTGTTTACATTCGAAAACATGAGGAAAGTTTTTTTTTTTTATTTCCGACTTTTTAATTTATTTTTCACAGGTAAAGCACACTTGCAGGTGTACAAATGTGGCCAGTACTTATACAGAGATGTAAGTCACATGAAGTTAGCTAAAGCATAAGTCAAGATTTAAAAATAAATAAATAGGGGGGGTGCGGCTTTTCTATCACTTGTGTACTTGTGTTATGAGTTTCTTTTTTTGTCTCAAATTGTCTGCTTTCACTTGTAGTTTTGCTGTGTTTTTTTCTATAATCTCTTTACTATGTCCCACCATTATATTACGCTGTGGGGCTGTGATGCAATCACTTTCTTAGCTGTCAAGACCAACACTCTTAACAAATACCCATTAGGTCCTCAGCTAGTATAGTTTTCTGTTATTATTTTACCACTCAGATCATACTGGAAGGCTGTAGCATCAGAACTAAAATGAGTTCAACACCCCTGCTGTAAACCTCCAATAGGATGATGTATGGTGAATATATCCTGTCTGTCATGTAGGAGCTACTGCGCTCGTCACAGGGTCTGTCAGAAGAAAGAGAGGAGGTGAGGAGGAGGCTCACAGAGGCCACCGACCGGGTCCGCCAGCTGGAGGAGGACCTGTTGGGTGTCACCCAGAGAGGCCTACAAAAAGAGACCGAGCTTGATTGGTGAGTGGGGAATGCTAACACATACCCATCAATCATCCAAACTCATTCATTTCTGTGAGGACATGACTGCTTAAATAACTGTGTTTGAAGAAGATTTCTCTGCTGCCTTCTGCTTTCTTAACATCTTCATCATACCGCTCATCGTATATGGAAAGAACAAACTAAGGCCTGAAAAAAACTGAACAGAACCATCACATCTGCAAGACATATGTATAAAACATACAGTCATTACTAAGCTTAGTTGAACTATTTCTTGCCTCAGTCTCCGTGACCGTCTGAAGAAGCTGACAGTGGAGAGGGACAGCTTAGAGAGCCAGCTGAAGAACGAGAAGGACGAACGAGACCTTTATAAGGTAGGAGGAAGCTATTCTTGGAGAAAAGGAGCCGCAAATGAATAGATTTGTATCTTTGTGTCGTTGAGCTGTGTATGTGATCACATGTGTAGGCCCACCTGCGCAGCACTGAGCTCGAGAACACGAAGCTGAGCGCAGAGCTGCAGATGCTGAAGGCTGTTGAGCTCAACAGGGAAGTAACCATCGCCCAGTTTCAGGAGGAGCTGGAGAGGCTTCGGGCCTGTGTGGCTCAGCGGGACAGCCTAGAGAAAGAGCTCCTGGCACATAAAGCAGACAAGGTGAAAGCTGTCGTTTCTAAATCTATTGGTGGATTTCACTGTTATCCTGTGTATTTCATTACATTATTATTATTATTATTATTATTATTACACACTGTTCTGAAACTGAGACCAAATATGTGATATGAACATCCACGGTCTTGTGTCATTCTGGTATAGCAGAAGTCATTCATTCATTTACTCATTTAACTACAATGCACTTATTATCCTATTTAAAGTCATCAAAGTTCATCACAAGGATTATTTAATGATAATAATAATAATAATAATAATAATAATAATAATAATAATAATGATGATGGATTAGATTTCTACAGAGCTTTTCAAGGCACCCAAACCACTTTTCATTATTGATCCAGTATTCATTCACTCTCACATTCTCACTCTGGTGGTGGTAAAATGCATTTGTAGCCACAACAGCTCTGGTAGTGTGGCTACACCAGTGTTGAGTGACACTGGAGGTAAGGGAGGTGAAGTGTCTTGCCCAAGGACACAACGGCACATGACTGGGACAGAGTGAGATTTGAAATGCCAACCCGTTGGATATTGGATGACTTTCTGAGCCATGACATAACTTTAGTTTTGTTTATTTACCCAGTAAATATGTAGGCCAGCCCTTAGCAAAGTGTCTGAATTGTATTTTATATCTACTAATAATCTGACTTTTATTTTAACAGTCACTTATAATGTGTTTTATAATGTTTTTAGAATCTGTCTTTCTGATAGTTTACATTATAGCTCTGTTTTTAGACAGAAAACAGTCTGTCACTCAAGACTACTGATTCTGATGGATGTGTATCTTTTACCTGAGGAAAACAGACAATGTGTCTTGTGTGTTGGGTCTTGCTGGATGTTCTGTACCCCCTCCTCCATTACACCAGGATCCATGCGTAGAAGTACTTAATCTGTGTTTGTGTGTTTATGTAACAAAATCAGTAAATTCAGATATTCTTTCTTTGTGGATTTGTTTAGGCAGAGCTGTCCCGTGTGCGCGAGCAGCTCCGTCAGGCCGAGGAACAGCTCCAGGCGTCCAGGCAACAGGCCTCCCTTCTGGCCTCGGAAATCCGCGACTCAGCCAGCGCCCGTGACCACACAATGACTGAGTTGTACCGCGCACGCTTGGAAGCTGACAAGCTCCGAGCCAGTTTGGCTGATGCTCAGGCCGAGTGCCAGCGCATGGAGAGCCAGCTTGACCGCATGAGGAGCACCGCACAGAAGGAAGTGGTTAGTGTAAAAATGTCCTCAGATTTGATCCCCATCTCACTTTTTATGGATGTTAAATTTATGAAGAAGTCCAGCTGTTTTTGACACAACAAGAGAACCGCCACAAATCTGATGGAAAGTCAAATCGTCAACTGAAGCAGATCTGTTATTTTATCTTTCTTTTTTTTTGTTCCAGGGTGTTGGGACCTGTGGGGAGGCGACGCCCAGTCCAATGGTGGTATCAGAGGCAGAGGTGGAGCTCCAAAGGGAGGTGGAGGAGCTGAAGCTGCGTCTCCACATGGCTGCTGAACACTACAAGGAGAAGTACAGGGAATGTCAGCGCCTCCGCAGGCAGGTGGCCAAACTGAACATGAGCGAGTCGCAGGGGGTGAGGAACCAGCTGGAGACATTTCAATAAACACTGAATAATACATACAATACAATAGAAATACTCAAATTAGTATCAGAACAGCAAATAAATACTGTTGATGATGTGTTTTTAGGAGCCAAAGAGAAATGTATCTACTGAGACAACGCTGGAGCCACTGACCCCCAGTCCCGAGTCCCCCACAGCAGGTACACATACTAAAGTACAAAAAAATAGAAGTATTATATAGTTTAGTGTCATAGAGTTTAACTTTTAACGTCAAAAAGCAAATTTATACATGTGAGCAGCTCATCAGGATTAAAGCTTCAGTTTTCCATTGTTTTGTGGATGATCTACACACTGTAATGGCTTTTTTTTTTTTATTGTTAATTGACAAATAACACTATTTGACAGTGTTTTTTTTTTTTCAGGCCATTTGCATACTCATAACACTGTCATAACATAAACATTAACCATAACTTAAAATTATCCATTAACATACATTTGGTATTGATTGTCACCAAACAATGCTAAGCTTTCTTTGATCATAAATAGCAATTTGATTTGTGCCAGTAGTTTGATACTCAGCTGTAGTCAGAATAAGTTGGAAGTAAAAATGGTACAACTGTAATTAAAAACAGAAAATAATTTGCAATTCTCATAATTCCACAATTTCCTCACATTGTGTCGCTGCTGTCAAAAACAGCATTTCATTTTCTCAGTTGTAATATTTGATGTGTTACTTGTTTTCTGTTATGAATAGGAATAAGTTTATGAGATATGAAGATCATGACATTTTACATGGTCCTCTAATTCTTTTGTAATTTGTATTGTATGTAATTGTCTTTGTTCTATCTTGTATTTTTACAGGGAATATCGCAAATGCAGTTCTTCAAGAATCCGCTGAGATGACAATCATCCCTGAGTTTTCCACACATAAAACCCTCCATATCAGCACAGACACGGAGGAAAAGCAGGAAGAGAATAATCTGACAGAGAGGGCCGAGGTAGAGGCTGAAAGAGACAGGAACCGAGGAGAGGAGAAAGACGAGGAGGAGAAGAGGGAGAGCCTGCCGGAGGAGAGTCTGAGGATGATGAGCTGGGTGGAGGTGGAGAACGAGAGGCTGAGCGCCAAAGAGGACGCTGAGGTGGAAGGAGCAGCAAAGCCCAAGGATGTGACGGACAGTGTGGAGGTGGAGGACGGGGAGGAGAAGGGGAGGAGAATGGGAGAGGCAGAGGACGAGCAGACTCGCTCAGTGGAGGAGGAACTGGCCATGATGGAGGAGAAGTGGAAGGAGCAGTGCGCCATCAATGAGACGCTGAAACAGAGGCTGGCCAATGAGGAGGAGCGATTCAGAGTGAGATGCACACAGACACAAACAGCAAAAGAAAAAGCACAACAACATTCCTTCATTTGAAGAAAATACATACAAAATACAACCTACATTTGTCTTAATAAGATATAGTAACCCAGATAATATTGAGCCAGATTTAAAGGCTCAGTCAGACTTAACTAAACTAAACCATGTTGCACCACTGTGTTCCCACAGTACTAGTTTTGTCTTGTTTATTGTCAAATTCAGTTTTAAGATGATTTACTGTCACTACGTTCTTATCCCCTTAACTAAAAAGCCCAGAACAGATGAACCTCCTTAGACAAACCAATGCAGGTTTGTCCTCTGTAGGGGACAAGAGTTTCACTGCTTTACTTTAAAAACAAAAAGTAAAATGCTGTCCACAGCAGAGGACATTCCATAAAGATGTTTCTGGAAAAATGTTTCATTATGTTGTTATGGAAATTTTTTAATGTAAAAAAACAGAAAGGTCATATCCTCCTGAGTAATTTTTCATATTGCATTATATATCTCAGGGTAAAAAAAATTGCATTGTCAGTTTTTCCAATATCGCACAGCCCTTTATGTTATAAACATAAGAAGGAGTTTGGATATTTTACATCTGCATACCATAATTTGCAGATTCAAAATCTAGTGCTGGGGTGTAATGAATAGTCAATGAAAGTAATTTTCTTGCCTCAAAGGTATCTATGATGGAGGATTACATTAAGGATATTACAGAAGTTGACTAGAGACTTGACAAAACCTAAAAATATAAGTACATTTTCTGTAAAGAAAACAAACTGAAGTAATTGTAGACTTGACTGCTTTGAGGTTGTGGTCACACTGATGTTTACTGTATCTTTCTCCATTTTTTGTTTCATAAAACTAGAGCTAGAACGTGTATTTAGTGTTATTTCAAATCAGCCTAATAAATAATGAATCTACCAAGTGCTCATTTTGATTAATATAATACTATGTTTTCATAAATCCAAAGATATGTATTTTACAGTCAAATAAATCAGAAAAGGCATCAGGATGTTACATTTATCACTCTGTAGCCTGTAATAGTTGTGCCTTTCTTATACCTTTTATAAATGATTTAATTGGTTATGAATTTTTTTGTTAATATGGACTATTCTGAAAATTCTGAAAATGACACCAAAAACCTATGAGACAAATGTTATATAAACAATCCTGTCACTGGTGAGTAAAGGAGAGAAGGTGTAGCTACTGGCAGTACTGACAATACACTGACTATATTAGGTATAGACCATGTATGGATTCACATTGGAGGAGGATTGTTTGTTTATATAATGGTAACAATTCCATTTGGTGCCAGGTTTTCATGATGGTTTACCTGAGCATGTGTGACATGCATGGCTGTAGTGTGGTGTATGTTACATGGGTGGTAGTCAATGAGAGCGTTATAGCTGCTTATGTCTGTGTGGATCTGTTGCATTTTGCGTGCGAGCGTCCACCAAACTACCTACCAGCGTTTAATCTCCATGATTGAGTGTGTGTTTATCAGCTCTGTAAATAAGGTTCTGCCCTGGCTTTGATAGAGTCTCCTTTCTGAGGCGAGTCGCCCCGGGGCCCGAGCCGCTCTTAATGTCTCGGAGACTGACAGGAGAGGCGGCCGCAGAAGGCCATGCTTTACGGCTGTTTACATCAGCCACCCGGAGGAGGGAAAGGAAGAGACGGAGGGAGGCAGACGTGTGTGTGTGTGGGTGGGAGTCGGGGAGGCGCAGAAATACACTGATGCAGGCTCCTTTCACCTGAACTTAACCTTCTAATGCTGGGCTGTAAATCCATGAAAGAGGGAGAGAGGACAAAAGGAGATGAAAGAGAGCAGGGGGGAGGAGGGGGCTAAAGAAGCATACAGAATTTAAGACTGAAAAAAGCAGCACAGACATGAAGCAGAAAGAGAAACCGAGAGACAGGAGGGGATTTGGAACCTTTGTAATGTGAAATGAGAGAAGAGCAGGCAACTAGCCATGTAAACTATCCCACAGGGTCAGTCCTGTTAGAACGGAGGAGATTTACTGCGATCCCCTGGTTTGCTCCAGAGCTGCACCGCTCCCTCGCACCACAGACCTGGTTCTGTGGCTTAAGTTGTGTGTTTTACAGTAACAACCACTGATGTGATGGAGGTTTAATAAATCTCAATGACCAGATATTTAGTTTATGTTTGCCCCAGTGTTTGCCTGCTCATACTCAGTTATGTGACACAAATGGAGTGGAAGTTAAGGGCCCCACTTTCCAGTCATTGTAGTAGATGTCAGATTTGTACCCAAGATGATTACGATCAGGTCAGTCTACACTTGGGACTAAATTTAATCAGCACATTTCAGTTAAATTAAAAGAATACACAAGGTAGGTCTCAGTCCTCCACAAAGATGGTACTGATCTGGACTGGATTAATTTTTTTAATTCATGAGAATAGAATAGAATAGAATAGAATAGAATATCTTTATTGTCTTTGGAACAAGTATGTTACTGGAAGTTTATGGGAGATAGAGCAATTGTTGAACATTTTTGTCTTGTTGCAAGAAATCCACAAGAACAGATAAATGTTCCTGACCTTGGTCCTGCCCATAGTAACTTCAGATTTGGTATTTACACCTTCCTTTGCAACTCTCTCTTTTCTATCCAAATCAAAAGACTAAAACCTACTTTTTGGAAATGATCTTGAGATTATAAAATGTGCTAAATCTTACATACGTTGTCAGATGAATTGGAAAACAAATGACAAGAGTGCTGGAGGACTGGTGTTATTACATATATGCATAGCTTTATATGTATTTACGCAACAGATTTATATATTTTACACTAGAGGGGATGTAAAAAGTTAATTATTTTAATGTGCAGACAGTGTTTTGAAGTAGAATTGGTAGGTTAGAGGTAAATAATTCTGCTATTAAGTCATAGGAAAATCATTTTTAATGAACACACTCAAATATTTAACCACTGTACCTGTATGTGATCGGCCAAAATCTTCTGTCACAAAGTAGATTTCCTTCAGCTTTTTAACAGATGTCGTCCTCTCAGACCATTGGAATCACAATATGCTGAAAGATTAGTATGGAATTATTCAGGGTTTGTACAGGTGCTTGAAATCCTTGAAAATACTTGAATTTTAATGTGTTTTCACAGGTCTGAAAAGTGCTTGTAATTATAACTCTGTGATGAGATTTATTTACTTTTAATATTAACTCTGCCAGGTTAGATGGCAATCCAAAGGTACTTTAAGAGATATGATGCATTTAGAAAAATAAAACTTAAAATACAATTAGTCAGTACTTTCAGGTTGTTCATAGGTACATTTTTATCTTAATCTTTGTCTTGGTGTGAGTTTGTCTGAAGTACTCTAAGTGACTTCCGCTTTTTTTGTGGGTAAAACTTTGTGTTCTTTAATTTCTAAACTTTTTGCCGTTATGAAATTTCATTTTAGATGTTTATAGCATAATACAATGTACATCATTGTGATAACAAATGAAAAACATGATCATGACTTGGTGTATTACTGTACATATTGTGCATGAATTAAATCCACATATTTTTAAGAACAAATAATAAAAACCCAACAAACAGTACAGAAAAGAATATTAAAATATAGCCTAAATGGAGGAAAAATAATACAGAAAAAAAAGAAAGAAAAAAAAGGAGATTAGGGGGATTACATTGTCTCAAAAAAAAAAAAAAATCCATAAACAGTTGTCATTTATTGTAGAAAATAATCATATTTAAATCAAAAAGAACCTTCACAATGGAACTTATGAGAAACAGAAAATTTAAGTGATTTGATTTATATCACAATACATATATATATGATTTTTTTCCCATATTCCTGAGGTCAAGAAGATAAAGATACTAATAATATAAAGTCACAAAGACTCTGTTCTGATTTTTCTCGTCGTTTCTCTGTGTTTTCAGGTGCAGATGGCAGAGCGAGCGAGTGAGGTGACGGAGCTGAAACTGAACCTGGCCCAGGCCCTGAGGGACAAGGAGCAGCTACAGGAGGTAGGGCAAAACGGCTGCACTGGGCTCAAGGAGAGGAGGTTTTCCGTGTGATGCAATATGTGTATAGTTTCATTTTTAAAAATCTGCTTATGTGCGGAAATTCCAACCGTGTCTACGGAAACCGCATGCGTTGGGGTATCGCCGGCTCTGGATCCGTTTCAGTTCGCTTGTGTCACCGTTCTCTCCTTTCCCCTCACTCCCCACTAATTAATACACCTATACTTGCTTCTTCCGCCCATCGGTACAGCGCCATTAGACAGTGCAAATGCCATGCGACATGTCTGTTTCACCTTCTCAACCCTGGTTTAAATGTTAAACCTGATAGCAGCGCACTAATGAAGTCATCAAGAGAGGAGGGAAGCGGGTTGAAGGGGAAGTAAAAGAAGGAGAGGGTGAGTGCCTCTATCAGCAAAGCCAGAGCAGAGGGAGCCAGAGTCTGACACCCATTACAGTAATGAGTAGGGTACTAATGCTCTCGCTTTAGAAATAATCACAAAGGGCAGCAACAATGTAGAGGAAAACTTCAACTCTGGGCTCCAACTACTTCCCATGTGGTTCCAACTGTAAAAGTGCAGAATGGAAACACTGAGTGAATGTCCTGGATTACGCCTCACTTCTCAAACAGATAATGATGGTGGGTCTTTGTTTAGAATAGATTCTAAAATAGGTTTTAGCTAAAAAAACAAAACAAAGCAAAACAGGATTTAAACACAACAGCAAAACCAGGAAAATATGAGATGCGTTATCATGACACAGTCTGAAGATTAAAGTGAGATATTACACAGGAAAAATAAAGCAGTAATGTAAAATACTTCAGTTTAATATGTTTTAAAACAACGGGGGTTGTTGTTCATGGGCATTATTAAATGAATATGTAATGAAAAGGAGAATAGAGAACACAAAGGGGATGATGTTTCAGTCCCATTTGGATTTTCATCAGGTCAGAATGTTTGAAACATGAAAAACACACATATCAGATTCACCAAATGGGTAAAAAAAAAAAAAATCTCTACTGCTACTGGAGGATGACAGGTGTGGTCGACCAGGTCACCCTGCCTGAAACAGTTAATAATTCAGTGAAATGCATAGAAGGAAGTACAAAAAACAGAAATGCTTGTTTGTTTGTTTGTTTATTTTGAGCAAAAGGAAAGAACTGAAACAATTCATGAATACAATGAGCCAATGGCAAAGCATTTTGCAAATTTAAGGAAAAAATAAATAAAATAAATGTAAAAAATTACCAAGACAAAAAAACACTTGTCAAGTATATCAGCAATAACAAAACAAATTCAATAAGTCCTGCTCGAAAAGGAGTGGGAAAAAGAAAACGTATTAAATCCCTCTCCTTTTTATACAACTTAAGACATTAAATTATCTTCCTTAATGATAAAGTTGCATCTATTCTGAGTCATACTAATGAAAAAAACAAGAGATTAGCAAAACTAATCTATATGGGACATAGTAACTGTCAAACTGATAGTCTGTGTACTTGATAAAAGTATATATCTAACAATAGTCACATACCAACAATGGTAACAAAAGAGTCAAAGATGTAATGACCCTCACTAAGCCCCGCCCCCTCTGACTGTCACCAGACCATGTGTTTGTAAAATATTTTAAAGCTATGGATATTTTAACTTTGCTTGTGATGTGAATCCAGTCTGTTCCACAGTTTAACTCCACACACGGACACACAAAAACTACAACACAAAAGCTATAATGGCATTATTGGGTTACATGTTGTTTTTTTTTATATTTTGTTGTTTATTGCACATTTACTATATTTTAATATTTAACCAGGTCACACACAATTCTTCCTATTAATTTGAAATATCATAACAAAAATGCTGTTGATAATTGTTACGATAAATGTCAAATCAATATTGAGAGTTGAAGAAACTACAGTAGGATCATTTACGGTCAGATTGTTTCTGAATTCTAGAGGTAGAACATTTAAAACAATCAGAATGATTTTTAAAAAATTTTAATGTCAAAATGAGTAAAAACCTCTAAAGCGGTTTGTAAGTTTAGATACTGACACTGTAAACAAAATCAACCCTAAAAATTTAATGAAATACTTCATCCCCTAGTTCCTTTAGAAGTTCTACAATGGCATTGCCGGGTAGGTGAAACATCTCAATTAGTTTTTCTTCCGTCATTCCACAAATGTTGACTGAAATAGAACAGACTGGTTCTGTGCGTTGTTTTCGGTTGGACCTGTGCCGCCTCCTCACCACAATAGCAGCCACTTAAGATCTGCCTATCAGACTAAATATAGACACAAAATCAGTCACTACAATCAGTTTCAGGTTTGGTAATATCACATTCCACCTGCTAAATAAATATTTTCATTTACTCCTCCCAACAGTTTTGTGCTTTCTGGCAGAAACGCCCATATTATATATTCAACAAACATGCCCTTTTGAGAGATACAACCCTCAGTATGTCCTGTTGGTAGAACAGCTTCAGCATGTTTTTATGTGCACAGTCAAATATGTGCATGTTTTTACACGTGCAGACTTTTAGTAAATCAGGCCCTTAAGTGTAAAAAGGCCTGAATAAAAATATCACACAAAAGACAAATGTAGACGTGTCCTTATAGTATTTGTGTTTTGACCACAATCAGCTGTTAAAAATGACAACATAACACCCATGTAGTATCTTTAAGGACCAAAATTTAATCTTAAAACTGATGTGGTAAAAAGTAAACCATGATGTGACATTTATAATGAAGATCAGTGTCGACACAAAGAGAATCTTAACTGAAACAGTGTGTTCAATCCTCCATTTCCTGTGTTTGCACCAGGAGTTGCAGCGTTACGTGTCCAGGCAGAGGGAGCAGGAGGCTGGAGTTCAAGGTGCCGAGGTTCGGCAGCCGATGGTGCTGCGCTACCCCCTCCCCTACCCCCAGGACCCCTCCCCTCCACCACTGGTACCACAGAGGCCTGCTGAGCTGCAGTACGGCAACCCCTACTCCACAGACACCATGAAAGGTGGGCGGAGTCCACTTCACCCCGGGTCAGACGGCCTCTGCTACTCCCTCCCCCCTAATGTCTTTTCTCTTTTTTAGATCGGGCTGATGGCACTCTGTCTCCTGACCACATGCCCCGCCCTCCGCCTGAAGCCCCGCCACCCTGCGCCCCTCCCTGCGCTCCCCCAATCACACCCCCGAGCCCTGGTCCTGGGACACCAGGGTGGGACCAAGAGGTGGTCTGCATCCAACCATCACGGAGCACAAGCCCCCCTGAGAGCCTGGAGCACCCACCTGAGGAGCCAGTAAGTGCATACGTATGTAAAGGACATGTTGCATGATCATCTCCACTCACCTGCATGAAAACAGCTGAATGAACAGGCGTTACTTCCGTGTCGTCTGCTCAGAGTTGCTGAAATCTCGCTCGCTGCCTGTTTTCTCATCTGAATTTCTACGTCCGCCACCAAAGACTGAATCTATGTCACCGACCGTGGTGTAGTTTTCAAATAAATCAGGTCAAAATGTAGTTACACAGTATTGAAAATTTAACATAGCAGGAGAAAATTAGCATAGCGGCCCAAAATTATAGCGTAACGGGTCATGACGGTACTTTGCAGAAGCTAGAAGCCTGGTATTTCTTTAGGTGAACAAGACATATCGCAATGCTGTACATCCATGTTCTCCTGACACCCAGCAAAGGGAAAGCTTTAGCTTTTTTGCATTAAACAACTGTCTTGATCAGAAACTGTATAATGTAACAGTTTTTTTCCAATATATTTTTAAAAATTATTTGTATTTGTTTATTTATATTTTTTATGGAATGTCCTTTGCAGTGGACAGCATTTTTAAAGTAAAACCATGAAACTTCGGTCCCCTACAGAGGACAAAAATGTATTGCTGGATGTCAGAAGGATATCACATGTTTCGCCATTAGAATAGAATAGAATATACTTGATTAATCCCTTTGGGGAAATTTGTGTACCAGCAGCAATACAACACCACAAATAAAAGCAGCAGTAAAAGTGATTAAGGTAACACTAAGGTGCTAGTATAAAATAGAATATAAATGAAAATAAAATATAAACATAGAATAGAATTCTTGTAATAATTTTAGTACTAAAATAGAACAAGGAGGGATTCATATAAAAATATAAAGTATATACAGACAAACATTATCGTGCAGTCCTCATACGTATGTATCCACAGCTGCTCTGAGGCACTGACGGAAGCGTGGCTGCCAGAACTGACACCACCAAACATTCATACGCATGCGCAACAGCACATGAACAGGACAGAATGGGATTCAAACCGCCACCCCTTCAGATACTGGACAACCCATTCTACTTCCTTAGCCACAGCCGACCCCTAATAATGAATACAAAACATAATGACAGACATAAAAATGAGAGAATGAGAAAAAAAGAGAGACCACAGTCTAAGAATACATGTATCCCCTCTGTCACCCCCCCCCCCACACACACACACACACACACGACCCCCCATAGACATACTTCCTGAAGGATCTCGTGACATCATCTCTCAGGGACGCCTCCGGGAACAGCTGCGCGACTTCAGGGTTATTCTGATTCTAATGACCAGCCATTTGGACGCTGTTTATAACAACAACAAAAGCAGTTCAGACTCAGAAAACAGATGTCGATCTATGAAAAGAACGTTTCAGCAGAACTACAAACTGAATCTGTTTTACCCACAGACACACACAACCTAGCATTAGCTTTAACAGTTAGCTTTAGCACATTAAAGGTTAACTCACGTTATTTTCCCTGTTGCAAAAATCAGTCTGTATTTTATCCATCCTAACACATATAACACCTAGCATTAGCAATTAGCATTAGCACATTAAAGGATAACTCCCTTTATTATTCAGTCTGTATTTACCATCCTAACATGCACACAGTACGTGTCATTAGCATCTGATATTAGCATTAGCAACACATGTACACACACACACACACATACATACACACTCACACACATACACACACACGCTAACACACACACTCACACATACACACACACTCACACACACATACACACACTCACATGTACACACATATACACACACACACACACACATTCTCTCTCTCACACACACACAAACACTCTCTCTCACACACACATACACACACTCTCTCTCTCTCTCTCTCTCACACACACACACACACACATACACACTCACACACACACACACACACATTCTCTCTCTCACACACACAAACACT
>JAPSES010000058.1:4459990-4478416 GCA_029822895.1 Maxillicosta whitleyi
TCTATCTATCTATCTATCTATCTATCTATCTATCTATCTATCTATCTATCTATCTATCTATCTATCTATCTATCGTGGTGTTGTGGATGTTCATGTATTCACTTGCACTTGCTTGTTCTTTTTGCTACCACACAAACCCTTGTCACACACACATACACACACCTATGAAATCATCTGTACTTGTCAGGGGTTGGAAAATGGGGGCTGAGGCAGGTTCAAACCTGTCAGGAGTATGGGCCTACACAGTGCAACCCTCCCTCTGTCGCCTCCCACATTCATGCTTTCTCTCTTCCATTCATTGTGTCCACCTCCTCCTCCAACTCCAAGTATTACCGTTTGCCCTTTCCATATCCCTCTCCATCGCCTTAATGCCCCCCCAACCGTCCCCTCCCCTCCCCACCACACCACACGGCGCACACACACTTTTCCATTTCTTATGGAAGCATGTATTTTTGGTCTCTCTCACTCTGCTCTTTAGCTCTCACTCTTTCCCATAACATCAGGACCCACTTTACCGTCCTCTCAGCTCTCCACTCACACAAACCTGAAGTTTTTAAGAAAGCATCTCCATAGCAACAGATACTGTCACTTTGATTATAGGCCTATATGTTTTAGACACTAATCACAAATACACTTGATTTCTAGATTACTTCCTTAAATAGTATTAATCACTGACTATTTGTATGTATTGTAGTTTTATGAAAGTTCAAGAAGGGGTCACTCTGTTGAACTCTGTGTGTAAATGTTGTTTGGTGACACACAGCTCAGAGGAATGTTTGAGGCTTCCTTTGCTCTCAGTGGAAAATGAAGAGCCAGCAGCAGTAGCACAAACAACTCATAATTATCTCTGCTGTCACATCACTGACCTAATACCTCCACCAAAAGGCCGACTGGGTTAAGCCAGCATTGCAATTCGGTTTATTATTGTGCTTCATTGTGCATTCGTGTTGATATTTTTATCCGATGATGACTTGATTTTTATGGTATGCATGGCAAGCATGCGTCCTTTCATCGCACTCATATTATTAACTGATGCCCTGGTGAAAGACTAATTGTGGCCTGAAACAATTGTAGTGCATTTAGCACTTCACTACATAATCATGAAAGCTGTAGATCATGATGCTGTTTAGATTGTGGTCTTCCACTTGTTCTTACATGTTTCATGATGAATAATGAGGGGTTTAAAATCCACAAACAGATTGTATGCGTTAGTGTCTAAATAAAATTGCTACGTGCAACAAGAGCCAAAGGCTCTGCTTGTGGCACCTCCTGCTGGTGCTAAGGAGATCATTTTGAGTCAAACGCCTATCATCTGTGGCATTTTCACGCACAAATTCCACAGTAATGTCATGATAATAGAAGGTCCACTATAATGCATGCAGACTGTGTAATTTATGTGTAATATCATCTCTGATTAAACCAAAACACTAGAGTGGTGAAATGATACCTGTAAAATGTAATTGTAAAACAACCATGACCTTGACAGAGATGTTGTATTTTCCTTTACATGATGGTGATGCTCTTGTTTCTTGTGTTTGTGAAGGTGTTTGTGTGACATGAATGACAAACAGGACAGGCCTTATGTGTGCGGCGCCCCAGGCTGCTCTCAGGTCAGTTCGACACAGTATCTTCGCATAGATGCAATTTAAGAGCAACGCTTTGCAGTGATATGATCAAAATATTATCATGATAAAAAAATGTTCATATTAGTTGATATCAAATTAATAAATTGGTCTTAGAGTGTTCATTGTTGTCATAAAGGGACAAACACTTGGCAAGCAGCAGAACATCTCAGAAATCTAGAGGCAGAACATTCCAAATCATTGTAATAATTTATTTTTCAACAGATATATGCAGGAGTACAATTAAGTAAAACATCATTGTAAGATTTTCTAAGTCTTTTAGTTGACATTACACCAAAATAACATGATATTGAGTTGTGATGTTATTGTTTGATCATATCTAAGTGATGTATTGTGAGAGTAATTGAATATTTTCACTCATCTTTTTCATTTTCTGTTGTTTTGGGCCAAAATATTCCTGTTTGATGGTGAACACCAGTAGTTGATTTTTTAAAAGGTTAAGTTTAAACAGTGAGTATAAAATACAAAAGGGTAGGATTAGAAAATTATTTTTACTGGCCTTTATTCACATATACATATATGGTGATGTCATGCTGATATTGTTGTTTTGGCTGTTATTTGGTCTATATAGATATATATATATATTTTTAATTTTAATTTTATTTTACAAAGCTGCAGCAATGCCAACAAAATAAACCCCAAAGGTAGAAGAAAGATATAAATTGTGATGATGATGATAACCATAATACATCACTTATCAACCAACTGTAACTACTATGATGATCCATAATATTTGGCACAAACATGATTGTATAGCACACTCATTGGTTCTTATACAACATATGCAAGATGTTATTTGTTTGTAATTTACAAAGCTGTTAGTAGTTTTCCTTAAAAGCAGTGAGGTTTTTCATCTATTCGTCATCTTGAACGATAAATGTGACTAAGACTTTTACGACTTACTAGTAATCTACAGTAAGAAGCATCACCTGATTGAACTGAACATGTCATCTCATGTGTCATGTTGTACAGCTGCACGCATCTCTTCATATCTTTCTCACTCTGTTGGTGTGCTGCAGCGCTTCCAATTAGAGGAACATCTCATCGTCCACAGACACAAGCATGGGATGACCCTTAAGTTTCCTTCCATCAAGACAGATGCTGCTTTTACAGGTGAGACCCCAAAAAAATGTTACAGGAAAAACCATTAGAAGTTTCTCTGTCTTCTTTCCTGTTTACATATGGTACATGTCACACAGTTTGGCTGCTTGTCATTGTTTGTGTGCAATGTGCGTTGCGACCTCTTTTCGGCATCAGTCCTTGATGAAAAAATGATGACGCTACGTTATACAGTATGAAATCAGATAAGGTTGATGCAGGCTTCCTTCCCTCAGATAGTCTGTACTGTGAAACAGAGCTGCTCATGTTGCCATATATACAGTATACTCAATCAGATTAGACCAAACATACTGATAAGACCCATCGCACAAGCATCACTTTGAGTCAAAATCCAAAGAGGAAGTGTACGAGGTCTTCAGTCATACCATCTTTAAAATTTCATATCTGATCACTGGAAAAGAGAAACAATAGATTTTCTAATTTTATCAATGTTGTACAGTTTTTAGTTTGAAGCCTACTGAAGGCAGCTGTACTGTTAATTGTCATTTCTCTTTAAACACGATCCATACATCTATTGTTGTTCAAGATTTAAGTGAAGAGAATAGATATCATCCTGTCAAGTGCATTATGGGATTGATTGAAGACTTGTAGCTGTCTGTGATGGCTTGAATTGTGCTTGAGATTATTTTTTCATAATGACTAACATCCCCACCGTGGTGCTGGTAAATTATTAAGACAGAGTTAATATTAAATATTAAACTATCACAATAAATATTAAATTGTGTAAAGTAGAAGAGATATGTAGTTATTCCATGGCACAGTAAAGACAGTAAATTAAAAACCTTTGGTGCAATTTACAGTTTAGTTGATTTAACTAAATTCTACATCTAAAATGAACAACAATGCTCAACAACATGCAGCACAATGAATATATTGACCATTTAGTAGATACAATAGTAGAGATTTTTCAAAGATAATACAAGGAGTAAAAAGCTGATAGTTGCCGGCCCCCAAAAATTATGACACTGAAAATGCATTGTGCGTGTCTGACTTTCACATTTTATTTGGCTTCATTAGAAATCATACAGCTGCTTCACTGAAATCTGAAGTCAAACTAATAAATTAGTAAATGTGAAAGTGAACGGGCGACACAGTGGTGCAGTGGATAGTTCTGTCACCTCACAGCAAGAGGCTGGGTTTGATTCCAACCAGGTACCTTTCTTTGTGTGTTCCCTGTGTAGAGATTGCACGTTCTGTCCTCTAACCATCCAAAGACATGCACTGTTAGGTTAATTGCTCATCCTAAAATTGTCCATAAGTGTGAATGTGAGAGTGATTGGTTGTTCATCTCTCTATGTCAGCCATGTGATGAACTGGCAACTTGTCCAAAGTGTACCCCGCCTTTACCCATGGGTAGCCAGGATAGGCTCCAACAACCCTCCTCCCATCCCTAGTGAAGATAATAAAGCAGGTTCAGAAGATGAATGAATGTTTAAGTGAACATCAAACTAAGCACTTTTTATATTTAAGGATGGTACTGACACTGATCTTGTCATTGCAGTCTATCTAGTTTATTTGATAATGACAGATACAGTATACACAGTCTCATAGCGTTAGAAGTTAGTGCTAGTTTTAGAATTTCTTTAATTTTCTTTTATTCATTTATCCCTTATTCATCTAGGTCGAGAGGAATTCAAGATTTTTTTTTTCATCTATGAAGTTCTGGTCAAAATGCTCTAAAAAGATTTGCATATAAAAAAATGTCATATATATATATATATATATATATATTTAAATGCTTTTTAAAAAGAAAAAAATTGAGGTAAAGAAAGTAAAAAAAAAAAAAAAAAGAGCCAAATAGCAACCTCAGAAATATCTATACCTCACACCATCTATAGAGACTATGCAAAGCAACAACTGGTTTCTTTTGTAACAGTCTGTAAAATACCTTTAAGGTGCTTTGACAAGGAAGTGTTTCACATGAGATGATACCCTACAAGTCCTTCCACACACATGGTGCATATTATGATAATTTGCAGCACCCTTTTCTGGCATGGCTTTTAGGAAGCAAAAGAGTAAAGACTGTAGGTTAAAAGGAAATAAAGTGATTACAGCAAGTTCTATAAGGCTCAACTGAACTGAACACAAATGTTACATTACACAGATTACATGTAAGTACATTTAAATATATACTATGCACTGGTTTTATTAATCATTTTTAAGCATTTATTGCAATAAACCCATAGTCAAAACACTGTGACAGTGTCTGTAACCATAGAAACAGCTGTCTGTCTGGATGTAAAACATCAGCGTGACATCTGACCTCTGTAGGCTGTCCCTCCCTCTCTCTCTTCTATCAGAGTGTTCCATTGCTACAGCCTGTTAAACCTACTGCAGCAAATCTCATGTCAAAACAAAGAGCCCATCTGACCTTTGACCCCTGCACGTTTAGACGGCTCAGAGAGACAGACTGATGTTATCACTGAGCTCTGCTAAAAATCAAATGTCTTTTCAGGGTTATGGCAGTTGATTCAAAAAGGAAATAACCTCAAACAAACTCGGCTTGGTTGGGAAAAGGCAATGAAATATGACTCAAATAAATCAGTGTTGTGGATCTGTATGTATGTGTGTGTCTTTCTTTGTTACCAGACCAGACTCCAACACCAACCAGGTTTTTGCAGAACTGTGATGAGGCTGGTCTGTTTAAGGAGATAGAGGAAGAGTTTCTTCAGGCACAAGAAGAGGAAAAGAGTAAACAGGTAAAATCATAAACACCATGAAATCACACAGAAAAATGCTAAATGCTTTACAGCTGTTTGGAGCTGAAGTGAGCTTAAAACACTGGATTTATGAGACCGTATGAGCTATATTTTATTGCTAAAAGGTGGCTCTTTGTGAGGTCTGTCAGGTGAGTGTTTTGATTGACAGTCGAGTGTGAGGGAGATAAAAGCAGTCAGACCCAATTAGTGGACTTCAGATATCTGACCTGCTGCAGGAAAGACACACCAGGCGATCACATTCTCCTCTGTAAATTAAACAGCTAGACACACATACCAAAACAAATACATGCATGAATGCCCTCACACATCATTCTCACCATCATCTTAGATCACAATGCGGATCAAATGATTGGACAGGCTTATTATCACATATGATATTCACCATTTTTATGATCATCATATGTATATTTTAGCCAATGTATGAAAATATAAAGAATGAGTAACTGAGTCTGTTTGTAGTCATTGTAGTCACATTATTGATATTTAGTGATTATTGGTACTTTATTTAATTTGAACCATAGACAAAGTGTAAGACATGTAAGATGAGGGCTGTGATACAGTTTCCTCCTGCTACTAAAAATGAAGCCAAAATCAAAGCTCTGTCAGAGTCTTTGTTGGAGAAACACAGGCGTGTGACTTGACTGCCTTTGGTCGTTATCTGCATCAACATTATCTTGATGTTTTCAAGTAGCTTATTTAAAACAATCTGATCAGATAGATGATATGTTGAAAACAAATCAATCATTAATCATTCAAGAGACCGAATCACACTGTGTACATGTAAATATCTGGTTGTATACTTTGAATTCTTCCTCACAGTGAATAACTGTGGTAGGATTTTGAACCAGTACTGCAACCAGCCGCTCGGAGGAGATTGAAATGTTTTGGCTTCACTTTTGGGTAGCAGTCACCTCTCACTGTCACTCAAAGTCTCTGAATACTGTCTTAAAGGCGGTTCACCTATATTGTGTGTTTGTTATAGTCCCTGTAGAATTGGACGCCAGGACTAATTTTTATTGCAAATGGTTCTTCTCCTTAACTACTAATACATTGCATCATTATCTGCCCTGATTATAAACATAATGACCCATCCCAGATCCCAAAACACACATTTAAAACAGTCCCGGCTGTTTGTTGCTCCCGCCTCTCCCTACAGACGCTTTCCCATAATGGGCCATCCTGTATGAACCAGCACCAGCTCAAACCCCAGCTTCAGCTCCAGCACCCACCCCAGCCTCAGCACCCACATCCCCAGCCACCGCTGCACCATCCCCAGACCCACCCCCTGCAGCACCCCCTGCCCCACAGCCCCCTGATGGGCCCAAGCTGCAGCCTGGCTACCCAGCAAGCTCTGTCCTCCTCCCAGTCTGGATCAGTCATCACCCAGGCTCCTTCCACTCTTACACACTCAGGGTGAGTACATTAGGGGTGCACACATACACACCCACGTACATACTGGTTTCACTTTATCCAATCATTCACGCAGAACACTTGTTCTCCTCGTCATATGCCTACCCCATACAGTATCTCCTTTAGATGTTGCCTTCTCTCAGCCTTTCTTCCTTTTCTTTTCCCTGTCTCGCCCATCCTGTTTTGGAGATATTGTAACTCCTTCTGTCTGGCACAGACTGGCATTTCCCCCTGCATAATTTATCACTGCACTAACGAACTGAGAGAAAGGAGGGAAAAACAAGGAGTGAGAGTCAAACATTAATTGACAGAGAACAAAGTAAAGGCATAAGAGATGGAGAACCGCTGGCTGACACCCACTCAAACCCACTGACACTACCCACCCTGTCACCCAACTATCATCTCTGTTAAGTCTGTTAAGACTCAGAACCAGACTGGAGTCTCTCAGCGCCTGTGCAGCTTCCATGGCTCCCTGGTTATCACGCAGTTCAGCAGACAGATTAGAGGAGTTCCTGTCTTTCATCTGCCCAGCTCCCAGCAGCTGCACTCCATCTTCCTGACGTTTTGGCTTTATTGGAACTCAGTAGACATTCAGTCATCTAAATTACTGAATATAGATGTACATATACTGTCTGTACATAGTGTACTGTACAGAACACACAGCATGTCACGTGATAAAAATTTTGTCAAGTTAGACTTAACATGAATTCGGTGGTTAACAAGAGGGAATTAAAGAAACACATTTACAATGTGGATTTTAACTTTTTTTTTGCAGACTGTAAGTGAAATTGCAAATATCACATTTTTCAATTCGACCTATCAGTTATGATAGATTGAAATAAGAGATTGAAATTAAAAGAAAACATGAAACCTTTTACCTATTAAGGAAAAAAAGTAATGTTTTTGTACTGTAGTCATCACCAAATAAATTATAATAAGATTAAGATGTTACATTAGAACGTTGGTGAAATTGTTTTAAATAATCACCTCCTTTCTTATCTTAACACCATGTCTTGCAAAAAGCCTCCTCATCCCAACAAACCTATAACTAATTTCTACTTGCAACACTTACTGTAGATAACAAAGCTGCAGTCACGTTGTTAAAGCTGATGAGATGAGTCAAGGTACTCGAAGTAAGTCAGTGACATAAAGAACTCCAAACATCTGTCCAGGACCAGACAGGACATGACAGGACAGTGGGGAGAGTTGGCAGTCAGTTATAGCAGAGTAAATCAGTGCCAGCTGAATCCAGACAGCATGTTAGTCAGTGAAACCAGTTAAGTGTTGCTAAATGAACCACGGATCGGGTGTCTGACTGTTTCTCCCCATGTTTACCACCAGTTTCTATAGCGACCGGGTCTCTGACTGTCTGGCGTTCGGCCCGGTAGAACTGTTGTGGTTACGTTAGGAAATGCTGTTTTGGTTTGTCTGTGCTTTGTTGTACGTTAAACGGGGCCGCATACCCCAGATTCAGTGATGACATCATTAGCGATGACTTCAGCGTGGTCACGGAGGCCCACGCTGTCCGACTGGCCACGAGCCAGAGCGTTTAGGTCAGCACATGGCACCCCCGGGTCTCTGCATCTCCCGCTGTGATCCCTGAGCGTCACTCCTCCCTCTCAAGCTGTCACTTTTTTCCATATCCCTGTTTTCTTTCACATTTTTTTTCAATCCTTCACATTTTCCATTGTCATTAATTCAGTTAAATTAATTCAGAAAACTATTGGTTTTTGCTTATACATATATGCATATATATTTTCCTTTCAGTGATCAGATCCAATCCATATTTAAAGGACTAGTTCACACAAATTACAAAGTTTTTAGGTATAGTTTGCAGATCATTTTTTAAGATATCGGCCTCCTCTATCCCCATACAATATATACTAGTAACATAAAAACAATAATAATAATATAACCATAATATAAAAAATAGTTTGGAGTACAAATTAAAAATATATTGATCACAAGAAAACACAACATTTTTATTTGGGAGTTCCACTAAAAACTGTTTACATCAAGGTTTGTGGAGGAAGTAGATTGAGTTTTTCTCCATGTTTGTAGAATAAATCAATTAAATTTCTGTCCTTGTAGAAAGATAACAGAAATCTCAAAATGACATATATATTTGACTCGATTTTATATAGATCCATAGTTTAGTGCTTAGTAATATCTCCATTTTCAGAAACAGCTGGGATGCTCACTGAAATATAATATAAACTGAAATATTGGATTTGTTAGTTTGTTAATTGAACCTTCAATTAACTCTCAGAATCAATAAGATCAATTAAATTGCATTTAGCAACTATAAGCCAATGTACATTTTGATGCCTGCCACACAGCCTAAATCGCTGGAACAGAGACATGTTTACCACTGTTACATCCCTTTTTCTGTCTATTACACTTTCAGACATGAGGATGCTAACTATTGCTGTTTATTCAACTCCAGCTGCTCATAGCCCGTGGTGGCTGTCTTCTCATCACAATGATACGTTGCATTTTCAATAGGAGACAGATGTGGACTGTCAAGCACAACCTGTTGAACCTGTTGAAATAACCGTAGACTCATATCAGGGTTCCCGCAGGGTCTTAAAAATTATTAATAGTCTTGAATATACAAATCTGCTTTTAATACGTTCAAAGAGTCTTTAAAAGGTATTGAATTTGATATGGTAGGTTTTAAGGTATGTTGCCATAAACTAGTTCACTGTATTGTGTTTAAATGTGTCTGGGAAATGTTTAAGCTGCAAAGAAACTAACGTTAGTCGACTCGGTTCCACTTGTTCCAACTCGATGGTTTAAAATAGGAACCAATTCTTGCTGACTTTGCAGCCCCTGCGAGAAATGATCACAGAACATTCAGTTCTGTGTATGATACATATGTAATGTTCAATCTCAGCTGATGTAAATAAAAACGTTCTGCTAAATTCTAAGAGTCACAAATTTTTGCCAGTATGGCTGTGAAACAGGCATTCAATTCTGTTCTGAGAGGTCTTAAAAATGTAAAAGGTACATTTAAATTGTAGAAACCTGGAACTGTCGTATGAAAAGACCTTAGTTTCAGCGTTCACGTAAGTCTCACCTTTGACATGCAGCCCCAGACCATCACAGATGCATATTTTGCACTTTTCAGTAATAAAAGTCTAGAGTTTTGACATGTAGAACCTGAAATCTACTTTCCACAGTGCTGATATATGGCTTTTTCTTTATGTAACAAAATGTCAGATTTAACTGGTGGATGCAGTGGTAAACTATGTTAAGCAACACTGGTTTTCCAAAGTCCTCTTGAACCCATCTGACTGTAAAGCTCACAGTAATATGACTCGTGACTAATATGGCTTCTCATGCAGTACCATCTGAAGACGTCACCAGTGGTTTTCACCATTTGCTTTTATATACTGAGACTCCCTGAATCTTTTCACAATCCCTACTATAGAAAATGAAAAAAAAAAATTATTTTGTGTTGAGCATTATTATTTTTAGTCTGCTAATTACTCATGAAATTTGGTGGAAAGCATTAAACCACCACCCACTCAATGTTTGAATGTATAGTGAAATTATTATACACCATATAGTTGACTCAACAACACTGCAATCCAACACTCCATTGTGAAAAGTACTGAGCATGTTCATGGTATGTGATGCATTTTTCAGATTAGAACATTTTGATCCAAATAGGTGTGTGTCTGAAGCTCACTACTGAGTGTTGTACTGAGTGTTTATTGTGTTGGGACTAATAAATGAGTGAATAAGGGAGGGGTTTTGCACACAGATTAAGCCTTTTACAGACTCAATCACAATCCGCTCTACTGTTAACACTTAACCTGTTAATTATAGAAGCCGTCACACTAGCTTTAGTTGTATATTTAGTAACATTTTCAGTTTTACTTTGTCTCTTTCATAACCGTTTTTAGTTCTTTCAAGGCATCAAAATGTGAATTTATTACATTTACAAAATAAATTAAAAATTAAAATTAAAAGTATAGTGGAAATTTCAAGCAGATATAAAAATAAAATAAACTGCAAATTCCTATTTTTATTGCACTTTAGAACATCCATACAAGCTTTCTATTTCGTTGGTTTTAGGCAGATAAATAATGAGCGGTCAAGTCTTGTAGATTTCTTCCTTCCATATCCAGTTCCCACCTTGACTTTTTAACCATGTCCATTTATCTCAGCGTCACCTCCATCTGCCATGAAAGCCCAGCTATAAATGTTTCAAATCCCAACTCTCTCTGAACCCGGATCAGTGAAACTGTAGCCGTGGCTGGCTGTCTGGTATGACCCATCCCTCTCTCCCTCTCTGTGGCTGACCACAGGCCGGTTCCCGGGCCGCTGTCCTCCCTCCTCCACATGCGGAACAGACACAGACAACCGCTGCCAGCCTCCCTGCCCGGCACGCTGCCAGACCCCGCTATGCAAGGGGCATCTGCTCAGCACATGCCCGTAAGTATGAAGGGCTCAGTTTGTCCTCACGCACAAAAATATACATTCACATCCCGACATGCGTGCATCATCATTTATAGATACAGGTATAGTGGCCAAAGTGGTCAACACACCCAAAATATTCATGCCTGACAGAAAAACTCACTTCACTCTTATGGATGAATTAATCAATAGTGTCAAACTGCAGATGGATGTGACCTTATGGGGAACTCTTTACGCTTAAGATTAAGTATGTGCTGAAGCTTTTACTTGTCGCACTCGAAAGGTTATTTTCGTGTCAATTTTCCGGGCTTTTTTCAGATGGAGAAGCAGATGTCATGTGTAATGGGTATACCTGGACCTGTACACAACCCCTCCTGTTCCTCGCCTCAGGTACTGACTAGTCACTTTCAAGCTATTTCAAGCTATTCAACATTCAAGGTATTTGCTTTCTGTTTTTGTGGCTCATTCCTTTCTCCTCTGGTAATAACATCATGCCTCGACAAAAGGGCTTTATACAACCTACTGGCAGTTATGGAATGAATCTGATTAGCTTTTACATATTTTCACTTTCAACAATTCACCAGAATGAACAGTGACTTGATCTTACAGGTATTGATGGCATTATTCCTGCTAGCAAAAATACCTAATGAGAAAGCGGGTTTTAAATTCTTTTTCAGTTATTTCACGCCTGCAGTCTTCAGGCTTTTTTTTTTTTTTTTTTTTTAGCTTGGTGAGGTTGGAGCTCCACTACCTTAGAGATCAGAGACGTTGGATAATATATAAAGATGAACTGATGCACACATGGTTTGATGTGTCGACTGACACTAAAAAATGTAATTTTTCCATCATATAATTCAATCAAGTACCCTTTCAAGGTGTAAAACTTTATCCTGTGAAATTTCTACTGTAGAACCAGAGGAGTTCAGTATGTTCACTAAGCACAAGTGCAGGGGTGACCATGCCTTTGCTGCAGCATCTCTGAAACTATGGAAAATCCCTTCTTAAAACCTATTTTTTCTCCTTCGCTTTTAAAACCACATATGTTTGAATGTGTTAGTTTTATTCTGTTGTTTTATTTGGTATTGGTTTATTGTTCTTAGTTTGTGTTGTTTTTAATTATTCAGCTTTTTATGCTCTTTTAAAAATATATATTCTTGTATTTTACTCTGTTATTTTGTTTTTTAATTATTTTTCTGTACAGCACTTTGGCCCAATGTGGCCGTTTAAAGGTGCTTTACAAATAAAGTCGGATTGGATTTTACAGTATTTCATGATTGGAACAGTGAAAAATATCAGTGTAAAAAGCACTTACAGTGACTGACAGGCTCGATGATGATCCGTATAGTTAATGCCTGTAGTTTCGATGCACTAAAGTAGAAGTTAAAAAAAAGTATAAGAGTCCTATTTACTAACTGGTCAACACATTAGTATTATCTTTTTTAAACAAGCTACCCTTTATTTTTTTTTTTTGCTTTCAGCCTGTTGCCTTTCAATCAAGGCAGGCAGGAAACAGGGTTGTAACTCAATACTCAACACACACACACACATACGCACACACACCCACACAGGTCTGGACCTCAGGAAGTCACAATCTATGCTCACGCTTTCCTTGGCTTTCTTGCTTGTTTTATTTACCTTGTGTCAACATGCTCTCAATCTCTTCCCCTTGTAAATTTTACATTTTCTCTTTCTAGGTGCATGTAGTATCAATTGTTAAAAGCTATGTGTGCTATCAAAAGCAACTTCAGAGGGAAAACTGTGAAATTGCCTTCCACTTACGCTGCACAAACACACACACTCATCACTTTGGACTTACACTTGAAGATGGAGTTGTAAAGTAAAAAGCCGTTTCAGGTTTCAGAGAAACCCAGGTTGAAGGTTCAGATGTGAACCACAATCTTTGTCTTGTTACCTATAACTCTTCTCTGTACTTCAGTCTAATTTTCAGGTATTTGCACTTTATTTGAATATTTACGCTCTTTTCTCCCAATTTCTTTACATTTTAGCACAAATATCTGCAGTTTCTAACTCCTCTTACAACAGTTTTGGAATGATGGAACCTATATGTGCAGGAAAGTAACATGCAAAAAACAGTCCCTTAGCATATCCATCAGTACAAATTACAGATAATATACCAATGAGAACAAAAACAACATATAACAAAACAAAAATCTTGCAAAATAAACAAACTTAGTTCAATTTGAAATCTTCAAATCTCAAAAATCAAGGCAAAACTCATGTAAAATATACAATGAGACAAAAAAAGATGAAGACAAGGCTAAAATGACATAAGGGACAAAATGATTATTCTCATTTTAGTCTTTGTTTTATTGATTTTTTTGATTAAATATTTAATATTCATGTTGTAGTGAGAGGTCTTATTCAACAAAATGAAAGTGAAATGACAAACAGGATGAAACAAGGAAAACAGGATGAAAATTACGTAAAAAAGACAACAAATAGATTGAAAGGAAGAAAACAAACTAGACAAATACAACACAAAACACAAGAGTAAGCGATGTAAAAGAAGAAAATGAGATGAAAACCATGTAAATCCTATAACAGGAGCTGTTACAACATCTTGACAGATGCTGTTACAGTGAACCATGGACCAAACACATTTTACAGCCTTTTTCTTCTTTATCATTAAAACCACAGATTAAAAAAACAAACGAAAAACTAAACTCATTAAACATGTAACTGATCTGCCAAATCAGGGCTATGAAATCCACTCTTGTGCACCACAAGAGACCTGATAGCATCAGCTCACAGTGATACACATGATCAAAACCCCAGATAATCAGCAGCAGCTTAGTCTTAGGCCGTGGCCACACAAAAACACACCTTTTCCTGTCTGATCTTTTTCTTTGTCATTTTCAAAAAAGTGCTCCGTAAACATGGAGCCCTTTCAGGAAATATCTGTGTACCACTGAAAATGACTGAAAACGATGTCGTACAAATGCCAGACCTGTATGTGGCACTGTAATATTCTCACAAGAATGGATAAAAAGACGTGGAGCAGGCGCATAAAGCTTGTTTAGTTCTACCGGGTCTGGTCCAGTGTTTCCTCCTGGTTGCCCCTCTCTGACACAAGAGCATGTAGTGAATATTGTTAGCTATGGTTACGTTAAATTTGGACTCAATATTTCCAATAAGCTCAACAGCTGTTGTAGCACCAGCACTACTCTGCCACTGTTGTTGTGAAGTGGCGTTTTGCTTCTGGGGATGAAAGGGTAGAGAGGTGGGGCTATGACATCATCATTTTAGAAAAGTTGTGGTTTGGTCGTACAGATGAAGACACGAAACCAGCATTTTCAGTTTTTTTGGGACCCAGTTTCAAAATGTTGCGGTTTCAGTGACTGAAAACGCCAATTTCGTGTGGACGGAAAGGCTTATTTGATATGAAACTTCTGCAGATATGACTGAAGTCGTCTGTGTATGGACAAAACCTTACACTGTCAACTGCTTAAGTGGCCAGAGTGGAATCTGTCATCTTTTGTCCTATGCATCTTTGACTGAAATGAGTCTGGTGGCCAAAGGTCAAAGGTTGAAGGCACTGTGACCTTATGTCCATCCGTTTCTATGAGCGTATCTCAAAAATTCGTTGACATGATATCTTCAGATTTGCTACAAACAGTCATTAGTACTCAAGAATGAATCAAAAATATTTTGGTGACCAGAGGTCGGAGTTATTGTTTAGTGTGAGCTCATGTCTGTCCATTCTTAAAATGTGAACAGCTTGAGGGATTTTCTCCTAATTTGGCACATTCACTGGGATACATTTGTTATTAGTGGTCAAAGGTCAAGGCCATTGTGATCCCACAGAGCACATTTTTGGTCATAACTGCTGTTAATTATGAAAACTGTACTTTACCTTATAACTTGAAATACTGAATGTTTTTTTTCTTAAATAGTGTATACCTCGATGCTGCAGTTTGTACTGTATTACTGCAGTTTATATTTCTGCTTCTACCTGCAATAAACTAGAATACACATACACAATATATGCACAGGGGACTTTCATCCACAGCCACTCCTGTATACACACTGTACATACGGCACTGAACTGTGTGATTTAATATGTGAGTTGTATATAATACCTTCTGTAAGTAGTCATCATTCCCAGTCACTGTTAATATACTTAGTCTTTTTAATTGCAAACATACTGATTTCTATTTCATTTTTTAAGCACTCCTCTACTGTGGCAGGAGGGAGAGCAAACGAGTAACTGTAACTGCTGGTGTTCACATGTGATAAAAAAAAAAAAACCATAGGGTTCATCTTACATATAACTACTATATCTGCACTTCTAGTTGCATAAAGAAAGTATGTACTTTTGCCATCTTTGTACAACACTGACTTATTTACAGAGGTGTCATTTACTTCCATCAAGTTGTGTTTTGCACATCTAAGGTTTGAAACAGGACCTGGCTTATACAGTATGTATAAAACCACAACCGGTACATTAACATGCCTGTGTTGTACTGTACCTTAACAGTCAGCTAAAGCGGAAAGTAAACATTAGACAAGTGGATCATTGTTTTCATGTACAGTTTTGTGTCTTCATTCACTGATCACTCCAGACAGAAATATCAACGTGGTGTGTCATCCAGGCCAAGGATACCCATGATGTAATCACAGGCCCCAGTGTCAGGGTGTTTCTATGTAGTAAACAGAGCTGAAATATTCTCGTGTCCCGTCCTGCGCTGTGTGTATATGTGTGCGGGCGGTGTGTGTGTGTGTGTTTGACTGGCAGGCAGGCTGGCTGGCAAAGCTGGCACAGACAGTGTGGTGACCTCATCTTTGGCACCAGCTAAATGTGCTCACTTTTTTCATTTTGAATGGTGGAAGGAGGGGAAAGAAATCAGCTTCTTCTCTTAAAGAAATATTGCGTAACAGCGACCAGATAGCAATATTGTCAGGGAGGGTTGTATGGGGGGGGGGGGTGATGTCATGCTCCAAACATGACCTCTCCCTCTCTCCCTTTTCTCTGCTGAGTGTAGGAGAAAGGTGAGATGAGGTTTAATTTAGCTCTTACAGTCTGTTTAGTCAGATGATACACGGGAATGATAAAGTGTGAAGGTATCAAGCTGCAGACAGCAACATTTATTAAAGCACACTGCCTCTCTTATCTACAGCTGTCTTCACAGACGTTAATGATTAGCAGAGATGTCTCGGTGATGATGGACTGAGTAGGGGAACGGTTGAGAGTTATAATATTAATTGGGAGACAGAAGTAGGATACTGTGGGGATCCACAGAAGGGGGGGTGGGTTTTGTATAGAGCTAATAAGTGAGGCCCATTTGACCTGAGGCGACCTGTAGATTAGGAGCTTATCTGCTGTGACTAATTTAGCTGGTTGTTTCAGGGGGTGGGGGTGTCAAACATAACCCACTATGAGTGATGGAAAAAGTTCATATATAATCACAACCTATACATGTGAAGCACTTAAGTTATCAATATCCACTAACATGGGGGTATTGAATCATATAAAGTTTTAACCCATAAAGACCCAGGGCTATTTTTGTGTCAGTTCCCAAATTAATTCTCTCTATTTTACCTTTTATATGTGATTTACCACTATTTATTATAATATTATCCTAATGTATTTTGCATTTTTCAGAGTAAATCATGTATTTTTCTCTGTATTTAGTTAGCTGATCATGTAGATAAATATTCACTCAGAGTACATTCAAAGGTTATTACATCTAAACATAGAAAACTGAATAAAAAGTGGCTTTTTTCAGTCAAATATATCATTAACTGAACATAAACACAGTGTGTCCATTCACTGTCATTGATCCAACTCCATGGGTTGTACTGGTGAATCAATGCTGCAGAAGATCACAGTGTTTCCACGGTAACTATAGAGCCTCTGAACGTCCAAATGAATCATATCTGATGACCATGAAAAAAATGATAAACTGTATTTTACACCAATTATTTACATGTATTGATAGGATTAATGGATCAATAGTTATTAGACCTATATCAGTAAATGCTTTTGGTCACCAGTGGATGTTTGTGTTTTTATGGGTTCAAGTTAAATTTGACTTTGAGGATGGATTTTAAAAATGTAACATGGACTTGACAAAATACAATTGGATACAGATTCTGATGTCTTAACATAAAACTTCACATTAGATAAAGATCATGTTCCTTGGACTATTATTGTGATATCATTTCATGTTACAATAATGATGACTTCATATGAAACATACATTTCTTCATTTAATTGAATGATCCATCCCTTGTGTTCTGACATGTTCTGACCTTTAAAATAAAAGAATACAAATAACCATCTTGTTTGTTCAGTTTTCAGTTTTGGATCAGAATTTAACCTTCATGTTGGAAAAAATAATCATTTTACATTTATTATAATTGAACAATTGTCATTTCCTGGCAATAAATGCTCTGTATTACAAGATTTTTTATTAAGATTTACTTATTTGGGAGTAATTTGTGATTGATTTACTCAAGTACACACTTTTTCTTGGTAAAACCAGTGGTCTCTTAATGTTTTCCAGAGGTGAACAATGTTTCACAATAATTCATGAAACTCCAAAAGCTGCAGAAAATAGAAACCGGGGAGAAACGTGTTCCTTCTGCAGCTCTCTCTTCTCTGTCTAAATCCAAAGATAGATCACCTGATAGTGTTTCTGAAATCAGAATACTCACACACATTTATGGGATGTGCTATTGCTTATGTGTTTCAGATGGAATCTCAACAGTAAATGACATGATCAGTCAGCCACATGAGTAACCTCCCATAAACAGTCTGTTTGAGTTACATTATAGTGAACAGTCATCACAATAATCATTTTTGTATTTTTTTCTGATAACAGTGGCACTATATGATATCACAGTCTTTTAAAGGAGTGATATTTTGCTTTTTTTTCATGGAATTATACATTTTCTAACACTTCCCTGTGTTCTACATAAACTGTAAATGCTATATAGGTAGTCCTCGGGTTACAAACGAGTTCCATTCTTACACTGTCAACGTAACCCGAACTTCCACGTAAGAATTAAAATTAACCCTTTAGTACCCCTAAATACCCCCTAAATCTCTAAATAAGTATCCAAATACATGTATTATACTTCTATAT
>JAPSES010000058.1:4500029-4520488 GCA_029822895.1 Maxillicosta whitleyi
TACATCCTTGGTGGGCACCTCAGAAGGTCCTGGAGGGCTACCTCGCGCCCGCGGGCACCACGTTGGTGACACCTGCTCTAAAGAATCAGTACATAAATAGACGAATAAAAGCACAAAAAACACATTTCCTTCAGTTGGAGGATTTTGAGTCCATATTTATGCAGTCATCCCAACAAAACTGGCTCTCAAAGACCTCGAGCTGAGGTTGTGAAATACCTTAAAAAGCCTCTTGTTTAATTGTAGTAGGTAGTGTTCACTTCAACATGATATCGCCTACGCCATCTGTTGGCTAGCCTGATAATTGGTAGCTTGCCAATTAGTCAACTTCAAAACAAAAAGTTGACATTACTATTCATTTACATTATTCTTTAACAGCTCACCTTTTTGTCACAGTTTAACACATCCTAGTTAACAGTGCAGCCAGTGTTTTCAGTGACGTAGCATTAGCTTTATCTCTTTGCAGCAAAGATGTCATAGGCCTACAGCAGGTTGAATTTCAGAGCAGTGTTGGTAATATTACTGACATGTTTAGGGAGTGTGGTTATCCAACGTTGGTTTTGACAAGAAACGTAAAATGAAAGCTTTCAATGCAACAGTTCATGGTTAAGTTACATTAGCTTTACTTGAACTGTCACAACACATCAGACTGTCACTTATCTTACCTTCTGTTGATGTCAGATCTTATCAGGTGATGTCATAATTTGATAGTTTATGGATAAGATCCTAAAGATCATCAGAGGTTCATCTGATTGTTTTCGCAAAATAGCTTTTATGGAGTGAACTGAGTCGCTTCTCCGACCTTCTTTTTAGAGGACCTCAAGGTCGTCGCTAATTACACCCAAAGATTGGAATCTGGCCTCTTTGATCAGAATATCACTGCTTACTTCTCAGCAGCTGAACCTTTTTATCTAAATATGGTCACTTCTGGCAATAGTCATGGCCAAAAAAGACTTTGAAATGATGATCTACAAACCAACAGGTGATGTCATGGCTTTGTTCATGTGTTACTGTTTAAGGTCAGGTACAGAATAAGAGTTCAAAAAACAGACGGGGTCACACCTCAACAGTAGGCAGGGCCTGACATTTGTGTGTTTGACAGAAAATGTTTGCTGTGACACGAGAACAGACTGCTGCCATCTGCAGTGTTCTATCCTGCTCACCTTTGTGTTCTTTGTTTCCTACCAGCAATCACAACGTCCTTTCAAGGTTTTTACTTTTTGTTTTTTATAGCGTGCAGACATTTCTCTTGCTTCTGCAATAAGTGGAGAAGTTAATCGAAGACCAAACTGTGGTTGAAATTCTAACGGTGTGTCCTTCAGCCCTGGGGAGCTTCTGCGGTTGTAATACAAGCTATTATACTGTATTTCAACAGACGCAGTACAGGCTTGTTTATCTGAGCGGTACTGTCCCTCCGATCATCAACTTGTCCTCTGTACCTTCTGCCCTCACCTTGTCTTTTTTGTCCCGTTTCATCGTCTTCCTCCAGCCCTGCTCCGACTTTCCCGCCCTTCCCCCCAGCCGATCGGCCCTCCAGCCCAGCGGGACCATGATGCTCAGCAGCTCTGTGGAGGTGCCCAGTCCGGGTGGATTGAGCGGCCTAAGTGGGCTGACGGCGGCAGCCCGGAATGTGGTGCGCTCCTCCAGCATCTCGGGGGCCATGTACAGCCTGGAGAAAAGTCCTGGTAGTGGGGGTCCAGACTCGGCATCGCTGTCTGGGAACAAAAAGCGGCGTTCCAGTCTCGGTGCCAAGATGGTGGCCATTGTGGGGTTGTCGCAGTGGAGCAAGAGCACACAGCAACTCAACCAGCAAGGTCAGTTTTACGTTTAGATCCTCCTGAAGGATGTATGATGTTTTTTTTTTTTTATCATTTCTCTTTCCAATTCTTTGAGTTTCTCTTCTTACTCATGCCTTTTAAGCATTTTCATGTGTTGCATGTAATTACCTCTACCTTCCTTGCTTGGTCTCAAATACTCCTTGCATGTCTAGATCATTTTGGACCTGTTTAAACCCCCCCAACATCCTTGTGCTTCTACTTTAATCTTCTGTCCTTCTCTGTCTGTTGGACCAAGAATGAGTAGAGACATTAATCACAGGTGTCTTAACTTAATTTTGGTCAGGGGCCACATACACCCCAGTTCAATCTCAAGTTTATCAGACCATTAAAATAACAGCATCATAACCTATAAATAATCACTCCTAATTCCAAACTTTTGTCCCTTTGTAGATAAAAGATTTTATTTATTTTATGTAAACCAGGGTGGTCCCATTTAGAAGGGGGATCTGTCTTTGAAGGGAGACCTGGCCAAGATGGCAGCGATACAGTCACATCATTAGTTTTATAACAACAGAAACATTTGCAAACATATAAAAACATGCAATCAGTTGAAACATTTGCAGACCAACAGTCCTGATTCTAAAGATCATGTGTTGTTGCTGCTTTTATGTAGTTATTGACAGGGATTTCACAGGATCTTAAAAAGTCTTAAGTCTTGAATTTACAAATTTAATTTAATGCCTTAAAGTCTTTAAAAGGTATTATATTTGATATTATAGGTCTTAAGTTATGTTGCCATCATCTTGTTCCCAGAAAGGGTCCAACAGAAAGGAACGTTTGTCGACTCAGTTCCACCTGGTCCAATTTATATTGAAATTAGGAACCAATTATCACCAACTTTGCAGCCCCCACATTATCGCAGAAATGAAAAGTATAATAATTCCTGGTTGGAGGAATGATCACCCGACCTGACTCAACCCAGTTTTCCTAAATTCTTGGGAGTCACTTTTTATTTTTTCCAGTATGGCTGTGAAATGGCCAACAAATTTTGTTCTAAGTCGTCTTAAAAAGGTCTTAACCTAATGAGTCAACTCTAACTTTGGTCTAATTTGACATTTCATAAATTTAATTCAACTTAATAGTTATGAATATTGATGATGCCTGTTTTAATTTGCTATTATATAAAGCACCTACATATGTGTTACATTTTCATCCTAAGAGGAACTCTTTATGGCCAGTTCTTGCATAATGTATGTTTTTGCATAATATGTCTTTGCAACTACAAAGTCAGAGAACACAGTCCTGACAACAAGTAAGACAAACACAAATACACTGCACACTATTACATCATGTTACTGTTATTTGCTGATATCAAACGTATCGGGTGGATACAATTGAGCAATTTGCTATCATGTTTTTTTCCCCACATCTTTTTGTAACAATAGGGTTAGTTCCACTTCATCCTCTCATTATAGTTGAAACCACTGCTTCAACACAAAGACGGGGCCCTTATGTAATTTTCTGGGCCGTGTGTAATTTGCATTGTGAGTATGTAAAGCCCCCCAGCTTTGTCCACTCTAATGGTTATTTGGTACCTGTAACATCTTATCCAACAACCTCTCTGTGGCTTTATCTTGTGTGGTATTATCATTGTAATGAGTTCTTCTTAATAGGTTTTATCATTACTGTCAGCATCATTGTGTGCAGGACTGAAGAGTATAGCATCTAGTATGCTTGGTGGATACATGGCAATGGTGGTGGTGTTATGTTCTAATATGTCTCCTGTGGGGTATAATTACAGACAGTGCACCAGCAACAAAAGATTTCTCACTTTGTGCCTCATTGGGCAACACAAACCCACTCATTCCTGCTGGGAAATAGGAAAACATGTTGTTTAGTAAAGGCTTGACAGACCCGGATGGACCTAGGACACCACTACAATGCAAATTGTGTTTCAGTCTGTCTGTTGATATCTTAAAAAACAAAACAAACAAAAAAAAAACATGTTGTGCATGTCCTTGCATTCACTTTGTACATTCTGTTTCTCCTTCCAGTACACTGAACTGTAACCTTTTCAGAACAGTGTGTCCATGGCTGCATGTTCTGCTTCTTTCTATTTGCCTTCTCACGGTGTGTGTCGACGTCTGCAGACAAGAGACTTTTTGTTTTCCGTTTGGTGTAAGGATGGAAGTGTTGCTGTAAATGACATTTTAACAGGTTATTGCTCATAAAGACCCAACAAAACAAAAAATCATCTACTGATTTAAAAAGTTTTAATGCCTATCGATCCACTAATCCTATCAATACATGTCAATAATTGATGTAAAATATAGTTTATCATCTTTTCATGGTCATCAGATATGACCAATTTGGACTTTCAGAGGCTCCGGAGTTACCATGGAAACACTGTCATCTTCTATAACATTGATTCACCCGTAAAACCCATAGAATTGGATCAATGACAGTGGATGGAGACACTTAGTTTATATCAAAAATGAATAAAATACCTACATTATGATAAATAATATGGAAAAAATTAGCAAAAAATGTACTAAAATTAAGCAAAAAAAAAAAAAAGAAAAGGCAAAGTGATGAATACAATGAATAAAAATTCATAATGAATCAACAAAATATTAAGTAACATGAATAAAATAAGCCACAAATTGAATTTAAAGTGAATAAAAATGTATACCATTGATTCACCAGTAAAACCCATGGAGTTTGATCAGTGACAGTGGATGGACACACTGGGTTTATGTTTAGATAATAATATCTTTGGGGAAAAATTAACTTTTTCCTCAGTTTTCTCTGTTTCTCATATAATAATCCTCAACTTTAATCTGACATTTTATGAATATGCACATGATCAATGAATTAAATGTAGGATGATTTTCACTTTAAAAAAAACACAAAATGAGGAGGATAATATATAACAAATGGTGACGGTTCACGTAAGAAACATTAAATACAGACAAAAATTCATTTTTTTTTATTGCGACAAAAGTATGAAAGGATCTTTATGGGTTAAAGAAGCATGTGTTAAGAATTTGATGTTGACTTTAAGGAACTTGAGACAATATTTTGCCATGTCTAGCATAAAAATTGGTTACAAGGAACACAGACTATTGAGTCAACCAGCAGAGATTCGTCAATGTATTTATTGTAAGAAAGGTTGGAAGGTTTTTGCTTACTTGAATTTTTTTTTTTTTTTTACAATTTTCCACAAAAGAACAAATCTGAATGAAGAGGATGTAAACGAGTATCATTTTACTGAACATTTAACTGATGTGACTGATCAGCTGTTTTGACAATCTGATAAACTGCGAAATTGTCTGTGAAGTTGGTGTGGCTGATGAGGAAGTTATTTTATACTTACTTTATGCAAATATTCCTCTGTTTTAGTGCTGAAAACAGACATTACAGAAAAACAACAACTTCTATCTTTTTTTTAATTTTATCTTTATTTTTTTTAATTATTGGAGCCAAATGTAATGTAACCTTTATCGCCACCTACTGGTGACTTAAAGCAGTTTATTCAGACATATTTCGGATTTTATTTTATTTTTCCCATCATGTCATATATCCATTTCAGATTAATTTTCTGTAAACACAACTATTGTGTTCAGTGGTGTAAAATGACAAGGGAATTGTAACAAAATGCTTGAATACCAGCTCACTTAGTGTGAATATAGTATGATAAAATATGGAAACTGTTAGAAAAAAGAACGTAACAGAATACAAAAGTAATACTGACATCTATGTTGAATGAATTGGGAGTCTATATTTATGTCTTATTTTGTTTCAGGGGTGCATTGAATCACATAAAAAAATACAATTACAGATAAGACTTAATCATCAGGCATCACCACCTCCAATGGTTCTTTTTCATTTAATTTTATATTTGAGTGCAACACTGGAGTTTCCTCCACATTAAAGCAGGACAGCAGTGTTTCCAAAAGTCTTACAAACTGTTTTTTCTTCTCTCTAATACATCTGTTTTTTCAAAGTAAATACATTAACTTTGGATTTTGTGTTAACTTATGATTTTTTAGATTTTAATTTCATGCACTTATTTTCCCCTGTGTTTATGGGGCACCAAAAACACAAAATCAAATGATAGACATGAAGGTCTTCTTTGTTTGTGTTTGATAGCTGACAGTTTTTAATGCAGTAAAATTCAAGACATATTTTTGATCAGTGCTCCAGACTTCTGGGATGTTTCTGACAACATGTCATCTTAATCCATTCTCTTCTATTGACATGACATGGACGTGGTTGGACTATGTGGTGCAGGCAAATGTAACCAAAGCAGCTTTGTCCTCTTATTTATATATATATATATATATATGTGTGTGTGTGTGTGTGTGTGTTTTTCTTCAAACATGTTTCACATTCACAGTACTTAAATAAGAGTTTTTAATGTCCTTTTCTTTCCACGTTTGAAAAGTAGGTAGATGTATAAACGTATGTGTTCCAACCCCCTTTGCATAGCACACGGCTCTAATTAATTTGTCAGTTTTATTTATTTTATTTATATGAAGCGCAAATTTAAATAAACACAAAGGTTTCCAAAGTGCTGCACAGTAAAATAAACAGAATAAAAAAAAGATGAAGAACAGAGCAGCACAAAACCACACATCTATATTTCTTTCTATAAACACTGACATTACTGTCAATTTTTCCAGATCCTCACATTTATTTAAAAATTGTATTTTATATATTCCTTAACTGATGTGTGTTATTACTTTGTTTCACTTCATCTGTTACTGTTCCGTAGTTTAACCGCTTTGATTGAAATGCACATTCTTTTTATATTCAGTTCAGTTTTCATATTATTTCTGCTCCCTTTTATCCGACTACTGTTGCATGAAAGGTTTTTTTTTTTAGAAGCACCAGGCAGTGACTAATGACATATGATAAAAAAATGAGTTTGCGTATTTGGTAGTTGTTCTGCCACTGTAATCATAATGCCAAGTACAGCAGAATACTGGCATCTTGTATCATTACCTGTGTTTGGCACCCATCAGTCTGACTGTATCAGCTCATAGGCAGCGCGGTGCGTTCAGGCACAGCTGACACTTGTCTGACGCAGGGAAGAGCTGTCGATATTTTCACCACAGGGGCTTTCATGTCTCTGCGTTTGTGGTGATGGGGAGAGCACAACAGAGGGGAAAGTGCAGATGAGGAGGCTAGGAAGGGCTGAGGATATAGAGAAGAGGAAGGGGAGACGAGGGTGTGTCTAAATTTAGATGTTCTCAGCTACCACAGGAACACATTGCGCCTAGAACAAAAATCAGTATCATGCTCTGCTCCCTCCTCTTCTGTTCCTTCTAACTCTTCTCTTCCTTGCTGGAATGGGATCATTTTAGCTCCTTTTGTCTCCTGCATGTCGTTTTTCCCTCCTGTGTTTGTGATCACTGTATGTAACATCCACTAAACTCCCTCCTACAAGCTTCAGTTGATTCAGTTAAACCAGGGGTGTCAAACTCATTTCAGTTCAGGGGCCAAATTTAGTTAAATTTAGTCTGAATGGGCCGGACCAGTATGATAATAATATAAATATAAAAAAAAAAATAATGTGAACTCCAAACTTTCGTTAGATGATGAAAATGTCTGCATCTATAAAACATTTTTAAAACAATGTGATTGACATGAACAACCGGAAATTTATTAAGAAAATTAAGTCAAATTTTAACAATATTAACTTACAGAACACAGTTTATCTACAAATACACAGGCAACAGGCAGAATATTGGTTAAATTTTCACTTGCCTTAAGATGTTTCAGATCATTCATATTCAGGTTATTTATGTTCTTTAGTGAAATTAGTTTATTTGAGTGTAAATACAGGAAAATTACATGAAAATATTTACATTTACAAAGAGAAGCATTTGGAGTTGTGAGTATTTAAAGGTTATTAGGATCATATTTTACTGATCTGTACATGGAACATGAACTAAAATGTTTGCGACTATTTTAAGTGTAATTTTTACACTTAATAAATTCATCTCAGGGGCCAGATTGGAACCTTTAGTGGGCCGCATTTGGCCCCCGGGCCGCATGTTTGACACCCCTGAGTTAAACTAAATTTAGTTTGATGTAAATTCTATGTAAAACTGGCCCATCAATGAGACAACATCCCTGCACTACTCGGAACCAGTATTGGGAGTAACATGTTACAAAAGTAATGCTTTAAAGTAATGGATTACTTTTTTTCTGTAACACAGTAATGTAAGGTGTTACAAATCAGTTTTCAGTAATATTTTATTTACTGTTGTGGTTCAACGACTTTTCACATATGATTTAATTTGCTCAAATGAAAAAACCCCCCCAAAAAACAGCAAGACCGTGAGGCCTTAAAGAACCAAAAATGTGTTAGGAAAGTTCCATTTCCTGTTAGTGTTCAGCCAACAGTCCATTAGCCACATGAATGTATGCTCAAAAGTTAGCATGAATGGGTTCTGCTGCGCAGAACAGAATTTAATGCCCATGTCACAGCCATACTGGCAAAAATTTGTGACTCCCATAATTAAGGAAAATGTATTTATTACTCCAATGCCTTGATTCCTCCAGCATTTCTCACCGGCATCTGCAAAGTTATTGATAATTAATTCATAATTTCAATATAGATTGTCGAATTGGAACAGGTGGAACTGCGTAGACTAATATTACTGTCACATTTAAACACAACACAGTGAACATGTTTATGGCAACATAAAATACCTACTGTATCAAATTTAATACATTTTAAGGACTTTTTTTAATTTGCAAAGTGCAGATTTGTAAATTCACTGTAAATTCATCCCTGCTATGGTTACCATATTTTCCAGACTATAAGACGCACCTGAATATTAGTCACATCTGACTATAAGTTGCAGGCGTCCACTTTGTAACATGTGATATTTACACAGAAAGATGTTAAACAGATAGATTATTTCAATATTTATTTCCATCCTTTCACTGTTTTTTTTTTTAAAAACAGCTGATTAAAAAACAGAAAAGCCATTGATCTCTATCTCCATCTTCCTCCTGCCACTGAAACCACTGAACTCCTCTTCTTCAGTGTTTATACAGATGCATTTGTTCGTGTGTTTTCAATGATGAGGGTATGTGAATGAGTTCAGCTTAAAACTATCGTCTTCCTCTTCATCACCTCTTCAATCTGTCTGTCTAGCTTTTTCACTTCCTGCTAAGACCGCCCCCTGGAGGCTGTCAGCCTGTAAAAATCTATACTCGAGCTGCATCGTTGTATAAGCCACAGGGTTCAAAGTGAGAAAAAGTAGCATCTTATAGTCCAGAAAGCACAGTAGTTAGAATTCTGTATGGATTGTGGATTTATCTACAGGTGTACTCAGCACTACACCCCTGTTTGAACATGTAAAATGTTAAAAAAAAAAAAATCCTGTTGGGATTCAAACATTGTAGACCATAGCGTTACTTGCTGAGCTATCTGTCCACATGTACTTCAGGGTACAAATGTATGCATCCAGGGGGCTCGTCTATCTCTTGTATTTGGGGGTGGGGCATGTGCCATTTATGATAAGAATCTGTATGTAACTCAATAGTAATACAAGGGTCATGTGATGCATTACAATTCTGCAACAGTAATATCATAAGGTAAGAATTTACTTTAAAATAACAGTAACAAGTAATCTGTAATGTACAGTTTGTTACAGTTTGGCAGTAACTAGCACAACATTACTAGGAACTGCCTGTTTTCTACTCTGTTTACGTGTGTTAGCCTAGAAACCAGGAGGTAAACAAGGCTGTTTACAAAATGACCTCGCTAAATTAGATGCTGGGGTCAATCGGCTACCCTATTCTGTTTTCCCAAAATTCCCTTCCGCTAGAGGCAGGAGATGGCTGCATGTAATTAAATGGATGACCCACACAGACACAGTGACATGGAGTCACAGAGCTGGATCAAAAGGCGAGCATTCCTCCCCGCTCGGTTGAGTTCGATTAAGGTTCTTTTTGTGTTCCTTCCTCATGGTCATTAACGGCTCAGTGTGGTCGACGGTCACTGCTCCATGTACCGAGTGGAACACTGCATTGATGCTGCATTGACTGGCTGGTGGGGTGGACAGTTCAGGTGCAGACCTCCTGCTGCGCTCTGTTGGTCGGCTAATAACCAGAAAGCCACAGGTTGAATCGGCTCCCCTGAGAAAACAGAAAGTGTGTGTACTGTGGATGTGACACACTGCATATATACTGTTTACTGTCGTGTGTCACTTCCATTAGTACTATACAATGCACTGTTCTGTATGGGAAAAAGATCATACTAGTCACATAATCACCATCCTTAGATTGTATTTATAACTTGTATTGTATTGTATATATAAATTTATATGAAATATTTTGTTGGATAGGACATTGTGAGTTGCAGTTACAGTTGTGGTGGTAGTTGTATGGTGAACAGCCCTTTTACAAACAAAAAAAAACATCACACAGATACACTAGAAACGCACACAAAAAGGAAAATGCAAGAGAAATAAAAAAAAAAGAGTAATAAAGATCATAATGTAGGAACAAATGCAATGCAATTAAGTTAAATAAAATGGTGTAAATAAAAGCCAGATAAAAGCATGATAAACTAGAAAAGCACTCGGAGAGCGCAAACCTCCGCCAACCAGCACAGTTCAGGTCACACATTTGAAGACACTATATGAGAAAACAGGACTTCCACTGCCATCTGGTGGACATTTGTTAGTACTACAATAGAATCAATAATAACTAATAGAGAATCCTTTAAAAAAATTCCTGGATCCAGACGAACGGTGATCCCGATCACTTCCAAAAAGTAATCACTTCCAGATCTCGCCATTACCAACCTATCCTGAAAATTTTATCAAAAGCCATCCATAACCTTTCGAGTTATGTTGCACACAAACCAACCAACAAACAAATAAACGCCGGCAAAAACATAATCTCTTTGATGGAGGTAATGAAAGCAAAAGAAAACAAAAGATTGAAACATCAGTGGAAGAGGATGACTTAAACGTTGGAGCAAACTCTAACATAAATTAGAGACAATAACTGAAAATGGTCTATTATACGCAGATTTTACAGTTCTCATGATGTAAGAAGGGTTTTTATGAGCCACTAAACACCATCAATATACACCATCTGCTCCTATGACTGTTGCTTTTGTCATTAATGCTATTTTAAAATGTTATTTCCTGGACAGGTTTGTTTTTTTCATTGCTCATCCTGCAATATAATAGATTTGCATCCTGGAAATTTGTATTCACCACCCTTATTGCTCCAATCCTTTAAATTACTCATGACCCAAGGGGTGACTAACTGTTCTGAGTCACCCCCATGGATGTACGAGGAGAACTAGATGCAACAGAGCTATTCAGAACTGTCAGTAGGTCCTCTCTAAGAAACTTCTATAATGTTACATAAAGGACGTCTATTAGTGTGTATCCACTGGAGCTGTTTTCACGCTGACGGAGAACGGTTCCGGTTCCCATGCCTAATCTTGAACTGGCTGACATGTTCGCACCCAACGTCAGAGTGTTTGGGAATTGAACATCTTTTATAGCACTGTTGTTGTTTTCTCTGCCATGAACACATCTGCTTTTTTATGGCCTTTTTCTTTGGTGGTGAAGCGATGCCTTCTGTCGATGATGTGTCTTGCGAAATGGTATGAATGCACGACGTTCACGACAAGCGCTTCGGTTCCCCGTGTAACTGGTGTGGAAACCGACTCCAACACTGGACTGGCCGGTATGAAAACAGCCCGAGTCTGTGGTTCAGGTTGGTATGGTACGCCATTTTTGTGTTTCCATTAAAAAAAAAAAAGAAAAAAAAAAAAGGTCCAAATCAATGACCAATATCGTACCATTGATTAGTTGTTTGGGTACCCTTCCACTGAAATATGGTATGGTTCTGAGGGGGCGGAGCTAGACCAAAACTCTTGCAGCTGGATGACCTCCATTGTTGCTTTTAGCCGTAATCTATTCATTGTCATTCCATCGGTATGACAAAACAGTATTCTTTCTTTCTTTCTGTCTTTCTTTCTTTCTGTCTTTCTGTCCCTCAGGGGTTGCCACAGCTAATCAGATTTGCATATTGATTTGGCAAGTTTTTACATCAGATGCCCTTCCTGACACAACCCTCTGTATTTATCTGGGCTTAGGACCAGTAAAATGACACTGCCCCCTTGTGGCTACAGGTATAGGGCTCTGTAGTGTAAAGGGCCTTTCCCAAGGGCAAGGAACCGGCCATCTTTGGGACCAAAGCCAGTGGCGTAAATCCACTAAGGTACACAGTCACTTATGTCAAATCAAAACAGTAGATATTTATATGTTTCTATTTAATGGGAAACTAGATTCACTACTAATTCACTACTTTGGCTGGTGTTTTATGCTTCCATGTATCTTTTCCATACACCAACACTTTCAAGCTTGTCATATTTTGTTTACTGTGTGTCAGACTGTGTGCTATTAGATGTATGCTGTTTCCAACTTAGGCAATAAAATGGGAGTTTGACATGACGAAAACATAAATGGAATACGTGGACACTGACTGATTGCGCATACCGTGGTATAAGCCAGGTATTTTTGCGGTGGTTGCTAGGTGATCACTACAATATCCTGACAGTATCATTGTGTCCATGTACAGTAAACTCAGGATTCTGTATAAGACCAGATTACTCACAGCCTTTTATCGAGTGCGAAGGCTTTTGATAAAATGCAGAGATAACAGTGCCATAAATGATTTGATCCAAAGGGGGAATACTAAATAAAATGAACATGGAGGCATAGATAAATTGACTGAAACCTCGACTGCCCTCCCCAATAAATGCCAGAGACATGAAGACGTAAAAAAAAAGAAAGACAAAGTAAATGGGGACAGCACGGGAATATGTCAACGTCTCACATTAAAGTGCTATTAGGAGGTAATGCAGTTACGTTGTTGTTATTGTGTCAGAGTTTCTGCAGGGTATGTTCTTGCAGAGCTCCATTTTGTGAATTGGATCCAGTGAATTCAAGGCTATCAGCAGAATCTAAGCCACTGAGCTTTTACATGCAATAAGGTGTTTTTGTCCAAGCACGATCTGAAGCTTCAAAACGAAATGATTTTTGATGTGTTTACTTCATTTGGTAAGAGTCGTCAGTTCCCAGGACAGTATTAGTTTGGTTAATTTTATTAGGACACAAAAAACCAATATGGTAATGTCCTTCTGAAGCATTTTTAACTTTAAAACAAACTATAACCCTGTTTGTGCAGGAATTTACATAGAAAATTAACCACCCATGTCTGTGTTTCACGCCCAGAATTTAATTTATTTATATTATTCCCTGGTTCTGATCTTAAAGGGCAGGTTCACTATTAATACATTACATACAGTAATTGTTGAAAGACAGAAAAATGTTATTTGCTGCTTCTGAAAGATAAGTTTGGTCACCACCTTTTTGTGACCATTCTTATATCATCACATGAACCTCCTAAAACATATTTATAACTTTGATTATTTCATCAGTTACATCATCACTAATGTGTGGAGGAAACAATTCCACAAGTTACATATGGGTCTGGTCAAGCAGTAACACATGGATACATTTGTAACTTATATAAATGTATTATAAATATTCTAGTAGGTATTTTTAATCACTTTAACATTATTTATAACAAAATTTGGAAGAATAAAATATTTAGATTAAAAATGTCAAATTACTGCTCGGTAACACAAACATAAACAAACATACATTTTTAAGCTTTACGCAAACATTCAAAACGTGGTTTTTGACAAAACCATTTTAGATATTATGTTCAGCTATACTGAAAATACATTTTGGAGTAAAATATTGAAAAGTCTCTGTTTTATTGACATGAGTGTGTAATACATAGACAGGTTGCCATAGTGACATGTGGACGACTTTACCATTGTATGCATCACACAAAAAAAAAACAAAAAAAAACTAACCAGATATAATCACAATGTTTTATTGAATGTATTTAATACTAACACAGTGTCCATACTGATGTAGGTAAACTCTAAATAAAGAGTAATTTCTAAGTATCAGTTAACAGATAGTGTTTTAAATGTAAAATATTGAATAAAATAGCACATTTTTTTCGAGCTATACTTTGTGTGATCGATAACACTGGTTGTACCTTTCTTCTATAAGTGGTATTTTAAAATGATAACAGTTTTATAAAATAGTGACTGGATGGCTTATTGGTATACATTGCTGACTTTGGTGCAGAAGGTTGCCAGTTTGAATCCCCGGTGGGCCCTTTACGCTGTACATGCCTATACCTTGTAAGTCCCTTTGGATTAAAGCGTCAGCCAAATGTAATGTAATAAAATACAGAGCTTTAGCTAAAACTGAACCCACTTGATACATTTTTCATGTTGTTCGTCATATTCACTTGATCAGACCCATAAATGCTTTCACACTGATAATACTATCACCTTTGTTGAATACAATAGAATGCAGTAGCCGGGGTAAATATCCACAGGATTAAAATCAGACGACCTCAGTAAAACAGTCGTCCAGAGCGAATGGAGTTTAGAACAGTAAATTCAAGTCTGTGTCTGTCTTTGTTTTTTTGCTTAAATATTTTCCATCTTCAAGGACAATGACCTCAAGCTTTCATCCACACATTCAGGCAGCAGCTGAGACCTGTGACCATTTTTGGTAACACTGAATAGCATTTAATTATACCCTGCAGTGTGCAATTTATCTAAATAAAAGCGAGTTGGATTGACTTGAAATGGGCTCATCTTTTGCAGTCTGATTTATCATATATATGCAAATCTGTCAATGAATATCTAGCACTGATTTTTTTTTTTTTTTGCTCTGAAATTAAATAACTGAATTTTTTTGTCACTGAATTTGGCCTGTTGCATTTGAGCAGCTGAATTTATATTACTTGAATGTGAAGGGTTTTTTTTTATTGAGTATTGAAAAATAATGAAAATGGGGTATTGAAAACATGCAGTTTAATTTAAAGACAGAAAAATCAGATACTTAATTTCAGTGCAAAAAAAAATAAAATGCAATGCTAGAAATTCAAAATCTGATTCAACAGATCAGCTTCTATATATATGGATATACTGTGGCCTAATCACATTATTTTATAATAACATATAGGCAATAATAGAGAGGATTAGAACATGAAAGATAAACTTATTTCTGATAATGCCATAAGGTTTATGTTTTCATAAATCATTGTAGCAGAGAGACTGTTAAGTTTTTATTCCATCATGTGTCTAAGTTTTCCTCATGTTTTTCCATTCATAGTCCTGACTCCCACTCATTATCTCATTCTATATTTTGTAAGAGCCGAGTGTTGAGGATGGCATTTTGGTTTAGTCTGTGTGCTATTTATTACCTGCTATTATTAGTACTGTCGAAGAAAAGCACACACACACACACACACACACACACACACACACAACCGACACACACAGTTTCTCAGGTTTAATGGGTGAGTCACTCCTCGGCTGAACACGGTCTTATCTCCTGAGCAGGTTTATCCCTGACTGTGAACACAGAGCCAACAGAGCAGCTCCCAGTCCACTATCAGTCTGTACTGAGGGACGCGCCTCACACAGAAACAAGCGCCACTGATGAGATTCAGTGCACCAGGAGAGTTAGATTAAAGCAAACCAGGCGTGGATGTGTGTCTGTTTTTGTGTGCGTTTGGTGCGCATCCCAGTGAAACGCTCCATCTCTTATATTTATGTGTGTGTGTGTATGTTCACACTCAATCACCCCGCTCTTTTCTGCTCCATTTAGCTCCCTCATCCCACTCGACACCTGCAGTTTTCTTCCCTCGACTTTACTTTCATATTTCCCGTAAATATTGTTTTCGTCTTTTAATACCTTCTTTTGTTCTCCGTGTTTGTTGGAAGTACGCCAGAGAGGCAGAAAAGAAACAGAGACAGAAAAGGAATGATGGAGAGTGTCTGCACATCCACACAGGAAGAGAATACTTGTTAGTTTGCTTATTAAACTCATTCCAGGTCTGCTGTGGGGCCAGTAGCTACCGCAGTCCTGTCTGTACTATTGTCGGAGAAACACTTTTGAGATAACGGGCTGTAAATCCAGTCCCATCCTGAGACTGAGGATTTGTTTATAGGCTTTCGTCATTGTCAGTAATGCTAAGAGTATGATTTTCCATTCTTTCACGTTGTTTTGTGCTTCACTAGTAGCACAAAGGTGTCTGAGTTTCATTTGCATTGATTATATTAAAAGATTCACAGTCTCAGCATCTATTGTTGCGTGAACACTATTTTTTTTTCTTATGTGAAGAAATAAATCAAACAACAAAGCTTTAAAATGTATGTTGAAAGCTTTACTTTCTGTAGAAGAAACTCACCAAGTAATGACAGTTTCCTGGGAATTTTCCAAGGCTGTTCTGGGAGGGTTTGTACACTGCCATTAACCCACAAAGACCCAGTGCAAATTTTATGGCTGTTCCCAGATGAATTTTTTCTCTCCATTTAATTGTTCTTAAGCAGTTTATCAGCATTTATTATAATATTATCTTAATACTTTGTATTGTTTTCCCTGAAATTGTTTGTATTACAGAGTATATGTGTATTTTCTATATTTAAGTCAATGATCATATAGATGATCATCAAACCTCAGAGTAAAGTTGAAGGTTTTTGTATCAGAAATGGAGAAAACTGAAGAGAAAGTGACTTTTTCAGCAAGATTTCATTAAATGAACATTATTATTTATCTAAATCCTTTGGTTTTGCTGATGAATCAATGTTATTTTTTTTATGTGTTAAATTTAGTTCCATTTGTAGCTTGTTTTGTTCATGTTACTTAATATTTTATCTTATTTATGTTACTTTTTTCTTCATGTTAGTCATTACTTTGCCCTTTCTCTGTTTTTTTGCTTCATTTTAGTACGTATTTTGCTTAATTTTTAATATTATTTATCATGTATTTTTTTTTAAATCCATTTTTGTTATAAACCAACTGTCTCCATACACTGTCATTTATGAAATTATATTGGTTTTGCCGGTGAATGAATGTTGTAGAAGATGATGGTGTTGCCACGGTAACTACAGAGCCTCTGAACGTCCAAATGGGCCATATCTGATGACCATGAAAAAAATTAATGACTGCATTTTGGTAGATAAATGTGGCTGCCAGCAGCTGTTTGGGTCTTTAAGGGTTAAACATGAAGCCTAATGTAAATATTGTCCAATCAGATCAGACAATTCCTCTTTATCATAATGTAGAATATCTGGACGTACTTTATTGTTTCCAGTACATAAAGTAGGTCAGTATTAACCAGGGCTAATGATTGTTATCATTTCAGAGGAATCAAAGGATTATCATAATAGATTGATTCTTTGCCTGAATGTGGTTTTATAGAGCACATTAAAAACAACAAACTTTCTATCTGCTGATGTTGGCTGTTGTCCAGACACTGTTTGATATGTCGTGTGTCAAAATCTGCTGAGATCGGTTTAGTTGAATTGTAGCGCACATAAAAGAACATTGTGTGAACATTGCGCTCTCATACTGAGACACAACAGGATGGGTTGACAAGATGCAGGGAGGAGATAGGGACAAAGGCATTTCTCTGGGAGCTCCTATTTCTATCTGACTATCTGTTTAAAAAAAAAAAAAAAAAAAAATGCTAGTTATGTGCTTGTTTACAGCCAGTGAAATTTAAAGTCGCACTGTTTAACATTAAAGGCTAATTGTTTTTACATTATTGATGCATGATTTGGATTCACCCAAATTTTATGACTGCACTTTCAGGACATTTTTGTATTTCAAAGAATATTATCCCTGATTTTTATGGCATCAAACAGTGTTTCCCTGTTGTAATGTTTAACAGGTTTAGCAAGAAAACTACTACAGAATGTCCCCTAAAAAAAATAAATAAATAAAAAACAAATCAGATGTCCTGCTATGATAACTTTAAAAGAGTGAGTCAATCTAAATGCAGTTTCAGCGTATGGAACTATAACTTAACTACATCTTACATAAAACCTGATTCGATTTGCTTCAGTGGTCACCAAGAAATGGGGATTTTTGTAAAGCATGTCAGAATGTCCCTTGTCATCTGTGGTTTGTTTCAGCGTAACTTAACACAATCAATGCTCTCTGAACAGGATCAACCATTCTGAATTAACAGTTTGGGAATTGGACGGGTAAGAATCAAAGTGAAATGCATGTCGGCAGATGTTAGCTTCTTAGGGAACAAATGCAAAATGGTAACTGAGAAATCAATACATCTTTCAACAACAAAACCTCACACGAGAACATAATGTTATGCACAGAATTTGAATTAATTTGTTAATTGTTCTGTCAGTTATGAGCAAAATATTTTTTATGCATATGGGGCCAAACTCAGAAGGAATGAACCCATGACATTCTTTACAAAAATCCATATTTCTTCGTGACCACTGGATCAAATTAAATGAGTTTTCTGGCAGATGTAGGTAACAAGTTATAGTTTTATAACCTGAAATATCATTTAGATTATTTAATTATTATGGAAGTTATCAATGCAGAAAATTTGATTGTAATTTTTTTTTGTGCATATGTTACAGTAAACCTTAGAATCTGTGTTTTGTCAGTATATAGTTCACACAAATTAATGCTATGCATTTAAACCATCACTAGAACATGCCACAGACTATGAGCAGTGGGTTTGTTGTAGCAGGTGCCTGGGGAGCAAATATGGGTTCAGGTGCCTTGCTCAAGGGCACATCAGTCAATAATTCTTTGCAGTTCTGGGAATTGAATTGAGGATCTTTCAGTCATAAACTGACCTCCAGCATTCTAGGCCATAGATACAGATCACATTGTTTTTTGTGTAAGGTGTGTGCAATATTTATGTGTATGGTATGTGTCAAAACCTGTCAGAACTGACAGATTTTGGTCTGAACCAGGAAACAACAACAGGAACCGGTTGAATTTTATACTGTATTGTGCACAGTGTTAGGACTCCATCAGCTTTGTTGTTTTTGTAGAGTTCAGATACAATTTCTTCAGATACAATTAGAAAACTCAGGAAATATGTGCCCTATATAATATAACCCTAACCCTAGCCATAAAAGATACAAAAAAAACCCCCCTAAATTAAATGGGTTCTAAAGGTTAACAGTTGAACTCTGACCTCATAATGGTACAAATGGATAGAAATGACATGTGTTGAATGAAACTCAGTGTTTTAATCAACAGAATTTTGCTAAAATACACAAAATGAAAATATTTTAAAATGCTATACTCTTGTACAGGTGCTACAGATTTTTGGACACTGAGGCTGGTTCAGGTCAATTTTATATATGAATCATAATGTTTTTTTTATGTAAAACAGGACATGATACTGTGTGATAGTAGATGTTTTTATCCAAAAATGAGTTTGTAAAACTTAAAATATATGCTCTTCCCACTCTGAAACATTATATTTATATATTACATATATTTATTAAAGTGGGATAGTCTATTTAGACATTCTAAATAAACCTGTAGTTCAACATTTAGTATAAACACTGACTGTGAGGGAATTCTGAGTGTGGGTTAAATTTGACCTGAAACAAACTGTGAAGGTTTAAGAAATGAACAGTTTGGAGGAGTTAATGTGTGATATTTTTATAACCTTTTATGCTTTAAATGTTAACATCTATTCTATTGTAATCATTTATGAGAGGTTAGGTGGAGATAACACAAAAATACGAATACAAAAAAAGTACAGAAATAGTCGTAGGTCATAGAGGGGTAAAAGACCTGGGATGTTATAAAAGATAAGAGAAGAAAACAGAAAACTAATGATGTGAGTACATACCCCACATTACTATAACTCAATACTGTAAAACACCCTGCATCAGTGGTTTCTGGATCTGTTTCATGACAATTAGTGCAGTATTTTTTGTGTATTCCTGCCAACACCCAGGCAGACACAGTCACCTTAATAAAAAACGTAAAAGTTAACAGTAAAACCTCATACACTTCTTCGCCCGGTGCTTGTAGATATGTGTGGTTGTGTTACCGGGGACGACAGAATAGACCTGGCACCTGCTCAGGATGTTTTTGGGGTGACTCACTTTCAACCCGACCAGATCTGTCTGAGTCACAGCTAAGAAAAACACTTAACGTTGGTTATCGCACACTTTAAGGCTAAATTCAACCCCTGGAGAGAAAGTCTTAACACATGAAACAACCCAAAAACAGACCTGTGAAAAAAAACTGTTAACAACACCGATTGTTGTTGACCCTCTGCAGCACCTACACAGTAACACTGAATAGTCCTTTTTCCATTAGGCTTATGCACAAAACTGATATTATATTATTATATTTACTAGATATCAAAAGTCAAAAAGCGTGTAATATTGATTTTTCTATTAAATTACAGATGCGATGATTTTTTTAAAAAATTATTATCGCGAGATGACATGGGAAGTTATTCCATAAACAAGGCAACAAACGTAAATATGGCGTTGATGTACAGATATATTCATTATTACTATATATTACTAGGGCTGGGAATATTAACGCGATTAGATTAATGTAAATTGTGATCGCAAATATTTTTTTTATCAAATTCGATCAGAATTTGCCAGCATTTTCCACACTTCTACCATCCACATGCAGCTTCTCTGGTTGTTATTAACTAAACTCATTGTCGGTTAAACGCGCTATTTCCAGTTTGCTAGTCTTTTGTTCCTTCTACACATCCGTAGGCAGCTCG
>JAPSES010000058.1:4532550-4544293 GCA_029822895.1 Maxillicosta whitleyi
ATATAAATGGTTAAATACCTATTTGTGTTCATGTATGTGTCGGCTGCATTCTGCATGTCTGCTTGCTACCTTTGTAGAGACATTTTAAAGAGCTTTTTTTTTTAATTTTAGCTTGCCTTGACCAATGTAACAGGAGTGTAGAGCCACTTTAAGTTGCTATTTGTCCTGAGGAAAGAGCACTGCACTGAGTGAGGGAGAAGGATGGGGCTTCAGTGACCAAAAGAGAGCGCTATCATCACCATTTGCAGAAGAAGGAAAAAAAAAAAAAAGAGTCATCTGCCTAGCCATTCGCTGATGAACACATTTCTGATCCTGCCTTCATCATAGAGAAGTGAGACTGTTGTAACACAGGGAACTCAGCACAAAAGGCGTTCTGGGAAATGTGTCCAGCTCTAGTCTGGGGTGTTCTACATCCTCTGTATACCAGCACTGAGACTTGTTAAACTTCCTGTTTTGTTTTGTTTTGCACTCTTCCTAACTGATGCAGGAAATAGGAAGTTGATAAGCATGGCTCTGTTTCTCTTTATTATCTGGTCAGAATCCTTAAAGGATGCAAACATGCACACAGCTGATACCAACTTTGACCTTTAACCCTCCTCCTTTCTCTTTCGGCACCTTTTTTGATACATATTATAAGCAGACTTGATTGGTTGGTTTTACTTTACAGCAGCGTCACCCTGCCATGTGCTGCACTTCTACTTGGTTCATGTGCATTGAACAGCATTCTATTTCCTGTTGAGGTGTTTAGGTTTAAGATGGCACTTTACTGTAAAATATGTCCGAATTACAAACCTGCAGTGGCAACCGCACATTAATTTTGATTTATTTTGTTTGGTCGCACTGCAATTTGCATCTGTTTAAACCTTTTTTTTTTTTTTAGAAATGAACTGAAATGTAACTGAAATGTAATAAGAACAGCTGAATCTTGGAGGTTTGATTGTTTTAAAATTCTTCAAATATCTGAAAATAATAGGAATACAATACAGAAAACACTAAGCTAAATGGTAGGGATGGGAACCAGATGTTCTGATCCATCAGAATTCCTTGTCTCAAACTTGTCAGATTGTTTCATTGTTTCATATTGAACATACTAACACGATTGTATTACTGTGTTTATAATGACAATAAACTTGTGTCTAACCTATAGGTGATAAGAACAACTGGATGTTATGTAAAATGTCAAAAGATTAGCTCAAATAAGAGGCAAAACACTAATAATCTGGAGTTTTCGTCCTCATTTTTTCCCACAAAAAAAAAAAAGCTCAAAATTAATTCTCGGAACTGATGAGAATAATGTATATTCACTTGAATCTTCTCAGTTTCCATCCCTGCCAAATGGTTTACAACTGCTCTGTATGAATGAACCCTCAAAGACTTCAAATTAATCTTTCTTTAGTCATTTATCACCACATCATATTTTTATACTGCGTTTTCCAATGAAAATCATTTAATGATCTGGCCATGAGGATGTTCACAAAAGCTGAAGAAGAAAACGTTACTTTTTTCAGCAAAATTCATTAAGTGACATAAAAAACATGTCTTTACAACCTGTCATTTGTCAGGTCACATGGGTTTTACTGGCGAATCACTGCTGTAGAAGATGATGGCGTTTCCATGGTTACTATGGAGTCTCTGAATGTCCAAATGGGTCGTATCCAATGCCCCTGAGTGTTGATAAACTGTATTTAACTTGAAATGTATTGATAGGATTATTGGATTACAAATTATTCAGCATTTTTACCAGCAGATGTTTAGGTCTTTGAGGGTTAAAATAAGTATTAACAAGTTAAAATATTTGTGTTTTATGACTAAAGAAGGCACAAACCTGTCAGCTGTTCTATTATTTTGTGCAATGGTTGAGTATTTGAAGCAGTAGCAGAGTGTTCTGAACTACTGGTGTTAACTGTTTACCTTAATCTAACCTTTTTTTTGGTTCTCTTCACTCTGTTTTCAATCTGTCTTTCTTGAGGCCGACTCTAAACCTCTTGGCTACGGCGAAAGACGCTTAAGACTCTTCTATTCCAGCCGAGTCGGGACAGTCGACAGGCTCAATCTACAGCCTATTAAAAGCTTGTATTTGTTTACGAGCTCACATCTGGTTTTATGGCCACCACATGTTGTTGTATTGACTTGTACTGCGTGGTTTCTTATACTCGTCGTCTTTCTGCAAAAAGGGAAACTCCAAGGCGTTTCGTCTTCTCAGCACCTCAGACCAACAGAATTCACATTTCAACGCTCTTTTGAAACTTTGATAAAGGGAACGACCTCTGGCATTCTTGAATTTCCGGGAGGAGGTTGGCGGTCATTTTTTCGACCCTTCCCCATTATGTATACAACAACCCTTTGAGAAGAACCATCAAGGTCTAGTGTCCAGTTGTACTGGAGCAGATCCTTGCTGGATATGTAACTGTGTTGTTATGTATATGAAGTAATTTTATGTACATTATTAATTTGTATCTTATCTATTTTTGTGGACAGCTGGCATGATGTAAAAATGCTGACTTTTACTCTTGTTATTTGCACTCAATCTCTTCAGTGCACACCTTTGTGATTTCTAGAAGACAAAAAAAAAAAGATGAAAAAAGGACAAAAAAAAAATCAACCTCGGTTTGCTGAAAGTGACGTAAATAGAAAGAACATGCAAAATTTAAAAAAAAGAAAAGAAACCTAAAAGATCAATGTAGACCTGTATAACATCCCTGTTAACTACTGAATGTTTCGTCTTAGGTAAACCTATAAAACTGTTAATATTTTCCAAGTGATTTCCAATGTTTTGGAGCTTATATAAGACTATGTGTCCCTTTGCTGTATATTAAGTAAACCCAAACATCCACAGTTCTAACGACGGATAGTAAAGGAGGCGGCAATGATGTTTAGGGTCTGTTTTTTCATAACAGGCAGAGAGCTTAACGCCAAATTCGTCCAAATCTGTTGTTTTTCTGGAACCAAAAGGAGAACCGGAACTTTTGCCTTTCTTCGAAGTGCGGTGTGAGTGTATATCTCTTGAGGAGGTGCATTTATTGTACTGTGTGATGCAAAATAAGCGGCAGGGCTAAGAAGACAAGAGTGAAGGCGATTTTAATGTGTAGATATTTATTCAGTAAAGAGCTGTGTGAGAATTTAAGGATCAGGGTTTTCAGATATGAACATTTGAACGTCTTTCTCTCTCTCTTCATGGCATTTTCCACAGATTAGAACATATGTAGAATCACATGCATTGTCTCATAACGTGGGCATTTTATTTATTTGGAGAGTCTCAAGCTTGTTTGAAGAGTTTCAGGTGTCTTAAAGTTGAGAAAGCGAGTTTTAAAGGCAGGTAGTCTTTGTGGTCAGCGGTTGAGCGGAGTGATGTTTAAGCTTCTTATGTCATAAAGGTACATTCGCTGCATGGTGGGAACTCGCTAAATTTAACTCTTGTTCACAGCATGAAGCCTGTTGACGAGTTACTGGATCTTGAAGCACATTTTATTTCAGGCTTGAGTAACGGAAGCACAGAGTCTCTCTGCTGAAGTTTGTGGATACACGGAATGTAGACCTGTATTCTCGCTTCTTCTCGGACAATTATCGAGCATTCTCAAATCACACGGAATTGTGCAAAAAGTATTTTATAACGTACCTTCAATCAACCTGAATTGTTTCTTTGATTGCTGGTTTGGAAATGTGTTTTATTTTTGTAAGGAGATGGAATTATTCAGAGGAGGAGTTGTTTTAGAGAGGCGGCGTGGGCGTACCTGCCTTTAGATTTTTGCGAAAATGAGGGCTTGTTCAGTTTACAATGGCCTTATTTTGTGTAGGAGACATTGCTTCACTATTGTAGCACACAACTGAAAGTTTTGACAAATGTATTTTGCTTGAAATATTGTACTGAAGTTACATATGTGTATAGTTTTATGAATGTATTTCTTAATCCTTACACTAGAACTGAGTGTAATTTTCTTTGGTCATTTGTTTGCTATCGTCTCTTTGAAGACTTTCCAGGGTCGCCTCCTGCGTTGGTTCAGGTAGCCCCTGCTTTTACTGTACTGTATACTGTAAGTCTTATTCTTCGTGTGTTCATTTAAAAGAGCAGCTCTGTGGTTGAAACAAGCATGAATTCTGTCTGGCGAAATGCATTTTTGATTTATTGAAATCGCCACGATGGCTTTCAAGCAGAAAGGATTGCTACTTCCCCTTTTGCCCCCTTGCAACTTACCGACCTATGATCTAGCTCAAGTTGATGGGATTGTTCCGATTTTTGATCTCCGAGCTAGAAAATGTTCGCCGCATGGTTATTCTGATGACTTTCTTGTATTTAATCTTTATGAAGGAATGATGATAATATCTATATTGATAATAACAACAGATGGTTGTGATGTAAATCGGACCCAGACCCATATCTGTGGGGGTTTTTAAGACGATGCAAAATAGATAATAGTCAAAAATGCTGTATCTTAAAGTAGCATGAGTATAGCCTTCCATGTTCTGAAGTACTTCCTCTGGCAATAACCATTCTCTTCAACCTCTCACTGTTTCTGGGGCCCTCATTTGTGGCCTCTTTCTTACTCTGTAGTCCGGGGGGGGGGTTGTGGGGGTCAACCTCAGGCTGCAACTGTATCAGCTGAAAAACCATAGTATTAAAACCACATTTTCAGGTTCATGACTCATGATGCAGTTTAGACATGACATTGCATGCAATGCATTTTGAATACTGCTATTTTATGATAAGCAGCAACTCTATTTTTTTCTTCTTTTCTAAAGAAGCATGCGTCCATACTCTGTGTCTGTTTGCAGATGTAGCAGCTGTCAACCAGAACAAAACAGACATCATCTTTTGTTGTTGTTTTTTTTTTTTTTAAACTCCTGAGCTGATGAACAAATTGAAGTTTTTTTTTTCCTGCTGATTTTTCCAGTTTGTCTTCATCTACGTCTATAAATGTCCGTAATCACAGCACAAGTTCTCGAGCAGACATTCTGTCCTTTTAAGCTGCCTGTCAGACTATATTAAGGCCACAGTAGCTCCCCTCCCCTTCTATCAAGACAACCTTCATCCTATCAAGCCCAGCAAAGCACAAACCCCCCCTAATCACAACAGAAATTCATGATGCGACATGTAGCTCCAAAATAAGATTTCCTTAAGAATTCCCTAAGCGCATATAAAAACTGACACCTTTATTTCATAATTAAAAATGAATTTGAAATGAACTAAACCTCTGGCACATTTCCATTGGATTGCTGGTGTTGGTAGATGACTGGTTGTCTTCTCTATCTGGCCTTAACCTTTCCACCCAGGAGTGTTCACAGAGAACGTTTTAAAGGGCAAAGCAAAGCAGACTGATGAAAAGGATGTAGTTTGTGGCAGAGAAGAAAAAAGGGAGCTGTAATTTTTTACCTGTGCTTTGTAAATGTTTTCTATGTGCAGTATTTGATAATGTAAAACTGGTATTTTTGTGGTTTGTACGCTGCAGAATTGATTACTTAAGGTGCACGTAGTTTTGTAAGAAAAACCGAACCAAATTGATGAAAAAAAAAACCAAAAAAAAAATAAATAAACATTTCGGATTCAGAAGCCTGTATTTGCATGCCCTTTGACATCTGGACGCAAAGTCAATAAAGTTTATTTGAATCACACATATTTCTTGTGTATGGATTCTTTAAAAAAAACCAAAAAAAAAAAAAAAAAAACACATGGACTTTAATCAAAACAAAATGTATTTTTAATATTTTCCACAGGTACAAGGATGTCACATACATAGTCTCAAATTGAATAGACTAACTTGTAGACATGAAATCAACAGAGCAAAGCATAAAAGCTGAACTAATAATATACAAGATGTTCATCAATCTCATTTAAGAAACATAATAAACAGTGATATTCTGATAAAGAATAAAGTACACAATATCTTGGTCGACAAGTACATAAAAAGATACATTCCTTTATTTGCTTTTATTTCACAGAAAATATAACAGACAAAAAAAAGGAACCGATCAAAAGCTAACTGAAGTTAATCACAAACCAAGTGAAGCCTCATCGCCCACAGAAATGGATTCCCACTGCTTTTCCAGAACCAACCTCTCAGTAACTGATAAAGCTGCTGTGACAGTGCACGGATCACACATTTTTGTGATGGTTGATGTCAAAGTGAGATGACAAAAGAATAAAATATACCTGTGTGGAACTGACAATGAAAGTCATGGGCTGTCACTGCTCTCCTATTCACTTAATGGCAGAAATGAATAAGAATCCTCGCTCGTTATACAGCTGTGTGTACATTTACTTCTCTTTTGGCGCCCTCTTTTACATTCTGTCTTCACATTCACGGCAGCAACTTAAGACAAAAGTGCCTTTTTACAAAAGAGAGAGACTTTATTTACACTAATGGCTTCATGCATTTATAAGAATGAATATATTTAGAAATACTTTGAGGAAAATCCAGACAGTGACATGGCTTAGAATGGCTTATGTAGGAAAATGGAGTAGAAGTGTTACTTAACCCATAAAGACTCAGACTAGTGACCAAAATCATCTACTGATCTAAAATGTCTAATATTTGTTGATTCATGTATGTAGATAATTGGTGTAAAATGCAGTTTTTCATCTTTTCATGGTCATCAGATATGACCCATGTGTAAAACCCATAGAGTTTCTGTAGGAAATACAGTTTTTGTTCAGTTAATGATAAATTTAGCTGAAAATGTGACTTTTTCTTCACTTTTCTCTTGAGATTACATGAACATATTCATTAAATGTAGGAAATTAAATATAGGAAAAAATGATTTACAGTGAAATAAATGCTAAATTCAGACAATAATGTCATGATAAATGGTGCTAAATCACTTCAGTAAAGGTTAAACACAGAAAAAAATTCACTTAAACAACCACAAAAGTAGCACTGGGTCGTTATGGGTTAAGTATTCAGAGGTTCTGAAACATTACAATCACTTTTTGGGTCAAAAATGTGGTTTGGCCAAATGATAACGGCCAGATGGTGAGAAACATCACGGTAAAAGTCGGCTGGATTTAACAAGTCACCAAAAGGATGACACCCACAGAGCATTCAACACAAGTGTATGCTGCTTGAAAGAGCTGCAGAATATTAAAAAAAAAAAACCAAAAAAACCCCCCCAAAAAAACAGGTGTATATTCCAAACAAGCCCGGTAGGTTTGTGAGCACAATCAGGACACACATTCATTGACAGATTTTCAGTGTTGGTCTTGGTCGGAGACTTATCCACATGTAAAAACACATTCATGTATACACATTCCAGAGACACATTCAGATATGTATATACAGCACATACAATCAGAGCTAGTTAAACATTCCCTTCATGCAATTCAGTGGAAGCATCTGAAACATTATATGTACCTTAAATGTTTTTTTTTTTGTTTGTTTGTTTTGTTTTTTTGTCTCTGTTCTCATCTGCTAACTCTCTGTCTTTCTATTTACAGACATTCAACATTGTTTGAGGCCTCTATTGTACAAGGTAGATTCTTAAATTGAGGTTTGTGAGCTTTCAAACTCAAGATTATATGACTTTTGCATGCAAGTGGTTTTTATGATTCCCGCCCTTTGCTGAAGTAGCACAGTGACTTGATATGTTCCGTAGTTAATCCTGTGAGAGCAGATAGACATGAAGCACTGCTGAAACGAACCTTTTATATTAATCATTTAAATGGCTGTGCACATATAACAAAGCATATTAGAATATTGTACAGCCAGAATAAAGCTAGTGCTCTTTGGTCTCCCATAATCCATTTCAGGACTTTTGATATTTAATGTCTACATCAGATATTAATTCTAAAACAAGCCCTATATATATCCAGTATAAGACATCATATGGGGTGTAGGTAGATTTTGTAGCTGATTTCATTTACAGTGAGATGGATTTAGGAACTCATCATCTAATAAAGGGATTTATTAATTTGTAAATGTGCAGGAAAACTTAAAAAGTTTAAGTACTTTCACTGTGCTGAACAAATCCTTTACTGTGACATTAGGTGTAATGGACTATGAAATTAGCCTAGCCTAGCTTGATTCTGCATATATATAAATATAAGACAGTTTTTTGTTGTTGTTTTTTTTTTCAGATAAAATGAAATTTTAAAATCCTATAGAGTCAAAAATATTAACATGTATTGCTAATAGTTTTTTTTTTTACTATTAAAACAAGAAAAAGTAGCTTAGAAAGAGACTTTAGCAGGAAAGCTAACTGTAGCTTTCAAGGATGCAAAATTAGATTTGCTGTTGCTGTTTTTAAAATAAGGTTTCCCGCTGAGTAGACGAGTGACAAATTCATGCAAAAATCAAACAAAACCATAATAACTTCATTAAAATTAAAGAACATTTCTTCCTTTTAAAGCATAAAATCAGATATTAACGTAAAGCGAACACATTTTTGTTGATTATGTCGCTGGAAAAAAAAAAAGAAAATGCCCTTTGAAATAACATATATGTACTGTAAATGTGTAAAAATGGAACAAATACAAGTTGATAATAAAATTCAGGCACACAGGAACAACACTGCGCTAAGCTAGGCTAGGCTAAATGGGGAAAACCTCAAATAACGTGAAGAGAAAATACAACCAGGAATAAAGACGAAACCAAGAGTACATCCAAAAGCAAAAGGATTTATCTGTTACATACAGAACATGTGTGTCCATGGACCAAAGCTCACATATAGGCTAGGTACACAGAGTTATGAAGTCTTAACCAGCCGTGTCTGGAACATGTCGTCCAGGTTGCCGTACCAAAATGTTTGAAGGCAAGCATGGAATTCTGCAAAACATGACCATGGATGAAACGGAAAGAGGAAGCATGGGCAGAGAGGAGAGAGAAAGAGAGGTAGCAGTGGTTACTCAAACCTCATTCTTCATACCTGCCTCCTCCTCCTCCTTTCCCTCCTCCCTTACATTAGTCAATGTCTTATGGAGAGCCTTAAACACAGAACCTTTACAATTCTCTCCGTTGGTCGTTGGCGTTGGATCATTTCTTGGACAGACGAGATCATTTCCATACATGTGCCGTCATATGTGCTGAGTTTGGAGTTGTCGACCCTCCCATCTGTTGATTACTGTATCCCATCATGCTGTTGGTATTGTAGACATTCATGCCTGCCATGTGTTGAGTCATCTGAAATGCAACAACAAAAAAAAAAAAAAAAACCACACACACATGTTTCTGTTATAAATCATGCAGGAACGTCTGTGGCTAAATGAACCCAAAGCAGAGCAGGTGCCAGAATCTGTAGTTCTAAAAATGGTCACTTGAGACTGACTCCAAAAGTGAATCCTCCGAAGCACTGTAGTTAAAATAACCGACTTTACAGCAGAAACAGTGAGATTCAGGGACAGTTTTAACAAACTGCTGTCGGACTTAAAAACACATACATGTCACAGATTTAAACAGTGCAATAACTGAGGGATCTCAACCACACTGTGCCATTGATTGATTGACTTTGGCTATATTCAGTGCAATACTTTTTTTTAACATTGAATTAGTACAGTTTATTTATCTTCATCCCACCCCCTGAACAGGAGGCAAGGGGTACTTTTGTGTTTTTGGTTCAGTTTGTTTCTTGTTTCTTTGTCAACACTCTAACAACAAAACTATTGGTTGAATTCAAACCAAATATTGTTTATAGACTGCCAGTGACCTAGAATGGGGTTATTGAGGGTTATTACCTCAGAAACAGAGAAAACTCAAGAAAAAAATACTTTTTCAGCAAATATATTAATAAAAACCTAAAAAATAAGTATCTCAATCCACTGTCATTGATCTAACTCCATGCATTTTCTGGTGATTTAATGCTGTAGAAGATGACAGTGTTTCCACGGTAACTACGGTGACCACGAAAAGATGACAAACTGTATTTTACTAGGGGTGTAAGAAAATATTGGTCCTGCAATATATTGCGATATTTCATTTCACAATACTGTACCCACTGTATAGAAGTAGTATCGATATTTTTATGTATTTATTCAAACGCAGATATGGTAGATATTTTATTTATTACTTAATATATATATATATTTTTTAGTAAATACTGGTTATTTGAAGCCTCCTAAAAGCATGTTTTACTGTCTGAGAGGCAGATGTTAGATCCTTTGTTGGTACTGCACAAAAATAATGTTATGATGTTAGTTATGAACTAATAGAATATGAACATTTGATTAGAATTTTAAACTGTAAAACAACAAACAAAACCTTGCCTTTTTAACAGTATCATGATATATCATGATATATTGAATCGTGATCCTAGTATTGTGATTTGTATCGTATTGCCAGATTCTTGCCAATACACACCTCTACATTTTACACCAATTATTTACGTACATAGATCAGAAGTTATTAAACATTTTAGATCAGTCGATGGTTTTAGTCGATGGTGGAGGTTTGGGATTTTATGAATTAAATGATAAATAAAGAATCTGAATCTGAAACAAACATGCCTTTAAGAAACAGTGTTGGGGCCAGATCCACACGGGGATTGTGAGGGTTTCTGAGTTTAAAACAGGGAAGACATAAATATAGCATGTGATTCACAAAGCACCTGCAAAGGATGGAATCTACTGCAAACTGTCCTCTTAAACAGATAGAATCAATATTGTGTATAGGCCTGAGTGAAAAAATGATAATGATATACCTGATATATACAGTTAATGATATATATATATATATATATATATATATATATATACAGATAGCGTGATATAACTGTTCCTCGGTAGAAATATGAAACATGCTCGATACAATTTCGTTAGGATTCATTTTTCCGTATTTTGACAGATGTGAGAACAGCCAATCATAATTAAGTAGTCACGGTAGACCCACATCAAGTTAGGTTGATTCACACAATATAGAATAAGAGCAGCCACAGCAAACCGCTAATATTTGGGCTGCAGTGGGAGGTAATAACTGTTCCCTCAGGAGAAAATATGATAAGAAGTTGGGCGACCTGGTTACCGAAAAGTAGGGTGTGAACTGTTTGGGTTCTGGCGTACAACAGAGGTGTGTTTGCACCATCGTGTCATTACTGTGAGAGTCTATGTCCACTTGTTTTATACAGTTTATGGATAAAAAAACAGAACATTTAGCACTTTGTACAATAATACGGACCACAGCACACATACACACCTGGGTGATGTTCCACTGTAGCTGCTGGGCTTGCTGTACTCCATACATCTGCTGATGAGGTAACGTGGTCAAACCTCCAACCTGCTGCTGCCCCATCATCCCACCCTGCTGGTGACCCATGATGCCGTTCTGCTGCGATACCATCATTCCGCTTTGGTGCTGTCCCATCATGCCTTGGGGCATTCCAGCCATGTAGGGTGAGGAAAGAGAGTTGTTCGGTTGAGCCATGACTCCTTGAGCACCCATGAGGCCATTCTGCTGTCCCATCATGCCGTTCTGTTGAACTCCCATCATGCTGTTTTGTTGAACTCCCATCATGCTACTTTGCTGCTGTCCCATCATGGCCATTTGTGACGGCATCATACTTCCTCCCATTCCACTGGCCTGAACCAAGGAATGGTACGAGCCATGGTATGGATGTGTCGGGTATCCCATTTGGTTCATGTACAAACCTGAAAAATAATCAAAAACAAAATATTATTACTCATTATTTTACTGTATTTCTTGAACTGAAAACGAGGACTCAGTTACAAAGCAGGTCTCAAATAACAGATGCTATCAAGGTTGACATGTGGGCGTGGCCAAGCAAGTAATAGAGTGAGTGCAGTAATACTAATGATTTCTTATATATA
>JAPSES010000058.1:4581795-4596817 GCA_029822895.1 Maxillicosta whitleyi
AAATGTGGGAGTAATATTATGGGGTGTCAGTCACAATATGTGGGGGAACTGTGCTGCTTGGTGGAGGTTTGTGCTCTGAGTGTTTTTCTAGTTATTTTTTTTTATTATTATTATTTCTTTTTTTCTTTTTTTAAATTTTTTATCAGAACTGTTTGTATGTCATGCCAAGATTTAGATAAAATACACACAAAATATCCACACAGGTTGTCTTTGTGCCTTTCTACAAACCATGGGTCAATCTTTCAGAGGCTGAATCAATCATGTTGACAGAACACGTCTACCTTTGATCAACAGGCAAGAAGTGGCTCCAGTGATAATCCACAAATTCAGACAATCCAGGAAATTGCCACTGGAGAATGAAGTCCTGAGTCCTGGGTTTTTATATTTGTTTCTACCCCTGATTCTTTGTAACTGATTTCAGACAAACAGGTGAAAAGGCTGTGAGGGGTTCACTTCATGTTAAAGATATTTATCATGTGCAAATGTGGATATGAAAAGAATTTGAGCGTAGAATCATACATTACTGTCAGCTGATCATCACCAGTGGCAGTGGGTGATAAATAGGTATTATATAGTATGATAAAGAGTTAAATCAGGTTCAGTCATTGCTTTATATTGATGATTTTATTCAGTTTTTCCAGCACAAAACCAGCTAACAATCAAAATAACGCTCGTATTGGCATTCCCTTTTGGCCAGACTCTTTCACAACCATCGCATCCCCGTCCAATACAAAAAAAACCACCCTAAATCCATCGTCATAACTGAGTTTCTAAGTATGTCCTGTATGCTGACACACTCATAAAAGCTTCCTGTCTGTTCATCCCTTGATGCTGGTGGTCCCACTCTGGATGTCGTTGCCTCCTTTTCCTTGGAGTTCTATGGAATTCTTTGTTTTGTTTTCGTGTAGATCAGAAACAGGCCCATAATAGTCCACATACACCCCGGCCCCTATTAGGAACAAATTCAAAGACTACTTCACTTTGATTGCTTCAGCATGAGAGTTTTGTTCTTAATCTCTGTTACCTGTTTATCAGTGGTGCATTAAGACAGCAGAAACAAAAACATGGAGCATTTGTTCAGGAAGAGCCTTTATTCTTTTGGACGTTATAAAAACCATGACAGCAACCTTTCCGTTGCCTATTGGCATGACTTGATTAATCATGATTAGACACTGAAACAATGAATAATTTCATATTGTTTCGCGTAGGCTGTTTGTAAATGACGGCTGCTTTTTCCAAACAGTTTATCTAAAATCAGATGCACGCTGACCTCGCAGATCACAGTGGGGGGAAGGGCTGGCCGACAGTGGAGTAAACAGGTTGTGTTTAAGCGTGTAAATGTTGTTTGTGTCAGACGGTTCCCTGAAGGAAACAAACGTCCCCTCTCCCTCTCTTTAACTGCTGGACTGAGACGGTGCGATGATACTGCGTTTAATAAATGAGGCCATGTGTTGCACTGCTCAGTCAGTGATGCAGAACGCTTATGCCCCTTGAATACCTCCAGCCACACACTGTCAGCTTTCACACGGCTTCTCCTCTTAGGATGTTCATGGCATCGGGTCGTAATCTGAACCGCATGTCAGGACTCTCGGCTCCGTTCGCTACCATCCTCATTCCTCTTCTTTTTCATTCCAGCTTCCTCTCACTCTCTTTTCCTGAACCCGCAGCTGTTTTGGGGGGAATATTTCCTTTGTTTCTTTCGTTCTCCGTTTGATCAGAGTGTCTTAGTATATTACCTGATTGAAGAAAGTATTGGATGCTTATCTGTTACCCTCTGACCCTTTACCTTGACTAAAACCTCCCTCCCCTTTTCCCACTGGCAGGCGGCGGCGTGTATGTGAATATGTGCACGTGTGTATGTTGTGTTCTTTGTCAATCCATTCTAGTCAGCACATCTGCGATGCAGCTGAACCCTCCTTCAGGCAACGTCTGCACTGTTTGATTTTCAACATCTTGTATGTGTGAGTGTGTGTGTGTGTGTGTGTGTGTGTGTACGGATGTGTGTGTTTATGTATGGTATATAAGATAAGATGACCCTGAACAGGATAAGGGGTTTAGAAAGTGGACAGATGAATGTCTTTTATGTCTTTGCATGTGCTTTTGTCAACCTTATGCAGTGATTATTAGTGCACGTACATGCACATTTCACATGTAAAACACAGGTGGATGTCACTCCTATATGAACCCGTTCGCCTCTGCTTCTATAATACTTCCACACAGTTCCAGGACCCTGCAGACCTTATATTGTATTAGGTAACCAAACACAGCCCGTATGGGAGAAGTATACATTGCAGACATCGTCGCCCTTTTTATTTTTAGCTCGAGGATCAGACAAAGGTCTGCAGACCGCAATGAAAATGGCTTTCAGAGAACGACTCATGCACACCGTGGCCTTAAGACTCTCATGCGAGCTCCGAGTCTTTGGCAGGCGTCTATGGAAGGCCTGTGTGAGCTGAGCCAGGTGATTGTCTTTTCGCTTGTGTATTTTGTCTGTGTTCAGGTATAAATATTTATTATGTGGAGAAACAGAACTGTAGAGATTGTTTGTGTTCACTACCCCTGCTCCCAGATTCGTTTTATTCATGTGTTATGGATTTCGCTCGATAATTCAGAGTTATTAAGATAAATTCTAAACCATAGCAGCGGTAGTACAGAACATTGGGTTTGGTTTTTGTCGCTTAGGAAAATTTGCTAAAATCTAGGAACTTTTGGGCTGATTTTGGATTTATATCTCTAGGGTTAAAATGGAAAGAAAATTCGATGTGGGAACTAAATTTGGCCGCCTTGTCCAAACACACTCGTCGGGGAAACCAGTGCCTTGTTTGCTATGGTCTATGTGGAATGTTCAAGCTTTGTAGTTAAACAGGAGAAATGTTTTACACATCATTGTGTGATTTTCTGTGATTTGTCTCAATTTTCACACTTTTCTGTTGACTTGTCAGGAAATGTTTGAATTCTTTGGCTTCATTTTCCCACTTACAGAGTAAGTGGAAGACCAAAACAGAGCTGATGTAAGCATACACAGTGTGGGGAGGTTTATCTGTGAGACGCTATTTCAATACAGATGGTGGAAAACATGTATAATACAGCTAATGAATGTTTAAAGGAAATGTGTATCATATTATAAAATAACATGATTATTTAAAAGAAGTACTGTATGTTAAATACATTTGATTACTTCAATATTATTAAGCGTGAATGAACGTGACCTTAACATAATACGTGAAGTGAACTTCCTGTAAGCTTATGGTTCAAGGCCCAGTTTTGTTTTTGACCTTTTCCTTAGTTTTCACAGCATTAAGTTAGTTAGCCATGTCAATTTAGGTTTATCATGACTATGGTGTTGACCAGCTCTAAATATAAAGTTTCATGAAATAACTTTTTTTTTAATGATATGTTATCTTATAGCATAATTGAAATACAATTAGATTTTTGAAAAACTTGAAATTAGTTCCATAGCAGGTTATTTTCACATCTTAAAATAAAAATGGCACCAGAAAAGCCTTTATTTTTTACTTTTCCTGAAAGACAAGGGTGAAATAAACTAAGACGCAAACTCTTTTTCTCCCTGTGAACATGTTGAACATTGTAAGTGTATGTAGTTTGTGGACAGGCTGGTTCCACTGCTGCTGCGGTGTGTACATATGCTTATGTGCTTTGTATGTCACACAGTGAATAATGGAATGGAATCCTTCAAAGGTTTCAATATGATTCTCATGTGCTTATTTGAAGTCATCATTGGAGTCTGAATTATGCTGAGCCCGTCCTTTGTTGACATCAGCTGACTCCTTATCAGAGCTAAACATTCTGTTGTTTCAGGTGCTTATATCTATGTAACAGCCTGTTTTCATGGTTTTTATGTACTCTTATGTACTCTCCTCTGCGTCTCTACAGCATTAACAGTGTGTTGATATAGTATGCATAGAACTAGTATTAGCTAATGTCAGTAACACAGACTTTAAGACAAAATTCATGCAGTGCATATAGAACACAATATTGCTGCCTATTTATGCTGTAATCCATAACTACATTCAGTTGTATTTTGCATCTGCATGTTAACCCTTTATAGGACACTCACTGAAATACCAAAAAATCAATCATATTCATTATTTACAGCTTCAAAATGTCTATAAATTTTCTCTGAATCGGGATTTGTGTATGTGTGCACGTATATGCGAGTCTGTGTATGTTTATTGCAGAAATTACCAAAAAAAAAGTCACTTAGCCAAAAAAGGGTTAAGTCTGACATGGTACCAGTCACCATTGAATGAGTCTGTGCTCTTGTTTACTATAACTTCCTTCTTTAGCGTACTAATCATGATTAAGAAGGGCCTAAATAGGTTTATTTAACTCAAATAAAACGATCAGTGTAATTTTCCAAAGTCAGTATTTTATTTGTAGTAGATCACACTGTTTAAGCTCCCAGTAGTGCTCTGGATTAAATGGGGCTGTTTTTTAGTCTTTCACTTTTCACACCCATTATTAAATGGCAAAGTACTGACTGTGGAAGACCACATGCCAAAGTGACTCAGAATGAGATGTGAAACTCCTCTAGTGAGAAGAGGCTTTGTACTGCAGCGTGTATGGCAGGGTATTTATTATCAAGTATCCACGGGGCACATGTTTTCTGTCTGCAGGACCGTGTGCCTTATTTCGTTTCTTAACATGTCAACTTAGTTGTTTTTGCTCAATCTAACATGTCTTGCTGCAGTGGCAAAACAAACTGTGGAGACAGACTCTGATAGAGGAACAGCAGACAAGGCTGAATGAAAAAAACAGTGAATTTCCAGAAGTATCCACTTTGCTTTCTGCACACGGTTCCAGTGATTAATGTGCAAGGAGCACAGTGATTTGGTGTAATCGGGGTGGCAGGGATTGGGTCTATATACGCCCAAATTGAGATTAATGAAGAGGACTTTATGTGCTTTGCTGCATAAGTGCCCTGCACTACCTCATAGGGTTGGTGAATTGCTTGCCAACATTCTGCATGAAATTAAGATGTGTGAATATAAATGTTGTATTTTAAGATATATATTTCCACTTCCACCACAAAAATCCAGCTAAATGATTTAATTCATCATTATTATGAGCACATGTGTCTAAAAACACTGTTATATGTACTATATATGAAGTATTTCTAAGTAGCCACTTGTTATGTGAGTTATGTGAATTGCTTTGAGTCAAACTTGATTTATTTTTTAAAATAATCCTCAGTGCTAACCTAAACATGTACAGTATTTCTAAATGCTTCATATCACAGATGGAATTTTGAGTATTTTTCCGTTATCAGAGATTTATTAGCTTAATCTATTAAAATGTGGTAAGCTAAAAATGACTTAATGACTTAAATTACTGACCTCTGAGGTGCTGTTTAAAGTAGTTAAAACATTTGATATCATTTATATATCGCCTACTGTCTTAAACGTGCACACATAGTCATTCCTTATCGCTGTCTGCATGCTGTGTCAATAGCAGGCGTGCTGATAGAGTCGTACAATACATCAGTGACCACCGCAATAAATCAGATTTACACTTTAGGGCCACTCTTGTCATATCAGTCACTCCCAGGTGTCCGGCATTCATCACAGTGAATGTCACACCACTCAACTCAGACACAAATGCTTCATGGGAATGTGAAACCAAACAAAAACGAAGAATTCTGGGAACAAAAGAAAAAAAAAACAAGCCAACAAAGCAATAAAGTGTAAATCAAGAGTGTGTTCTGACCACTGGATGATGGATGTTGGCTGCGGTGTTTGTGTTTACGCGGGTATCGAATGCTGTTTATGGCCGAGAAGAGATCAGGGCAGGGAGGGGGGTTACCATGGGAACAGACAGACCATCCGGGGGTCGTGTGGCAAAGGCCCAGGGCACTCTGTCATCACCAAGTAGAGCTCTCTGCTTTGATTTCCCTTTATTAGCCTCCTTATGTTTGCCTCTGTGTCTGCGTGCATGTGTGTATGTCAGGGTCGATTCACTTCACGGGTGCTTGCATCCTCGATGATTAATTTAGGAGTGGAATGTTATCCATAAAAGTTGAGTGACATGTTAGAGCATCGTAAAGTTTTTCAGTCACAGTCCTCTGGTTTCTTGCACAGACTTTAATCACACATGCGGTGGGTGACAGAACACAGAGGAGGACAGTAGTGATGCACACTGTGCAAACACTACAGTGTGTGCTGTGGTTTGTGTTATGCATGTGCACACACCTTTGAACAAGATCAGTTACTGTTTTGGAGTTGGAGCCTGATGTGTAATATAGGTGTCTACGCAGAATTTATGTCAGCTGAACATCGGGCCAAAGTGAACACATGTCCCAGTAACAACCACCAGTGTGTAGATAAAGAGAGGCGTTCGGTTTAGTGTTAGTCTCTGGTGATTTCAACATAGACATGTGAACACTGGGGCGGCCATGGCCAGTGGTTGGTAGAGTGGGTTGTCCAATAACTGAAGGATTAGCAGTTTGAGTCCTGCTCTAGTCAGTCCACTGTGTCCTTGAGCAAGACACTTCACCTTTCTTGCCTCCAGTGCCACTCACACTGGTGTATGAATGAGTATTAATGTTTGGTGGTGGTCGTAGGGGCCGTAGGTGTGAATTGGCTGCCACTCTTCCATCAGTCTGCCCCAGGGCAGCTGTGGCTATAAACGTAGTTTACCACCACCAGAGGGGGAATGTGAGAGCGAATGAGTAATGGATCAATAATGTAAAGTGCTTTGGGTGTCTAGAAAAGCACTATAAAAATCAAATCCATTATTATTATCATTATTATAACTGTTATCAGTGTTGTGCAAGTTACTGTAATCCATTACAGATTACTCGTTAATGTTATTTTAAAGTAATTCCTTACCTTAAAATATTACTGCAATATTATTATTACTTAAATGCGTTACATGACTTTTGTATTACTATTGAGTTGCATACAGACTCTTGTCATAGCATAATTTTTCATAAAATTCAGTATCTTGTGTGTGTGTGTGTGTGTGTGTGTGTGTAGGGGGGTATGTATGTACGTATGTAATGGGGGGTTGCAGTCTATACATAATGTCACTTACACTAGCATGAAAACAAAACTGTAACTTACGATACTTTCAATGTCTAACTTCTGACTTCTGCGCCTCACATGCAGTGGATCTTACAAGAAAGTTCCACAACTTCTAGCCCGTATCCACTGGACCCCCTCCACTGCTCTATGGGCCTCCCACAAAGGCTGGGCCCCATGGATTTGTCATGTTTACTCCCCCTTATTGACACCCTGTCCCACAGCCACCACCACAATACATCAGATCAGAGAGTGTTGGGATGCTTAAATTTGCCCCAAAGTGCCTGTGGACAGATAGCTCTGTAAGTATCGCTACAGTCTATGATGTTTGAATCCCAGCAGGAACCCATAAAGACCTAGTGCTAGTCTTGTGGCAGTAATATTTGCCACAAGCAATAAAGAATTCTAACTAGTCATAGAAACGTTTGCTTACTTTATCATTGCTGATCACAGGGACCATGCTAATGCTAACTAGCTTCTTAAAGCAGGGCTAGGGTCACATTTGGACAAGACTGTCTTCTGCCATCTTCACCCATTGGCTGAACAACAACACGAAATAGAACACCGACACATTTTTGATTCCTGAAGGTCTCACCATCTGTTTATTTATTTATTTATTTTTTTCACTTGAGTAATTAAATTATGGGTAAAATGTGTTGTTATATAAGTGCTATTGGACATTGAGCGAAATAGTATTGGAAATCGATTAGCAATGCCTTACACTACTGTGTTACCGCAAAAAGTAATCTGTTACTGTAATGCATTACTTTTGTAAATGTTACTCCCAACACTGATTGTTACAAGTCATCATGCCAGCTCTCCAGTGTGGCTTCACTAATTTATGGGAGAAAGAAAAAACATACAGTAGTCATAATCAACAGAAACCGCTGCACCATCTGCCAGCAGCCACTGTGTCACCAAGCTTGCATCAACACTGAATTATGAGAATACAGAAATGTGATTCACATAGATTTGAGGAATTTTTGAGATGGTGAGGTCTGAGTCTGGGTTTGGATCTGGAAGGACGGAGCCAAGAAAAAAAAAAAAAAAAAATACACAAGAACTGCAAATTATTGAACTTCGGCCAGGAAAATTAGTTATCAGTTCATTCTTAGTTAAAGTAAACTTTTGTGCAGAATTACTGGACAAACTTGTCAAAGTGTTCCTAGGTTATTTTTCTTGTAATAGACAAACATGAGACCAACAACCAACCAACACATGGTCTTATAGATCTGTTACAACAATAGATATATCGTACTGTTTTTCTACCATTTCTAATTATGTATAGTGTGTTTGCTCGTAAAACCAAACATTTGTGAAAGAAAGTTCTTGAAGCATGAGTCCCATATTCTGCTGCTTTGACCCTTGGGGGGGGGGGGTCTGAGCCCATTTTAGCCATTTTTTAGTAATTTTGTTCTCAACTTTATAAACTATATAAAGAAATGTTTACAATACCCATATTTGGTGTCTGTTTTTCAGCACAATGTCATTTATCTCATCTGCCTATTATTTATTTTACTTTTACCTCCTATAACAAAACAAAAGGCCAAAAACACACACTCAAAAATCCGATTTGAAAAATGTACATAATTTATTACATAAATAACACAAAAAATGCATAATGAACTTTTTGAATGACTTTAAAAGTGAAAAAAGGTGCCAAATATTAGGTATATAAAATCAGAATTATAACAAATTAAAATTATACTCAAATATTTGATATAAAAGCAAACACCCCTACATAAAAGGGTGGGGGTGTTTTCTCACCCCCACCCCCACCCCCACTCCTTCCTGTTTCCTCATCTGGTTCAGGTGGGTTCATTTTCACCCTCACCTGTAACACTAATACAATCTGTGGATTAGAATCTGCAGATTCTGCCTGTTTTTTTGTTTTTTTTTCCTGTTTTGAAAAAGAACAAAAAAATGACAAAGATATAGTAAAAAAATCTAACACCCTCCCACCTCATTTTCATAGTTTTACTCTTGTTTGTGTGCTCTGGGTTCAAAACATCATATCTACAGTTGTATTTGCTGTTACAACATCAAATAAAAAATGGGTGAATGTTTCAAGTCCACACTTTCAAATGCAAGAGTGATTTCCGACACTATGGCTTGTTGAAAATGTCATGTGACTCCTTCCTTCTGTGACCGTGGACCTTTAAGGGTTAACTTAATTTTTTTTGTGATAAAACTGTTCGTATTGGTTGAATTAGGAATACTCTCCAAAATGATTGAATGATCCCAAACTGAAGCCAAAATACAACCAACAATATATAAGCTTTAGCACAAAAAGCACAAAACTATGCAAAAACCTTCAACTTACATGACTTTACAGCAAAGTTTTAACGTTTTTTCCTCACCACCAACTATGTCAATTACATCATTTGATTATGCACATTCTTCTGTCGCTGGCTGTGGCCTCGGATGACTGCCAACTGGGTGGACAGCAAGATTTCTCCTCAGACTAATATGGGGAATGCGTCCAGACCACAGAGTTATTTTAATTCAGACATTAACTGAGTAAGAGTATCTACTGTATCTGTCACTCAGTTAAGCTAAAAACAATAAATTCTAAAATGCATGACTAAAACTCACTAAAAAAGCAGTGTTGGTAAATGCATTTTCTTCTTTTTCCTTCAGGACTTGCCAGTTGGCTTTTTAACATCGAAAACATGTAATTCTTCAACTCCACCCTTAACCAATTAGATCTGTTCTGCCTCTTTAACAGCTTTGCTTCTGATATGTTTGTGTTACTGAATGTCCAATCTGGGTTTTGTGCCTGAATACAGACACACACGTGTATTTGCAGACAGGATATTATGATAGGAACACTTTCACAAACAGGAAGCATTTTAATCCAAGCAGCAGTGCAGTTTATTTTCTTTATGATTTGTTTAGACTTCAGGAACATTTCCCCCCAAAAGTATTGTATGTAAATGTGTGATTTATTTTGATACACTTGTTTGCTCCTCCAAGTGATGAAACATGGATGTTGGATCCATTTAATGCAGTGTTTTTACAGCGCCTTTATCAGCCAGTGTTTGGGTTTTACTAGTTGAGACTGAAAATGGCAAAGTTCATTGTTTTGTCTTGTCAATCAACCTAAGTAAGACTGGAAAATGAACACTGGCTGTGTGTTTAGTTAATCAAAACATGCTTTTGAAATTTGATATCGGGATAACATTCTTCTAAATGTCAAGTTTGATACAGTAAAGGTCACATTTGGAAAAATCATGAATGGTATTTGCCCTTTAACCCATACAGACCCAAACTGCCACTGACCACAAAAACTATCTATTAATGTAACTGTTTAATGCTTGTTAACCCATCTCTTCTTCTCATCTCTCTTGTCAATACATGTAAACAATTGGTATAAAATACAGTTTATCATCTTTTCATGGTCATCAGATATGACCCATTTGGATGTTCAGAGGCTCTGTAGTTACCGTGGAAACACTATCATCTTCTACAGCATTGATTCATCAGTAAAACCCATGGAGTTGGATCAATGACAGTGGATGGACACACTGGGTTTAACATATTTGCTGATAGTCAATTTATCTTCAGTTTTCTGTGATCCTGATTTAATAACCTGAACCTGATTACCTGATTTAATCTGAACTTTTATTAACATGATTAGTGAATAAAATACAGTAAAATACATGATTTACTCACTAAAGGACTAAATAAGGAGGATGTTATTACAATCAATGGTGAGAAATCAGATAAGAAATGTTAAATATATAGAAAAAGTAATTTGGGAACTGCCACAAAAATAGCACTGGGTCTTTATGGGTGAAGAGAAATGTTTAATATTCCACATGATAAATATACCTTTGTGTGCATGTTCATTTCCGGTATTTATATGTACAATGAATTACTTCAAGCTATCAAACTATACATGCAACATACAAAACTATACATGCATTTATCCTCCTCTGAATCTATTTTCAACATCACAACCCACAAAAGTGAGTTCCCTAGGTGTATAATGCATAGGTGTATATTTGTACTTCTTGTCGTCTTTGCACCATTGCAGCAGAATTGAGTTCCTCAAATTGTCTAATCGCACAGTGAGAGCAGGAAACAGGAAGTGCTTGTTGCCATGGCCCAGCGTGAAAGTTATGTTCTGACAAACACTGCACAGTGACACTTGGCAAAGAGCGTTGTACTGTCTGGACCGCCCTGCGAATGTGCAGACGCGTGTGCGTGTGTCCGTGTCTGTGCGAGTTTTCCTGCCTCCTTAATGCGTCGCTTCCTCCGTCTATTTGTCTTCTCACAGATGGGTGGCTGACTTTGCAAAGGAGGCTCATGGGAGATAAGCTTCAGAGGTCACAGAGCGCTCATAAAGCACTCCCCTTATTGACCAGTTCATCCAGCTCCGACAGTTTAGAAACCTCTGTAGACCTCTGAATCACCAAATATCATTCCAGCTATAACAAAATTAAATGAATGTTTAATGAAAGGCAACAAATCTTTGGCTTGGAGATACGGTGTAAGTGATGCCAAATCAGTAGTAAGGACTAGAATCAGACTGTCGGGACGGCGCTGCGTGGAATATGACTGACTAGAGCTGGGTTGAGGAGGCACTGGTGGGGGGTTATGGGCGCCTGAGGAAAGATGGATGAAGTGTGGGCCCTGACCTACACCTCCCTCCCACCCAGGAACCCACTCCTTCTTCCACTCCTTGGAAGTAACTCTTGACAGGAACCATATTTGTCCAAATCACATTTGTTCTGTCAAATGAAAAAAAGACAGAATGAGATACGGTTAAGGTAGAGTGTATTGTGTGTGTGTGTGTGTGTCTGACTATAACTCACAGAAATACAAATTGTTCACAAACAGCATAAGTTTAGAACAGGAAGAACAAACTCCATTCATAGACACATACACTTGTTAGAATACATTATATTAAAAAAAAAAAAAAAAAAGGTTTAAAATTAGCTTATTTTAAAATATTCTTTAAAGTTTGATGTAATGGTGACAATTCAGACAGTTCTGATGAAGGTGTTATGCTAGTTTAGATTTAAGGAAAGATAAAAAGTCTTATTTTAATGTTGAAATGTCCTCAAAGATGTGATTCAAACAATTTCCAATGTACAGTATATAAACTTCGCACAAAAAGTAAGAAAATTTGTGTTTAGTAGATTATTTCTGTGTTGTAACAAGGATTCTTCTTAATAAATAAATCTTATATTGTTGGAAAGCCTGTTTGTGTCCCTTTTAAATGGTGCCACATTTATAAAGAACATGCATTAGTGGGATGAGCAGCAGAGCTTCTGCTCATGAAACATTTGCCAGGTCTAGGTCCATTGATGCTGTTGTCACATGACGACCATTTCACACAAATTATACATGCTTCCTTTATTTCCACTGTATATAAACACAACCTTATTCTGAAAAACTAAAACACCTCTTTTTTTGCCACATAATATTTACCGTTTGTGTAAACATATTTGTCACAAGCCAAATATTAAAAAAAACAAAACTTAATTATATCTGATCTAACCCATAAAGACTCAAATGCCCATCACCGACCCAAACCATCTACTGATCTAAACTGTTTATTACCTGTTGATCCACTAATCCTATCAACACATGTTAATAATTGGTGTAAAATAGAATTATTCATCTTTTCATGGTCATCAGATATGACTCATTTGGATATTCAGCAGCTCTGTAGTTACTGTGGAAACACTGTCATCTTCTACAACATTGATTCACCGGTAAAACCCATAGACTTGGATTAATGACAGTGGATGGAAATGCTTGGTGATAAACCTCAACTTCAATCTGAGCTTCTATGAACATCTACATGATCAGTGAATTAAATACAACAAAATATATGATGTATACTGATAAAATACATAGGATAATATTACAAATAAATGGTGATAAATCACTTAAGAAAGGTTAGCTATAGAGAAAATGTCATTTGGAAAACTGACACAAAAGTAGCACTGGGTTTTAATGGGTTAATTTACATGAAAAAAGGCCATGATTATGTAAAGATTTTGAAGAAAATCAATTTGTTCCTAGTCTCAGAGTCAGGATGCAAAGGGTGAAGGGTTTTGTATACTCATGCACCAATGTTTTTTCTGCCTGATGAGAAAAAAGGAAGAAATCCTTACATTTCAATGCAAGAAACTCAAGGCGTTGATGATATTTGCAGCAAAAAGTATCACAAGCTGCATTATATTTCTAACAAAATGTAAATGGATTTGCAATTTACTTGTACATGATAGAATGGGGGATATCTAAACCCAAGCACATAGGCATGCTTAAGAACACATATGTACCCTGAGCTGCCAAAAAGTGCCTTTGATTGCAGAAAGGCTGGCTAATGTCAGGCACCCACTGTGGGTGTATGTGAGGTCGACAGTCTAAATACCCACTGGGGACCAGAGGCTTTATAACCGACCTGTAATCACCTGTCACCCCACAATCCTCTAACTAGTTCTAGGGTCACGCAAGCATGTGTGTGGCTTGCATTTGGAGAAAAGCGGCTGACAGATACTTGGGAAAGAACAAAGACCCTTAAACTCATTTGTCATCTAAGTTACAAGACAAATACGTGGAGACCATTAGTATTTTCTTGGTAGACAGCAGTCAAATGGTAAAGTCACTAAAAGCATTTGGAATGTATAACAAATGTTTTGGGCACTGTTTTTTAGTGCTTTTACATTCCAGACATACGCTGATGAAGGTCATTTGTCTTATGTGGTCATTTGTGTGAGTGACTGTATGTGTGCGTGTCTGTGCAAATGAGTGTGGGCGGAGCACGTAGGATGGGAAACAAAGCAATTTTGGCCAAAGGATTAGGTATAAGTGGGTGTACTGCGAAAGACAGGAAAAACAAAGTGAAGATAGATAAAGTGAGAGGGTGGAGTGAGGCGGAGAAAATTAAAGGAAAATAAATGGGAGGGTAGAAAGGGAAGTAGAAAAGAGGAATAGGGTGGAAAATAGTGGAAAAAATAAGGAGGGTAGAAGGGAGGGCTGAGGCCTGAGGGAGTGGCAGCGAGGGTCGTTGGAGTTGGAGTGAGAGGAGAAGGGGCTTTGGGAGGGGAGGGGAGAGGGACACTGTGAAATGTTGAAAAACCTCACAATTGATGGTGTTTGATTTCCACAGTAATTACCATTCCTCTGGCTCCGTGCATTCCCAATCTGGGCCTATCTTATATCCACGCCACATTCCGCAAATGATTAGCTGGCCCACTGCTTCTCCCTGCTGCCCACGGACTGAGTCTGCAAGAAAATCAGGGAGACTCTGTATTGTGATGTTGCTCCATGTAACAAAACACAGAGAAAACTGGAGAAAACACCTTAAAACTACTGCAGTTATGACAGCAACATACACTGCTGTTTTCCCTTTTACATGTGTTTCAGTCTGATACGCCCAGCACAGAGGTGTAAGCCATCCCTGACGGTTTTGCCAAAGGTTCTGTTACGCTGCCCTTATGTTAAGTAAAAGAAGGAGTAAAGGAGTGGAAAAAGAAAGAAAGAGAAGAGAGAGAACACAAGAGCTGCTCGGCCAAGCTTATTCACACACAGATCCAACAGCAGCCATGCTTAGCTGTGTGAAAAGAGCTGGCCCCGGCCGTCTAGAACGGCCACTCCACTTCTCTGTGTTGATAATCCTTCACCAGTGGAGTTGGTGTATGTGGCCAAGGTGCATACAGCCCATCACAGTCAACTGTTGAACCACTGACCTGGTGCTGTGGCACAGAACAGTAGGTGTGTATATGAACGGCAGGGCAATACTTTATTTTTTATTTAGCAGTGACTATTTTTGGTAAATTCTGCATGTTACAAGATAGTGACAGCAACAGTTCCAGTGAGTCAGCAATGGAACAGTGAGTGGACCTGCTCTGTCAGGTACCATGAAGTAATGGTACTAATGTAATTATGAAGTAATGGTACTAATGTAATTATGAAGTAATGGTACTAATGTAATGATGAAGTAATGGTACTAATGTAATGAT
>JAPSES010000058.1:4623404-4644045 GCA_029822895.1 Maxillicosta whitleyi
AGAAATGTGGATTTGTTAATTTCTTTGTTAGCAGCATGTAATTCACATTTCTTTGGGTATGTTTCCAGTGTCAAGAAGAAGAAGTATGGAAAAAAGTTTCTCTGATAATCAAACTTTAGAGTATGAAATACATGAGGGAAACATATAAAAGACTTGGTTTCACTAACAGGTCAGTACTGGAATGATTGTAGTGAATCTTGTTTGTGTGATTTCCATGCACTTTTGTATTTTTCATGTGTTTTGAAAATGTTTCTGTCAGTAAAATATAATTTACTGTGAATTATGCATTCATACATTTATAAAAATGTACTTGCACTACACACAACCGATACAACCTCAACCAAAAGAGTAGAAAAACATAAGTATAAAAGTACATAAAGTCAAGGGAGTCTGGATTTACTTTACTGGAACTACTGTGTTGGTGTCACAAGTAGTGAGTTATACAGTTTCATATAAATATACATTACTTAATAGCCTTTTCTACAAACTGCAGCTTTCTTTCCTTCTAAATTATATTAAAAATAGACAAACATTGCCTTTACTTGGTGGCACCATCCAAAGGCCTCATGTGGCAGCCAGGTAGGGTGTCTAAAGTGACGAGCTAGCTAACACAAATTAAAGACCAGAGAATAGTTTTTTCTTTCCAGTTCAAAACCCAAATGTGCAATGGTATTTTTCATTTTTGTCTTCATAAATAAATTACTTTCTGTACGATTTGCCAAACAGAAAGATAATATATTTTTAACGAACAGAAGCGCAGCAGGCAGCAGCAACCTTTCATCTGTTTCCGTGTTCTTCTTATTCATATTCTTATAAATAGGAATAATTATAAATATAGGCTGCGTTTTATTCTTGATACCAATTGATTTTGCCAACAGTGAGCAAAAGAAACACATAAAACCCCATCTGTATTGTAAATTCAGATAGAAGGTTCCACTTAATACTGTAGACATTAACCAAGTATGCCGCTCTCGTTCTCATGCAATGAAAAGCTCCACTTTGTTTCTAATGGTTGTTAGATTACACAGTCTGGGGCTGTTTATTACTCTTCATGAGCAAAACATGAATGAGTGCAGCTGGACTGCGCTGGCTTTTTTTTATTTATTTTTTTTTATAACTAACTGGAATTTACACAGTAATTGAAATAATGAATCTAAAATGACAGACTTTTGAATAATCCAAGCCTAAGTGGCACTTGAATATAATTAATAAAAAAAAGCAGTTAATGTTGTATAATTTGCTTAATTTATCCTACCTCTCTGCTTCTCATTGTGGAGTTTCAGTCTCTATCTGATCTCAAAGTCAGCCAATGGCTTAGTCCCAGAAGGTCTTGCAGGAAAAGGCAAGGCCAGCTTTCCCTCGGTTCATCCAATCACAAGCACGAAACAGCTCTCTCTTCAAGGTCCACTTCCATAGCACAGGGCCAGCTAACACTCTGCCAATTAAACAATGAATGCTAAGCCTGTACTAAGCACACTGGTCTTGAGTGAACCTCTCCTCTGTTGGACGTTACCTGGTGAACGATAAGGAGTGACTGTAGTTCGTCCAGGTTGTTACTGCAGCTAACATCCAAAACATGCTTTCCAATTACCCCTGTTGATGAGAATTTATGCATTTTCCCGGCAAATGCTTGGCACGTTTTAAATGTAAGGTCTATTTGATACTTGTAATACATCTTGTTGCAGTGAATAGCCAGCCTATTGTAGCGTAATGTGAACCGATGTCATTTACTGCTGTGCTTTGGTGATTAACCCCAAGAGAGTGCTATCGTGTAACGATTATACACAAACTCCAGCAGGTCTTAAGCGACAACACAATGACTCTTTATGCATTAAAGTTATCCTGTGTTATGTCATGCATAGAGATTATTAATTGGCCACTGGAGGAGCTAGAAGCAAGTAAAGAAAAAGAGAGTTTTTGTGGGAGAGTTTAGGATTAAAATATCTGGGGTATTTCATGCCAGCATCTACAGGTTGATCTTAACCTTTTAACGTCCACCCTTTTTATAGTTTCCTGAACTTTCACTCAGAGTAAAAGTGAACATCTCATGTGTGTAGCATGTAGCTAAAACACAATCTAAAGTGCATCAGTTCCATGGCTCACCAGTGACCTGGATGTTCAGACATGAATGGTTTCATTCTTGCTTCCATGTTGAGAAAGATTTCAGTGGCACATGGATAAAGGACACCATGATTTCTTGGAAGGTGACTTTTGGAATGAGAGCAGAGAGGTGGTGGAGGGGTGGAAGGAGGCAGAGCAGGGACGAGAGACGCCTCCGAATTTCCCTCTTCCAGTCTCTTTTCACCTTCCCTCCTCTTCATCCCACCCCACCCCTCTCTGTGCTGCTGCTACCCCACCCCATCCTGCTTACTTACTCCCCTCCTTCCTCACTGCAGCCAGCCACAGACACTTGTTTTTTGTATGAAGGGGGTTAACCCAATGAACAATCCTGTCTGTCTTTCCCAAAATAAGCCAGTGGGAGAGGGATCGCCGAGTAAGTCAGGGAGATTGGAGCAGCGAGGTGCACAGCCCCTGGTTATAAGTCCTGGGAGTAAGAGCCCAGCCTGCTTGGACCCTCAGCCTGTAGCTGCATATCCACAGCCTCGCTGCCTGCCTGACTGACTGACTGAGTCTCACTCTACTGTTACTCACTCTCTCTCCCTCTGTCCTGCTCCCTCGCTCCTTCCCTCCTACTTTCCACCCTGGAGAGCGAGAGTGCTCAGATTGGGAAGGTGCTCCTCAGACCTGCGTCTGGACTGCTTGAAGACGGCACAGAGAGGATTTTTCCCTCTTCTGTCATTTGCTCTCTCATCCGCTCCCTCACTTTCACGAACTCTGCCAAAAAGCACATGGATGGACTTCTTCGGTTTTTGCTGGAAACAGAAAAATAAAAGTTAAACAGACAGTTTGCTCCACCTGCAGTTGAAATATCCCATTTTTTTCCACTGCCATATTTTTTAAATTTTTTTTTTGTTTGTTTGTTTGTTTTTACGTTTTTATTTATTTTTTAATTTTTTTTTTGCAATTGTGAGTAGCACTGGAACCATTCAGGGTCCAAAGTTTTTGCCCAGGAGGACACCACTCCTCTTTTTTGGCTGCATGTTCCTTGAATATTTGATGCCATCGCATCCCATGGGAGACACGCGTGGCTGAAGGAAAGGAGGGAGGTAGAAGAGAGACCCACCTGAAGCTCACACCAACTGTTGCCCTGACCTTGTGCAACCCCCTGCCCCTCATCACTCTGAGGAGAGAAAGGTAAGTCCCACAGTATGTGCCCTCATGTCTGTCTCGCTGTTAGCATCCCCTGTGTCCTGTCATCTGTTGTCTTTTCACTTTTATCACATGTGGCTGCAGTGAACCTGACAGGGGCCAAAAGAAACCCAATGAGAGAACAGGATAAAAATGAAATAAAAAAATAAAAAACAGACGGTGTAATATCTTAGTCATGGGACCTGCATATTTCTTGTCAGTCTTAAGCTATTGTACAAATAGCAGCTAAAAGGTTAATAAGAACTGGCAGTATTTTATTTTTTCTGTACTCAGCTCCAGGACTCATAATGTATGGACACTGATCAACATATTTAAGTCCTAGCTGTTTGTCTTCAGTTGATTTACAAGATGGAAAAGTCTGTCTGTTAGGGATATTAAGACTTTTCTGAGTCAGATCTTGGATCCGACTTTGTGTGTGTGGATTTCAGGTGTGCAAACTTGTTGGTGCATTCATGCCCATATACATCTGAAACTTTTGGTGATGATGTTGAGGTGGGCGTGGTGTGTGTTCGGAGAGTAGAGTGGGGTGGGGCAGTGTGGTAGTGGGATATGTAAAATGGGTCTGGCTCAGTAACAGGTTATCCATGTGGTTAGATCCTCTGTTTGTATGTGTAAGTAAATGTGTTCGTATCACATGTACACAGCTGGGACCGTGTGTTTAACAGATTAACTTTATTACGTTGAAAGTTTAATAAATTTCATACTGTGACTGGAATGAACCACTGTATAAGTATACTGCAGATGGACACATAGTCCTATCATTTTTCCTCTTCCCTATCCTCTCCTTGTCCCTCCGTTTCTCCACTCTGTCCATCCAATGTGACGCCTCTGGCATGCTCCTCTGCATTCCATTGTAACGACATCCCTCCATCCCAAACAGAATAAGGAGCAACAGCCATGACTCCTCAGGTATCCTGAATGACACACTAACAAAGCAGAGAGCCTGAAAAAGACGAGTGAGAGTGAAAAGAGAGAAAGAAAAGAAGGAACACATTAACAAGGCTTAGTAAAAAATGCCAAAAAATGAAACAATTCCAAAGTGCATGCTTTGCTGAGGAGATACATTTTTTAATCACATGTGTTTCAGTGCAATAACAGCAGGGTTTCAAAAGAAAAACAAGAGTAAGGGAGAGAGAAAGGTGTAGAAAAAAGAGGAGAGAGTGTCTGGAAAAGACAGTGGGCTGGAGTTCTGAAATCCAAAAACATTTGGCAGCATCTCTCTATTTCACTGGCTTACGGCAAGAAAAGTCGACAGACTTGTGTGTGTGTCTGTGTGCTGGTGTGTGTGCAGACACACATGCGTGATCGTAGGTGACTGAATCTGCATGGATATCAAAGTATGTTACACAATCTTCAAGGAAAGAGGGTGAATGGATACACACCAAAGTGTGAACTCTGTCTGCTTCACTGTTTAAAGTTGTATTTGCTCATAAGGTTTAAAGCCTCTCATATAGAGAAGAGAATCTATAGATCAGTAGATTTATGCTCCCCTTTATATCCGATAGCACCCCTGGCCTTTTTCTTGGCACCGTACAGGGTGTGTTTCCACGTCTGGCATGTGGGTGATGGCAACATTATATTGTTGCCATAGTGACCCCATGCCATTGACTGACTAAGAGGTGGCAACTGAGCAGTTACTGGGAGGCTGATGGTTACATGAAGTTTAAGTGTGTTTGTGTGCATGTGGTACATTATTTAACCACAACTAACAGCCTCTAACCGCTCTATCCACCAGCTGATCATACAACGTGCTAAGCGTGACCAACCATATACAAATAACAGTCATGCTAAATGCACAGTACTACACATTGCATACTTTATACCCAGTGCAATACAAACACCTACAGTACATGGTTTTACCACTCCTTACAGACACACATTTCCAACAGATTTACACACTCACGCTGTCTGTTGCCAAGCCTCCTGCTCTTATAGCACAGAAACCTCTCATGCCCCACTGACGCTACTTTATAGGCCAGAACGTGTTGAAGGTAGGACTTTTAAGACTCCAAATTCAACATCAGCTCTTGTGTTTCTTTAAATAATGTTAGTAAGATTACATCAGGGCTGCGAGAACAAGGCCTTGCCTTCATAAATAGATCTGTAAGCTTTTCATTGAGCTTTCATCCACATGAGAGCAACACAACAAAGCGACAGTCAGGAAGAGAAAGTACCCGAAGTCCTCAGATGTAACACATCAGCTATAAATGGTTCCTTTCTTGAGCACATGCTTTACTTTACTTTCGATGATCACATTAGTCTTTTACTTTCAAATCTCTGTCTTTTACTTCCTTGAGAAGAGAACTAAGATTAATGTGGTGATGAAAAACAGTGACTTTAATTGAGGCGGTTGGATCCACTCATGTAATGTACTGATACCATCTCTGTGTCTCCCTCTGGCCTGCAGATTAGTTTACACCTTTTGACCACAAGGGGGCAGAATGTCAAAACCTCACATGTGGCCCAGGCGACTTGTGGTTAAATGAAAAAACTGTCATGACCTTAAAGTCTGCAGATTGGTCAGTATTTGGTCACTTTGGTGTTTCTACATTGAATTCAGATCAAATAAGTTTCCTTTTATTTCTCTGGTTTTATTTTCTTCAGTCATGACTTACAGTGAATATCCTCCCTGACTTAAAGGTATCTGATCAATTTTACTTGAATTCAGTGGGGCCTTTCTGTCTTGGTCTTACTCTATTCTTTATTTTACAGTAGTTTAATGCATATTTCTATATGCTTTTGCAGGTGTGTGTCTGAATGTGTATGAGAGCTGGGCAAACACATGTGCCTCTGCAGTGCAAGCAGGAAATGAAGGAGAATGCCACTCATTCTCAAGAAACAGTAAAACGCCCAGTGATTCCTCTACTCCCCTGGGAAACAAACACCTTCAGAACACACACGCTATCCTTTGTCTATATTACAGCCTCATTTAATGAAAGTATCCCCCTTTTTTGGTCTTTTTTTGGCCACCTGAAGTACACTATATATACCCTTCATCAGACAACTTTAGTCCAATAATTTTCATATAAAGTAATTATCCGCTCCACATTCAATTTCCTCTAGCTTACTACTTGAGCATCAAGTCAAAATGAAAAAATAGCATGTTAAAGACAGGATGTTTTGGATTTTAGTCTATAATAAACCCACAGAGGGAGAACAAAAATATAGAAATCTAATCCTTCAGTGTTCATTTCAGGATCTCCAAAAAAAGAGAACTTGTTTTTCACAGTTTCATATAGACTCCCATTCCTCATGATTAGCTTTATGTTAACTTATGTAAAGCGAGACAATCCTTTTAACCAAATACATATCTATCTTCTCCATATAAATTCAGTTGAGTTAAAAATCTAAATGTTATTTTGGATACAGTTATTCTTAAGCATATGGATGGAACTTAGATTTTAGTGAATGTTTTACTCTGTAATATGAAAAAATCGTGGAGTATTGTCTTTATAGGGAAACAATAATTTAAAGTTATTTATAAATTACAGTATATATATAAGTAAGTGGTGGCAAAGTGAATGAAATTGACCCCTATTTGTTTTTTGTTTGTTTGTTTTTTTATTAGCAAAATTAAAATAATAACTGTAGTGAAATGGTGAATGTAGGTAGTATATGTCAGATTAGATTAGTTTAGATTAGATTAGTTTAGTTTAGATTAAATTAGCCTTCAGTGACCCCACAATGGGGCAATTCAACAGTCAAGACAGCAACAGAATAAAGTCAAAGAAAAAGTGTGCACAAATTAGTGAAGCAAGCAAGTGAAATGTAAAGAGGAGCCTTGCTTTGCTTTTCTTATCCACCCTGAAGATGCTGGTGTCCTGGTCCTCCTCCTCGGTGATGACAGGACGGGGGCTCAGAGGACCTGCTGGGATTAAAACCACAGACTCCAGCTCTTTGGTGGGCTGGACCAAAGTGGTGAGTGGAGGTTCATCAGGAGGAATCAGAGGTCATGGCAGCACTGTTTCCGCCTCTCCTTGTGTGGGCAGCTCCACTGGTTCATGGTGGAGGTGGTGCATCAGGAGTGACAGCAGGGCAGGGCTCTTTGGTGGGTTCTTCCCCATTGGCAGGAGTTGAGAGTAAACACAAGAGACTGGTTCTTGGCGGAGCTCCTCACTCATATCCTCACCATCCAGGACTGATACTAAGACTGGAGATTGGACGCATCAGAGGAAGTGAAGGAGTGAGAACAACAACACAGTCTGGTTCTGGTGGACTTCTATGTCACATTCTCATCATTCAGGTCTGGGAATGGAGTCAAAACTAGTGTCTCTGGGTTCTGTGGGCCCTGTTCAGATGACTCAGCCCAGAGGTTATCACTCTGGTGTTACCGGAGTTGGCTGTTCCACAAATATGGCGCTGGAGGAAAGGTTTTAAGTTTCAGTATGGCTTTGGTATCAACATGTTTTTCATTGGACATGTTGGTGTCAGGCTGAAACAGCACAGATCTCATGCACTGCAACTTCAGCAGAGGTTTTAATTGTATCAGCTATAAAACACTTATCTACAGAGTCCACTTGTAGAACCTGGTCATGGATGAACAGGATCATGCTGTTTCTGACTGAGTGGGAGTAGGTCATTTGATGGATCATGGTCTGCATATGAGTGCTAAACAGCCCCAGTACTGTTGTCACTAATCTGCCTGGAAGGGCGGTTGACGGAGATGTTTGGAGGAGGCAACCAGAAGATCTGAACCTTTAGGAGTTACTTCGATCACCACTTTCTGTAGGTTTAGGAGTACCGGGGCCCTAGTAGCTCCACTGCTAATGAATTAATGAACTGGGGATTTGGGGATGTTTACCCATCTTCCAAATGCCACAGTGAGATGAAGTATCTGTGCAGTGGTTTTTATTAAAAAGGAAACCATGTCACTGAAGAATCTTACCAACAATTTACAATACCTTATTAAGAAGCCTGAAACATACTGATAATGATGAACTTTACTTGAGTAAAGTGGAAACATGAGTAGAAATAAAATATAAAGGTGAACAAATAGAACAAATAGGAAAACCATGAATCTAAACAGAACACTCCAGAATATTGAAGGCAATAAAAAAAAAAACAAAAAATGAATGTACAACCACCCTATTTTGACTCCCTAACAACATTTTTCTGTCTGAAAAGTAGGAGGAAATGGAGGTCTAGATGGAACTGAAGATGTTTTTCTGTCTTTTCTCAGATGTAGCCTCATTAATTAAAGAACAATACAACGAGTCTTAATGTAAGTTAGATATATTCATGAGAGTTTTCCCAATATACTTACAATACTGAAGTATAAACATTAGAGCTCATTCTTAAATTGGTGTACCAAATACCAACTGGACACAGGAAATAAGATAATATTGCTCATTAGTTTCTCATTCAGTCAATTAAAATTAAATCAAATCTCTTCAGGGTCTAAAGAGGCTCTTGATTTATTTGTAAATACCTCTGCTTCCATTAAACTCCATGTGTTCTATGTCCCAGTGCAGAAGAGGATTAACTGTGAAATCATCAATGCAAATTTAATTTCTTTGAACAACAGACGAGAGATAATTTCAAATGCACCTGATACACATGGCACAAATTAACTGTGTATTCAGGTTGAAAAATTGTCAAATCTGCAGAATTTTGAGTTATTAGATGTTATAAATGTTCTACACATGCAAGCTCTTTGTCAAACGCATGCACACACGTGTCTACACATGTATAAACCCTTTGAGTTTAATAGTGCTTTAAAAGGAAAGGAGACATATTTCTTTAAAGCGCTGTTCTCTGCTGGAAGATCATGGCTGTAATTACAGCCAAATACACACATGCTGTACATGCACGCTTCTGCTTGTATTATAACACATGCTAACTGGTAACTGATACACTGGATGAAGAATTGCAGTGAAGGGCAGTGGAAAGAGAATACAGGCCCCTGGTCTTAATCAGAGCCTGGACCATAACATTCAAGATTAATAGGCTGGATTTGTTTTCTAGTTAAATAGAAGAAGAAAGAAAAAGCTAAGAGAAACATATTTTTGCTTTGTATCCATGAACTCTCCTGTCTCCTGTCCATCTTCCACTATGATGTAGCCTTAAATTTAGCACTTGGAGACACAGGCTGTGACTTGATAGTTTTAATACTTTATTTATTTCAATGAATTTTAATATATTTATTTATTTCATTGTAACTTTGACAAGGTATAATCAAAAGTACGCCTGAATAGATCAGATAGGTCAGTCATTGGATAATATGGAAGCAAAATGATGTTTCATGTCAGCTAGCTAACATGAGCTTATTACCATTAGCTTTATAGCTAAGTTAATGTGACTCAAACTATAGCTTTAACCCAGATTTTGTTTATTAATTATTTGATCAAATCTTTTACTTTGGGAGAAATATTTTTGTTACACAGAAAAACTATTTCGTGGTTTAGAATCACAACTTATACTGCCGATAATTTGGCAGCAGTGTTTTGTATCTACAGTTTATCAAACTGGATTGATGATGACATTTTGACTTTTCCACATTTGTGATTATGAGCATGATACGTCCAGTAATCACCTCATGTCACAACAGCAGCAAAGGAAGCCCTTTCTTAACCTCACTATGTGGTCTTTATTACCTCACACCCTAAAGGGGAGACAAGTCATATTGTTTTTGGTTCAATTTGTTTCTATGTTTGTTAACACTTTAGTGGCAAAACTATTGGTTGGGTTTCTAGATTGCCAGTGACCCAGAATAGATTTCATTACATATTGGGAACACCACGTCAAAGTTTTTCCAACATTTGAAAAATATTTTTTTCTTCCCCCATTTACTTATAATGTCTATAAAAACAACAGTTTTGTTTCAATTTACTTGGCACATACATAGATGCATTTGATATGCTGACATCAACACATGTACAGACATGATGACATGTCAGATCGATGCCAAAATAAGCTACAGTATGTGCGGGGGGTGGGGTTTGTTAGGCCTGGCACCACTTGTTATCTGTCATCGTACAAGGCAAAATTCCTTTATTAAGGGATTTTCCAGAGAAATTGTATTACAATACTTTGTTTATGCGATCATTTACCAGATAACTAACACTGATACTGTAGACTGACAGTTGACAGTGATAGGATGTGCAGCATGTTTCACAGCAGTGACGGGAACACATTCTGCAGGTGATAGAGTGTCCATTACAACCTGTAAGCGATTTGACAGTTGACTTGGATTTACAAAAAATGACTTGTCAGCATCCCTGCCATCTCCTGCTTTTTTGTTCTGTGTGTTTATCCTTCCTATGCTTGTTATCACATCACCAGTAGCTGACCTGGAAAGTTGCAGAGTTGATATATGTGAAAGTCAGTCAGGTATATGGCAGCTGGTGAATCTGCACAAAAGTATGGCCCTCCAGAGTGGACCAAGCAGCACATTATTAATCACACCCTTGTATTGAAGGACATTGTTTTGGCTCTTGGCTCTTAAAAAATAAAAGAAACAGACATGAGGAGAGACTGAAGAGAAAACCAGGATTCATTATTATTCTAATTCTGTGTATTTATTTTTCTTTTTGCTAGCCTCTGATTCATTTGTCTGTCTCTTTATCTGTTTTTATCTGTCTCTTTGTCTCCTCCTTGCTCTTTAATTCACTCAAAACTGTGTCTGGACTAAAGGGAGTTTTTCCACTGGGCTGGCAGCAACAGTGGGACAGAGACAGAGAGACAGGGAGAGCAAACAGTGGGGAGGCTTGGCAGACGTCTCTTGTTATTTTCCCCCCCGCCTCCCATTGACTCTGTCAGCAGTGGCTCAGTCGTTGCAGGGTCTCCAAGCTTGGAGGGCTTTGACAACATGGCCTCTGCAGCTATCAGAGGGAAACTTATCACAGGCACACTTAGTCGACAAGCAAGAGGAGGTGGGGTGGCTTTCATCATTGCACTGACATTTTTTCCCCTTTAACATTTCCCTTTCCTCTTGACTTTCTTCCATCTGTCCCTATCCCTTCACTCTTTCCATCAGTTTTTTACTCGCGCACGCTACAGGCCGATCCCTCTTGAATCGAGCCCCTACTTTTTACTGGGCTCAATCTAAAACCCCTGTGGTAAAGCAACCTTGTTTTCTAATGCCAGACATTGCTTTTAGTCAGTGAGGCCTGAACAAGGCGCAGCAACTAAGCCCCGGACAAAACACATATTGAGCAACGCTTCCTGGAGTAAAATCTATATTTTTCCAATGGTGTGTCAGAGTTTTGGGGTCGGCGGCTTGTGTTTTCAAAGAGAATTCAACAGGAACAAACAGGAACAAGAGCCTCAGAGCTCATCCAACAACAGCGCTGTTCCTTGTTAATGGGATGTGACATTTTGCACTCTTCCACACAGGCCAAGTTTTCCTTGGTTTGACTCAAGGAAGTGAGAGTTTCCCCCGTGTCTCCCGACCTTCCCACTTACCAGTTACAGTTTTGGAAAATAAAAAAAAAGAAGGGGATTCCATAGAACTGAGGAAAGCCAAATAAAGATTATTTGATGTTTGTTCTGGTACATAGGTATATGTTTTCACAGACAGGACATGACTAAAGCTGCACGTTGAATGGGATGATTAGTGTGAAGTAGAAGACGCATTAGATTGTGCCGTGCCAAAGAAAGTGTCTGTTCAGGTTGTTGTACAAATGAACACATGTGTAGGTGTATTTGGCTTTGACTTTCGACTGCGCTACCTTTCATTCATTCCCCTCAGCTCACCGTCTGGCAAGAATTTTGTTTGGGGCTTCCAAACGTACAGCGTCGGGCCAATTCTTAACAGGGGTCAACTCCTCAGTATAAAACTCACATTATCCCCCTTTTTCATCTTATCACAGACATACTTTCCAAGCCAAGTGTTTATTTTTATTGTTTCACTACAGATGCGGGACGATACAGCTCCCTCTGATGGGTCAATATTGAGTAAGAGGTTAGAAACGGCTCTTCTGAGACCATCTGAACAGCTCCAGACTTTGTTATTGTTCAGTCTGAGCTTGATTTAGATGTGTACGTAGGTGTTCGTAAAAAAAAAAAAAAAAAAAAAATAGAGAAGGAAAGACGGGGGTTATTATGGTGTTATGGTCCCCCTGGAGCAGAATAATAAAAAGCATTTTATTTCACACAGACAGATTTTCTGCTGTAGGAAATGGATGCTTACTCTATGACACAGGCATTGTACTGTACGCTCACAGGCAGATGGTTTTTAAAAGTCTTCAGTTGCACAAAGTAACTTCATATCTACCAAACAGGTTCTGAAGTTTTTTCCATAAACTGCTTACAGGTAAACCTTCAGCCAACATACCTTCTTTTTTTTAGTAGAAAATCTGCTCTAAAATCATTCAGGGTGTAGTTAAAGTAGAGTCAGTACTAGTGTTGCTTTCGTCAATGAAAATTACGAAGAAATATTTTCGTCAATGAACCTTTTGCACGTGACAAAAAAACAAGATGAGATGTAATGAAATGGTGGTCATGTGACAATAATTACAATTAAATGTATAATGCAATATTGGTGTCTGTTAAAATGAGGCTAAATGTCATTTACAAAACAAAAGCTGTGATAAAATGTCTCTTCATTTTCGTTAACGGGACAAGACGAATTCATGTTATAGTCTTTAGTTGCATTACTGCAGGTGTGCCGTGAAATTGCGAGGTCCACACGTTTCACACCCAGGTGCTTCCCATGTTCATGGTCTAAACGGCCAAGGTCTGTTTTTAATATAAAAACTTTAAGTTTAATTTGAGATTTTATGAACATCTACATGGTCAATAAATGAAATACAGGGAAATACCTGGTTGTCATTTAAGAATACAAAATGCAATATTAGAATAAATGTTGATAAGTCACTTAAGAAAGGTTAAAAATAGGAAAACAAATCATTTGGGAACAGCCATAAAAGCGGGTCTTTATGGGTTAAACTCCAATATCTAAGGATCAACAGTGTGGAGTCTCGTCTGTCTGAACATACCATACAACTTCATTTTGCGGTTCCACAATTTTTTCTTCCGACCAAAATTTGAAGTACTTCCAAACAGGGCTTGGTTGGTTGCTCTGAAATGTTGTTGTAAACCACTTTCTCTTTGTCCGAGTTGGGCTATTAACTCTCTACCATCCGTAACGCAGGGCTGTTTTTGCCTCAATAGTTTGACCTACAGTTCATTCTAAACCACACAACGCTGTGCGACTCCCAGACCCATGTGAGATCTCACAAGCCCAACGGCTATGGCATTACTGGATAATTAATTAATGTCCATACTCTGATGGAAGATTATAATAGTTTGGGATTTTTCATTATAGTTTAGTTGTATTTTTTATATATATCTTGTATTTAATTTTTGCTTTTTGTCTATAATTCAGTTCGTTTTTAGAGCAGGTTTACTAGTTTTTATTACTTTTTGCTGTTTTCCAAATGCTTAGTTTTAGTATTAGTTTTAGATTTTTCATATTTTTATCTTCCTCGCCATCCTTTTCTCCCAACAGTAGTCCCCACGTTACCAGGTAGAGTAGAAACAAAAAGCCGACTCTAAACAAGTGATGAGAAGCGACAGACCGTGAAGTGGCGTACGGTGCCATCAGCTAAAATTGCTCATGTAAAATAAATCGCTTTCATATCAATCCGACATTGAGAAAGATGATAGTTGATAGTTTTGTAAACACAAAATACAGTTTCAGTTAGTTATTATTATTTATTTTAATTATAGTTTTTATTTATTTCAGAAAATTATTTTCAATAGTTTTCGTTATTTCATTAGTTTTCATCAACGATAATAACCGTGCTCTGATGTCTGCTTTTTTGTTTACAACTATAACACAGAATTGTAATTAGAAAATTCATTGACAGCCGTAAAGGATTAAACATTGTTAAAAGGTCAGGCTGGTAGATGAACTAACAAACCTATGGATATTGACACATATGTTCCTTACTGTGATCCTTACCTAACCCTAACCTATAGCCATAGGTGTGTTAGTGTTATCGTAACCACAATAATGATGTATTTCATCCTTAACCATGATATTTTTCTGAATTTGTGGCCAAACCTAACCTAACATTAGCCACGGTATTATCGCAATTGAAATGCAAAATGAAAGTTTGCACATTTGAGTGTCATCAGGTGGTAAATACTGAGGTTTAGACGGATATGTCATAGCAGCATGGACAGTTCTACTGGGCCTTTAGGTACAACTAAACTGGCTGTTAACAAAACAACTTTATAATGATGGTACATGGAACAGCTGCATATTTACACATGCAGGAGACACACAAAAAACTCATTCCTCTTGTGTATTTGTGTCCTTCTGATGATTGTAAATCCACATCTAACGCAGCTTAACGTTTTATCTGTTGTCTGGGGCTGTGCTGGTAGAGCATACTGTGGGTTCATCAGACAGTTTTGTTGAATGTATCGTGAAACAAATGATACAATAATGACAGTGAAAGCCTGAGTGATGATGTTTTTTTTGTTTTTTTTTTAGATGTATTACATGTACGGATTTTCACATGTTGCATAAAAAAAATAATTGTTTGCTATTATATAGTAATATAAATCAACCAGTGACCCAAAGCATCTACTGATCAATGTTAAATAACTTTAGAGCTACTAATCCTATTAATACATGTAAATAATTCAGATCACATCATCAGATATGACCCATTTGGACGTTCAGAGGCTCTGTAGTGAACATGGAAACACTGTCATCTTCTACAGCATTAATTCACCAGTAACACCCATGGAGTTGGATCAATGACAGTGGATGAAGAAACTGGGTTTATGTTCAGTTATTGATATATTTTACTGAAATAGCCATTTTTTTCTCCAGTTTTCTGATGACGCTCAAATGTAATCTCACCATGATACTTAAAGTACTACTACTCTACTCTACCTGACCCCATGCAAAAGCAAAAAAAAAAAAAAAAATCCTACTAACCCCAATTGGCAGTTGCACCTATTGTTCTGTATATTTCCTGTACACCTTGTATCTGCAAGTGCTATATGCTATGTTTAGGTCCTCTGTTGTAAGTCGCTTTGGATAAAAGCATCTGCTAAATGTAATATAATGTAAAGTACATGATCAGGAAAATAAATAACGGAAAATACCTGATTTTCACTGACAAAATGCAAAATGGGGAGGATAATATTATGATATATGGTGATAAATCACTTAAGAAAGGTTAAATAAAGAGAAAACTTAACTTGGAAACCACCACAAAAGTAGCAATGGATCTTTAATAGGTTAAAAAGTTAACAGCAAAATGAAAGGCATGTAAGCAAGAACAAAAAGACAGCTGCTTTCTCAAGTCAGTAGAATGTTTTGACTTTGGAATATCTGTGTTTATTTTAATAATATAACATAAAAGTTGCTGAACATGATAGGAAATGAAAATACATTTGACCATGAATAACCTCATGTCCTTTCACATAAAAATCATGCTGCCATCTTTCACTAGCAGGTGACTCCAGGTGCCCACCACATGGCCGCAGACATCTGTAAGTCCTTTTTCTTGCAGCCTTAAACAAACTGGCATGGGTTGCCAGTTTCAGCCCAGAAAAACACCTGAAATTTAGTTTGGCTCAGATAGTTCCTCAAAGGGTTGGATTTAAGATGACTTATCCCCCACAATGAATTGCCTTGGGCTAGAGGGATGTTTCTTTTGGAAATTTTGTTATGTCACGCAGTATTATGTATCTAAAGAGCACAAGTGAAGCCTCCAGTGCTTCATACGATCTTGGACGTTAGTAATATACACTTACTATGGCTCCAGGTCCACCAGAAAAATCAGGCAATAATGAAAAGCAATCGCACTCGACATGAAATTCTGCTCGACCTGTTATTGCCCCCCATGATTTTTCAGTGCAGGGTGCTGGTTCCCTCAGACTTTAAGTTTAAATGGCCTTGGCTTAAGAGACTTAATCCTTTCTGTACAGACTCTGAGCCCATTGAGCAACATGTGTTTCATAATGCAATGCTCAGGGGCATTAGGCAGTGTACAACACAACCAGTCCTTGAAGGCTTTTGTCCTAATCATTTCCTGTAATCAGCAGTAAAGTAGTGAAACGATGAAATGAAAAAGCAACTTTGTGTTCATTCCAGCTCGTTTGAGGTCAACGCTGTGTGAACGTTGCTTTGCTGTGTCCTGTGGATGTGGCCTTAACGCCGACTTCTCTTGTTTCTGTTTATCCCCACGATGTATGTAATGCTTCCTGGAGTTAGACAGGAGATACAATGCAGTTTGGCAGTACTCCCAAATACTTAACCCGTAAAGAACCAAACAGCCATTGGCAACTAAATCATCCAGTGATTTAAACTGTTTGATTCCTGTTGATCCACTAATCCTATCAATGCATTTAAATAATTGATGTAAAATGCAGTTTTTTATCTTTTCATGGTCACCAGATATGACCCATTTAGACGTTCAGAGGTTCCTTAGTTACCATGGAAACACCGTCATGTTCTACAACATTGATTCAAGAGTAAAATCCATAGTTGGATCAATGACAGTGGATGGAGACACTTATTTTTACATTATTTAATGATATATTTTGCTGGAAAAAAGACAGATTTTCTTTTTTCAGTTTTCTCTATTTCTGATAAAATAACCTTTGAATTTAATATGAGCTTCAATGAACAATCAACATCTACATGATCAGTGAATCAAATACAGGAAAATTCATGATTTACACTGAAAAATGCAAAATACAGTAATGATAATAATGCAATAAATTGTAATAAATCACTTATAGAAGTGCTATTTAGCCTTTTTTTTAATGGAACTATACATTTTAAAACATTTCCCTGTTGTCTACATAAACTGTAAATGCTCTGCTTGGGTCTGAATTCTTCATTAATTAAACTCCACAGGTCAATGAGCACTGGCCCTTTAAATACAAATGAGCCATTTCATGCCCCACCCCCTCCAGGTTGTTGGCTGTGCTGTTCTGTCCTGTTCAACCAACAACCGAACATTTTAGGTAATCGGCACAAAGTTTGGACATTTTAGTTTTTATGTCATACTTGGACAAATGTTCATCTGAAGTCTTGACCTTATATGTGCAAATGTTGTGATGTAACTAGTTATAGATGTAACAAATGAAGCAGGAATTAAAACAGGTTGTAGAAATCCACTCAATTTTGTCAAAATGAATATAACGATAGTTTTGCAGCACCTGGAGGGTTCAAATTCAAACTTTATGAACTATTAGGGTCCAAATACACAAATAAATGAACCAAAGACTAATAAAAGTGGGTTTAGATAAATATGAACCCTTAGAAAGAAAGAAAGAAAGAAAGAAAGAAAGAAAGAAAGATCAAATAGAAAGAAGAATTAATTTGGCAACTGCCACAAAAGTAGCACTGGGTCGTTACAGGTTAAAGTAGGCAGTGGAAAAGAACTTTTCTTTTTTTTTTTTTTTTTTTTACACGTTCACGGTACTGAAAGACTTATTAATCTGTCTATATTTTTAGAACGCATGGAATAATGTTTCATGGAGAACATTTGAGATGCTGTACACAAGACCAACTGGGATAGCTTTCACTGTTTGCCTCTCCATCATGCGTTTTGCTGGATTTCATCTCTAAATGTAAACATATGCAAGTAAGTAGAAATGCAAGCAAATACGGAAAGTAAATCATTCAACAGCCATAAAGAGTGTACTTGTGCAGATCAAGTATGATATTCCACAGATACTAAACTTGTGGAAGATTGTAGAGATTAAGAAGTTGCTGTTGGCTCTGAGAACAAAGATGTTGCTCTACGAAGCACTGGAGAAACGATCTGTCTTATTAAGATAGGTCAAAGATTTACATACCCTGAATTAAAAACCTGAACGTTCTGTAGATGATAAATAACAGAATCAGAGGATGGAAATTAAACATCCTCTACCTGATATTGTCCATGCAAGTCTGTGATTGTTTGGACAGTGAACGCAACAGAAGTACAACCACTTCTGGGAGGATGTTCTTTGGCCAACCAACATAATACTTAATTATGGAGGGCTTTGAATCAATTACCACTCACTTTCATGTGGTCTGCAGATGGCTATTCACTCTCTCCCTGCTTTCCTGCTCTTTCCTCTGCCGGCCGCCAGCAAAAAACCCTGTTGTGTTGCCTCATTGCTAATTTGAACCAGAGAAGTGGTCATTTCCTAACAGTGGGCCCCGGTCTGATCTACAATCCGAACCGACAATCAGCCCAATGGAGCCTGAGCTGGAGTTCTACCAAAGCTGGGCAGAAACCACACAAACCGTCCTCTTCCTGACATGTGGTGAAAGTGTGATAGGGATATGGGAAAACAACGGCGAGGGTTAGGAAGGAGGGACGTGATGGATCCATTTAACGAGAAAGAAATTTTAAGGGAAAGACAGATCACAGGAGGACACGGAGAATCCAGGATGGATGCGGTGACAGGAAAAAGTGCACTAGGTGGTAACGAGAGGAATAAGGCAAGAAAAGCTGACAGTACAAGATCTAAAGGTAGAAGAAGAAGCAGAAAAGAGAAAATAAGCTTAGTCTGAGAGAACTGGGTTTGTAGCAACCATGTGGCGTCTTTGATCTGACCGAGAATTTGAACCAGTGTCAACAGAAACATGCAGGGGCCGTCTGTTTGCTCCCAGACACAGATCATTCCTCCATGAATTACTCTGCTTCAGTTCGCAGCAAACTCTTCACTACTCCAATGTTTGTTTACCCTGTCGGGAACACCCGGCCCACTCCTCAAGTTAAGCAACAAGCTCGGTAATACCTCCAAACTCCCGCAATCAGCTAAACTCTCTCTGCCGTTAATCTCTAGGGCGAAGCAAAAAATCTGAGTCGTTCTGAAGATTTAAAAGATACACTTGAGTCAAACAGTGCTGCCTTTATGTTCCATAGATCGTACAGTCATTTCTCATTTAGTTCTGTTATACAGGATTCATTCATTCTCTTCCAGTCTGTGTAGCAGGCTGGAAGGAAAGGGGAGGGATAACAAGGAGCCGGAGGAGGAAGACGAGGATGCAGACATGTCCGCCAGATCGTTATAGAGAGAAAACGTGTCTTGAATTGTGCATCCCTGCCATATGACAGCTGATTCAAACCTCATGTTGGAAGTGGAGACACTGAAAAGTCTGAGGCTTGTTCATGGTTTCACTGCAAGGAATGTCGATTTAGTGAAGGGCTTCACCAGTAGATCTTACTAATCAATCTTTTTATGTTCGAAATGTGTCAAATGCTCACAGTGAGAAACCCACACCGCAGTTTGGGTTTTTTACATCCACAACTGGTTTGGTTCAGTGGCATGACTCCAAACGGCTGTTTTCCAGACAGAGCAGGCAAAACAATTTGATTTGATAAACTCACTTGGGCTGAAATGTAGTCACTAGCTGGTGAATCATTTAGCAATGAGAAAGTAGGATGTGATTTTGACTCACACACCAGGTGGACTGCAACGTCACAGTCGAGTGTGTCCTTATGTACACGGAGAACTTCAGTGCGATGATGCTGCAAGTTATCAACATCACAGGAGTTGAACTGTAACCAAGAGTCTATGCAGTAGAGGTATGTCAAAGTAAGAGCCCCCATTTATAAGCTGAGGAATGTTTCTGGGGTATCCTATTACAAAATGCACTTTGTTGATCAATTGTTGATTTTAATGAATAATCATAATGGATTACATTTTTATGGCGGCACCCAAAGCATTTTACATTTTTTATCCATTATTCATTCACTCTCACATTCTCCCTCTGGTGGTGGTAAATTACATTTGTAGCCACAGCTGCCCTGGGGCTGCCAATTTATGCCTGTGGCCCCTCTGAACATTTGTACGCATTCATACACCAGTGTGAGTGGCACTGGGGGCAAGGAGGAGGACTGACTAAGACAGAGTGGGACTTGAACCACCAACCCTTAGGTTATTGCATGACCTGTGCTACCTACGGAGCCATAATAATAACAACACAAATAACTGTTTGGAATCATTTAGTAATGAATAGATTAATAAATAAATTGACATCCACAATGAGGCAGGTGACTGATTTATTTCCACCCATAAGTCAAAATGGGTTCTGACGCTGATTGGTTATTTCAGCTGTCAGTCACCTGTTTTTAGTATCACCAAATAACTAATAAATAATCTAGAAGAAAAATGCCACTTGATCACAAACCAGCTTGATGACATCTAGATAAAAAGGCAGAAACCACTTTGTAAAGAAATGTATTGTATGGTTATTTTTGAACTTTTACTGTGGCTCAGATCCCACTACCTAAAACAGGACAAAAGGCTTTTGACTTCACTTTAATCATTTTGTCACTGCTTTAAGACAATGATTTTCAACTGGTGGATTGCAACTCAAAACTGGGCTTGGGCAAAAAATAATATTAAGTAACAAAACCTGTGCTTTAAGTTTTTTGTTGTTTTGTTTATATATATA
>JAPSES010000058.1:4662940-4682125 GCA_029822895.1 Maxillicosta whitleyi
GTGTGTGTGTGTGTGTGTGTGTGTGTGTGTGTGTGTGTGTGTGTGTGTGTGTGTGTGTGTGCGTGCGTGCGTGTGTATGTGTGTGTGTGTGTGTGTTTACATGTAGTTGTGTGGGCATGTGTGTTTGTCATTTGTCACATTGCTCTCCCTGACTTTCAGATTATGGACGCGTCAAAGACAATAATAAACCCGGAGTAAAGTTACAAAAACACCCATTGAGGGTCCTGTCAATGTTCCACAAAGCTTCAAAAATGTCCACACACTGGAAAAAAACTTAATCTTTTTATGTGTATTTTAATCATTTCTAGTCAAAATACCTCATCGCACTTAAAATAAAACATAATCACCCAAAGAGTACGTTTCCAGCGAGATATAAGAACTTATATTTAGACAATAAATCTTGAAAATCTTATTTCAAGAAATCTTATACCAAGATAATTTTACTGTTCCATTGGCAGATTTGTTTTTGCTTGAATTAAGCAACGACAAATCTTGATGTGATTATGTTTTACTTTAAGTGATGAGATATTTTAACAAGAATGGGGAAAAATACACTTGGAAAGATTTAGATTTTTACAGTGTATCTGTTGGGTTTTTTTTTTTTTTTTTTAGGAAAGTCATACACAGGGTTAGTTTACTTCACTTTTAAGGCGCCTTTGCTAAGTAAGGGAACACATTCTGATGGTTGATGAAATGTGTAGTTGGAAAAAGAAAAGGCTGAAATAATGACACGAATAGACGTCATTTTTAGACACTGATTACTGGATGACACTGAACAGCATATTCATATTGGACAAATGAGTGGCAAACTGATGTATATTAATAGTGCGCCTAGTCATAAACAAAAATAAGACATTCTGTGAAAGTAACAGGATTTTTTTTTTTTTACTTTGCAGTTACAGAAAACACAGTATAGAACAAGGTTTGAGAAAAGTGGTTGGATTTATTTTTAACCCATAAAGACCCAGTGCTACTTTTGTAGCAGTTCCAAATGAAATTTTCTCTCTATTTATCCTTTCTTAAGTGATTTATTACCATTTATTATACTATTATCCTCTATATTTTGCATTTTTTCTGTGAAAATCTAATATTTTCCTATATGTAATTTACTGATCATGTACTTTAATGATTATGATGAGATCACATTTAAGGGTTATTATATTAAAAACAACAAAAATGTAAGAAAAAAGTGACTTTTTCCAGTCAAATCTATCATTATTAACTGAACATAAATCAAGTGTCTCCATCTACTGTCACTGATCCAATTCCATGAGTTTTACTGGCGAATGGGTCCGAATGGGTCATATCTGATAACCATAAAAAGATTACAAACTACATTTTACACTGATTATTTTCACATATTGATAGGATTAGTTGTTAGAAAATTATTAAACATTTTAGGTCAGTAGATGTTTTTGTGTTGCTGGTGGATATTTGGGTCTTTATGGGTTAAAATTAAAATCTGGTGCTATTTTTTTTTTTTTTTTTTTTTTTTAAACCTTCGGCGTGCCTTAAGATTTGTCGGCTCATAAAGGATTCCAGTGTGTCACTGAATTTAAGACTACCTGACACCTTGATAGAGGAATGTCAGCGTAAAAAAAAAGAAAGAGGATTGTGCCAAATATTGAGCTTCGCAGTCAGAATGAATGTATACTGTTTAACTGATCCACAGTACCAACTATCATGCTGTCTCACTACACATAAACAGTAACTATTCAAGTTGCTCTGGAAAAGCAGTGCGAAAAATAAGGCCTAATCAGTATTTACATCTATATAATGCAAACAATGCACTTGCTACCGCCCTATTTGTCTCATAACACAAACACACCTACAACTGCTATGTATCATTATTGTTAAGTGAGTCTACCAGACAGTCACAGGCTCGTTATGTACTGTATGTTGTCTGTTTTTTTTTGTTTGTCGCCTTCTTTTTGGACATATGAAATAGTGATGTGAGTTCCATGTGGCTATTACTCTCTCTACTCTTATGTTTTTATAGACAATGTCACTTGCTTGTAGAATTTGCCCTGTGTGCAAATCATTTAACAAGTGTCAGTAAGATCATTGTATCGTCTCAGTCACGCATTGCTTTTAAATTTTTTTTTTTATTTAAAAAACAAAAAAAATAAAAAAAAAAAAAAAAAACAAAAAAAAAAAAAAAAAAAAATATTTTTTTAAAAAAAAAAAAAAAAAAAAAAAAAAAGCCTTGCTTCGGTTCTTAAGGGATATTTGTTTGTTTTAGTTTCAATAAATACAAACGGCCATTCCCATTTGCACATGAAATTAATGAAGATGTATTTATACATTATGATAATTTAATAGGGATGCCAAAACTGACCACCGAAGCCTAGAACGTATAAATGGTATTTAATAGCATTGATGAGTTAAGAGCATTTACAACATGTAGTTAGCACTCTAGCGTTGTTTGTGAAGGATTATTTGTGGACTTCTATTTGTGTAATGTACAAGTATCAACTTATAGGATTTTTTTTTTTGTCATACAAGGCTATTGCGAGCAATATGCAATAGAATTTGGGTATAAAATGCACTCTTTTTGATTGAAAATGTTTGTCTGCTTATACAAAATCTACAGTACTTGATTGTATTGATACCGTATCAATAAAAACATTCTTTTATGTTAGTGTCAAGCTTTCATTTCTATGAACGAAATCCCTCACACTGTGTACAGGAGTGGTCATTTCAGTTTTCTGAACACAAGATGGTAGAGATGCTGATAAATTGTAAGATTCAGTTATAACAAAAAAAAAAAAAAAAAAAAAAACTTTGGTGTCAGATTCTTTCCTTAATGACACATGTTCAAGGCTACAATGATAAGCCAATATTTGTCTGATTAGATGTTCAGGACAATCCAATGTGTGAGCCAGTCACTTGGAAAGATTATCGATGGCTGATATTTAGATGTTTTATATTTGTCCCAGGTTGTGTTTAAGATCTATAAATAGAATAAATGCCTACACACTCTGAAATCACCTGAGACAGAAACAGAAGGATGAGTGTCATATTTCACACATGCTTTTTATTTATTTTTTTTTATGTAGATCCACTTATTAAACTCATAAAGACCCAGTGCTACATTGGTGGTAATTCCCAAATTATCTTTTCTCTGTACTTAACCTCTCACAAGTGATTAATCACCATTTATCTTAATATTATCCTCTGTATTTAGCTTTTTTTTTTACGACATTTTAATGAATATATCATTAACTGAACATAAAACAAATGTGTCCATCCACTGTCGCTTATCAAACTTCACAGGTTTTACTGGTGAATCAATGCTGTAGAAGATGACCGTGTTTCCACATTCACTATGGACCTCTGAACGTCCAGATGGGTCATATTTGATCACCATGAAAATATGACAAACTGTATTTTACACCAATTATTTACATGTATTGATAAGATTAGTAGATTGACAGTTTAGATCAGTAGATGCTTTTGGTCGGCAATGGAAGTTTGGGTCTTAGTGGGTTAAAAAAGGAAAATCATCACAGCCCATTTGTCAATATAAATTTATAAACTATGACAAAAGTGAATTTGTACATTACTGTTGATATTAATCTAGCCTAATTTTCCCCTTCTATTTTCACTTTTATATTTTGAACTAGTAAATTAAATGATTTGAACAGAAATGGTCTTGATGAATCTCACATTTTTTTTATGTGTTAAATAAAAATCAGATAAAATTAAGACATCTTGGAGACACATCTTGTTTATTGGAGACACAAAGCACAACAAACAACACAACAGTAAAGATCATGTAGAACAAATAGAAGTGCCTTAATAAAGACTCTATTCTTCCCACATGGAAAATCCACTGAGCTGTTTTGTGGAATAGCTATAAATTCAGCCTGGATGGAAAACCAACAATTTATGTTGCAAAACAAGCCCTGAGCACGTTTTTTTTTTTTTTTTTTGTCCAGTTAATTTCTGGAACTGTCGTCACCATGGTGAGCTGTCATCATACACCCGGATTCTTCTTACGTAGTACTGACGCCAAACCTTATGTGCTGCCTTTAGGTGATCCCTGTAAAGTCGTACATCTGGTATCTTTTTTTCTCTCTCCACAATTTCAGCGGGTTATGTATTGACAGGAGTAGCTTTGGGGAAGGAAGTATAAGTCATGGGATTTGATGCGCTTTTTATGTATAAGACATGACGCAGGAGAACAAAACAAGTAAGTATTATGAAAAAAATAAAGTGATGAAGCCTCTTTAAAGGCTTTCCTTACACTAAAATGTTATCTGCTACACTTATCAATCTACGAATTGATCAAAAATAAACGAACACATTTTTCAGTTTTTAAGGCATTTTGGGGGGTTTTCATTCAGTTTCAATACATACAAAAGGTATGTAGGCTATTTATGTACGCATGTATATATGTATTTACATATTATAATAATTTAAGTGATGCGAAAACAGACTACCGAAGCCGAGAACGTAATGGTAGGCTATTTACATTTGATAATAAATATATTTTGTCAAAAAAGTGGCGATATAATAGAATAAAATGGAATACAAAACGCATTTACAACAACAAACACTATAACACAATAATATAAACATATGTTCAGCTTTATAAAAAAGTTTCCATGGTAAACTAAAACAAGAGGAGCAATAGATAATGTACCGCATTATTGCCCACAATCCAGTCATTCTTGGCGCAATTACAAGTGAAGTAAAAAAAAAACAAAAAACAGAAAACAGATACATTTGCAAATAGTACAACAAATAGAAAATCATTAATTTTTCAGTTGCTTATGTTTTGTAGTCCGCCATTGCCGTGCGCAGCCGTGAAAGTCATATTTCCGACTGTCCCTGAACGTCCGGTCGAACTGAGGAGGCTCCTCCCCAACAACAGATTCCGACCTCCGACGAGAATTGAAGCTGCCACATTGAAGAGGAACAAAAAGGCGACCTGACAGCGGTTTCTGCACTCCCTCTACTTTCTCCGGAGTAGTCACGGGATTTCAATGTTCAGCCTGCTCTTTGTAAGTAGCAAAAATACCCATTAAGTCTATGTGATCTCTCGGAACTTGTTTGTGACATGATCGTAGCGTGACCGATCCACGAAAACCTGCTTAAAAGTTGTTACACTCTGTTAGATGAGTAGTTCGGCATAAGAGAGCCGAAGTAACTTCCACAGAGCCTGAATGTAGCCACGTTAACGATAGCTCACACAGAAAAGCTTGGATTGCTACAACGACGGCTACGCTGACTGATCAAAATTGTGTTTAAATGCTATTTCAGCTCACGTTAACCTCCATTGTTCTGCCAATTAGCGTTAACCACCCCCAAGTTAGCTGACCCTATTGTTGTGGGTCTTGACGTAGCTACGGACTTGGTTGTTAAACGTTGCTGGGAAAAGCGAAGTGACGGTGGTGTTGAGCTAGCCTGTTAGCCCATTAAGCTACGTTAGCTTTCTGTTGGGGCTAAGGCTATTTCCTAGAAAAAAAAAAAAACACCGAGTAGCGTAGCAAATACCGGTCTATGTATATCATCACCAGCTTTCATTTGTATTATCAAACACAATTCCGGTAGTGTCGTGTACCGTTGTGTTACGTTACAACTCGGATATCGTCCGCAAATGTATAAAATAAAAGCTAAGGTTGCTCATAGCTGTACAATTAGCCCTTCGTGTGTCAGAGCATGTAGCGTTTTTCTTCGAGAATTTGTAGTTAGCTTAACAACAACGAGTGGTATGGTTAGCGTTTTAACAGCTGTCTTGGGTAATATGACGAATCCAGTGAAGGCATAGACTTGTCTGATTAAACTATAACCTGTGGTCGTGATTTTCAGTGTTTTGAGTCTATTTTGCTGCTCTCAAACAGACGTCTTTGGTTAGTTGTGCAAAAGCTTGGCTGAGCTAACTGCCTTCCGCCCTTTGTGACAAATGTTGACCCAGAGCACGGTTGACCCATTTCTATAAACAATACGATAAACTAAACTTCTTCCAACATAGCCATGCATTATCAACTCAATATTTTAATTATATTGGTCAGTTGTAATCTGCTAGCTTGGGTTCTTCTTTGCATTGGGATAACTATTATTATTATTTTTCGTGATTTTCTCAAACCTATTACAGTTTAGTGTGATTTTTTTTTTTTTCTGTAAAATTAAGCTCACATTGGTGCAAGGTTGGTTTGTTATTTAACATAGTCTAGTTTCCCGACCCTTTAGCCATGTGGGCTGAAGTGAAATGAGGAAATGCACTTTGGGAGGAAGTTGACTAGAGCAGCTGTGACACTAAAGGCCGCAGCGCATTCCCATGCCTCTCAGTTTTCAATTTATGACCTTCCAATGGTTTCAGCTCCTCACTGCTAATAAATTCTAGTGGCCGGTTAATACAAATGAATAGCTTTGGCCCTTCCTACTTGCATGGGTGGATGAGTCAATGAGTAACAGGCGTATGTAGCAGGTAAGCTAATTATACATTCCTATTTATGAGTCACTGGCTGGTGACCTAAATTACCTACAGACTATATAGACAACAGGCAATGATAGAGCAGTTACTTCCCAAAACTAAATGACACTTTAGAAGTGAAGATCTGCAATAAACCATTATTGCTGTTTTACCATGGAAACCATATAATTGCTTAATTTCTATGCATGAATGCTGCTCCTGGCGTGGAGTCTTGATGCCCTTTTCACATATTATTACAGAAGTAGGCCACCCGTACCGGTGACCTGATTTTTATTGTACATAAGTGACACACAATGTGCAGCCCAATATAGAAATGGCATAGCTCCATACAAGCCACTTGGAGTATAGCCTGCAGTTCCATGCTGCCCTTTATACTGGACAGTCATCATTCATGAGATGCCATATTACGAGTTCTACTCCCTTTACCTGCGTGTCCAGTCTCTGTGAGTGGCATTTACTTATATTTGTGGTTCTCAGTAAGAAACAAACCTGCAATGATGATGATAATAACAAGGCTAGTAAGTGTTAAATGTGTTAAGAATTGTCATCAACTTGATGTGGGGAAACAAGAATATGCACAGGGTTTGAAGTTTTGTCATTCTTTGCACAACTTCAGCCACCATGTACCTTACCTATGTTGGAACTCACAAAACTGTTGGGTATGATTATAGCTTCTTATAAAATAACCCAGCCGTGATCCTTCCTTCCTCTCTGTGTAATTTTTATTGATTTGAATGAGCCACTTTTTTTCTCATTTTTATAGGGTTAGAATACTATTTAGCTTGTTTCGAAAACACATAGCCTAGGCCTGTGTTTTGCTTTATGGTTGCATATGCAGTTTGGTAGCTTTATAGCATAATTGCCTAAGTCATATTTTTTTCCCCCCTGGAAATAGCCAATAATGCAAAATGAAGCATCAGTGTAGGGAGAGTAAAGTTATGTAGATATCAGAAATTGGACAAAAATATGGCTTCTGCAATTATGCTATGAGGCTATTGAAATATAGTTTCAATGATGATCGAATTCAGAAAACTCAAGTGTTCCGTGTAATTGTATTCAGTTGTGCGTTATTGTCTTTTCAAACATGAAGAGTGGATGCTTAGCTGTTGCAGTGTTTCTCAACCTTTCTTGAACAAAGGCCCATTAACGGTATCATGAGCCTCTTGTTGCCCCCCTTCTCCCAACCCCATCACTGAAAAAATTTGGGACTGGGTGGAACCTATATGTGGAGGATGTGGTGGGTTATATAGCCTCATAGATAAAGGTCCCCTAACCTAATCTCAGTTGAGAACCAGTGAACTATTGCATGAGAGTGATCTAAAATACTGTGAATTCACTCCTATGTCTTCCATTGTTGTTATGAGTGCGGAGCAGAAATAAAATGCTAAGTATTTTCTCACATTATTTGCAGTAGTTTTTTTATATACGTAAACATTTTACATAACCAACTTGTATCAAAACATCCAGCATTGTTTTTGATTTAGAAGTAGCACTACTGATTATGCTAATAAATAAATGAAGGCAGGGTGTGCAGTAGTAGGCATTAAAGCAGCTACAGGTTTACATAATCCTTTGCACCAACTACACGGTGTCTCCGAGTGACAGAAAGAAAGCTAATGTGACAAACAGGGAAGTTCTCAGCCTTGGTTACCGTAACCGTGAAAGGTGAACCCAGTGTGCAGTAACATGAGGCCAACTTACTAAGGAGGGTTACTGGGGGAGAAGAACACCTATGTTGTAGCTTCCTGGCATTCAGCCCATCCAGCCACAGGGTGCTTCGGGTGTTGAAAGGCAGGGTTGAAGAGGTCTGTTTCACAGCGACCAGCTCAACAGATCTGGCCAATTTAAAATCTAGCTCTGCCCCTGGGTGTCCAGCTGTGAACAGAATGGAACACAAGCTTTGGCTTTACTGTATGTTCATTTTCTAAGGGGTCCGGCTCCAGAGAAGTTTTGACTGAAATTATTCTCAAGTGGAAACAAAGTCAAGGTGTACACAGTTTGTTTTTCATTGACATTTAAAGTCGTTTACTTTTATGCTTTAATAGCTGTTGGCATCTTGTGTGTTATGCGGTGTGTGGGTTAATGAATCATGTCCTGTTGGCTTGCAGTTTGTTTACTGTTGTTGCCACAGCGCTGGGATAAAGCACGGGCACAGGCTCTGTAGTACTGGCAGTGTCTGACAGATTGACACTTCTAGATGCTGCTGCTGCTGCTGCATTGCCGCTTACTGAAACTATAGCAACAGGTAGGAACAGGATCTTCCTTTGTTATTTATGTTTACAGCTACTTTGTCTAGTTAGAGCTGCCTAAGCCACAGTAAACAGGTGAATAAACAGAAAATTCAGACACACTGTAATAAAGCTATAGCTGCAGGTGTTGTTACTGTTATTAGGGCTGTTGTGCGTAGAGATATGCACTTGGCCACCATTACCAATCCAGAAATTATTTAGTTATGAGCAGCTCTTGACTAGAAATTGCTCAAGTCTTCACAACTTAGTTTGTGATCCTGTTTTCCAACCCCTGTTTTTTCACTAGAGATGCTTGGCTTTTTTTTTTTTTTTTTTTTTTAATCACAGCATGACTGCATTCTAATGTGTTTATTGATGAATGTGTTTCAAGGCACAGATCTGAGATGACAGGTTTTTTCTTTTTTCTGTAAGGAAGCTGGTTAAGAAGTGCCATTTTTATCTAAATTCTGACACTCTTCAAGCTGTACCCCCCCTCCCCTCCCTGCGCGCTTCCTCAGTTTTGCTCTGTGAATGTTTAAAGAGAGCAGCGTTGCTCATCTCTGATCACCTCACAAGGGACACCAAAGGCTCAACAGGAGTGGTTGTTGCTACCGCTGAGATAATTGTTGGTATGGTAACAGGCATCCCTTGACGCTGCTGTCAGAAGGCCAAGGTAGTCTCCAAATGTCAGAAGAATTGATGTCGCAGTGTGGGGCTCTGTACCTCTCAGCGAATGTGAGCAGACATTCTCTTGTCTGGGATGTTCTGTTGCTGAAGGTGAGCCTCATGCACTGGCGCTGTCATTAAAATCTTGAGCTTTGAACTTTTTCAAAGATCTCTCTCTTAGGTGAATTCCACTCATTATCCAGTGCATATTTCTGACACATTAATCCATAAATTAACCCCTGAAGGAAACAAACTTTAAGAATGGCTTAACAAGAAATAGAATGTCATTTACTTTCTGGATTGGAAGTAATTGTTATGTGGACTGCAGGTATGAACACAGTGTATTGACATTTACCAGTCAGGTCACTGTCATAAATTGTTTGCTTGATTTCCTTTTGTGTACTGAATGCCTCATAGGTGTGTAGGCGAACAAATAGAGGTGGAGTTCACTTCCCTTGTTGTGTCATTGCTCTAGTCGTAGATGTCCTCGAGGCGATTTAGGATTGAGATTTGAGATTACGTCTTATAAGAGCTCAGAGATGGCTGAAGATAGCTTCCTGACCCATATTTCTGTCTGGATTATGACATTTATCAGTATACTTTCTCAACATTTACCTTTACTTGGTTTTGACAAAATACTTGACTTTCTTTCAGGGAGCGCTCCAGTGCTAATAACACATCTAACAAAAAAAGTCAATGATCACCCTGATGTCCAGTCTTTGTTGAAACACGTTTGACAGGCACTTTTTGTTATTGTTGTTGACAAGCTCTCCAAGCTATTCTACTTTTGTCAGTAGATGGTATTATTTTGTTTTTTACAGCTAATCCCAGTTCAAATGGTAGTTAAGCATCTGTTTTGTGTTAATTTTGTTTCCATTCAAATGTAGTTTTTCAGATGCGAGTGTTTCATTTTTATTTTTTGGAAAGTGTGATTAAAAGTGCAACAAGGCCACAGGGTGGATAGAACAGGCCTTTGTTGGTATGTTTTTCCTCTTTTCATTCCTATTTCTAAGGTACTGAGCCCTGGTCTTTTTTAGTCCTTTCCAGAGAAGGATCGGTCCTCGCCCTCCCCCTGACCACTATCAGAGGCCTTTGATCGTCACACTGTTTATCTGTGCTCACTCAGAGGCTGCAAAGCAGTGTGATAAGTGGGCTTTACCATGTGTGTGCGTTCATGGAAATGGGAAGGGGGGTGTGTTCTCTCACCTCCCTCTCCAGCCCCATTTAGACGGACACATGAAGCCAGAACAACAAGTACTCAGGGAAGATTAGCTCCAGTTTGGTGTGAGCAGGAAATGGTCACCTGTTGCTCAAAAGTGGATATATGAGGACATCCATTTAAGAGAACAGTTGACGTTAGCAGGGTAATAAAATGACTACTTTTGCTATAAACTCACGATGCTTTCTGAAAAGAATTGAAGCCATCATCGGTGACTAAAGGTGGACTATAAAATGCTTAATCATACAAAAAGTGCAGGATGGGCCATGGATCACAGACTCTGCTAGTAAGTACACTGTACAGCAGCACATTCCAAGCCTTTGGTAATGCATATACATAGGTTGTGTGTTTGAGGCCCTCATATCACCAACATAGCTGTAATAAAACCACCTCTGTCCCCTTTGACTTCGGTGAAATGGACTGAAGAAGTAGTCATGGAATACAGGCTACTTTGCGTTTTAAAGTCTTGACCCATGCACTGTCCCATTACTTTTTCAACAAGGTATCTCAAAACACTAAATTGCAGTCTGATGTGTGGAAATGACATTTTTCAGCTTGAGGCAAGTCTAGATAATGATGACCTTAAAGGATAGTGCTGTAGTATAGTTGGTGGTACTGTCACTTCACAGCTTGGCCATGTTATGAAATGGCCTTGGGCTTTATATTTGTGTGTGTAGCACACAGCATATTCACCTCGTATATACAGTTTTCCTCCAGATAGGGTGGAGAAAGCTCAGACTAAAATTGTTCTATAATTATTAAACTCAACAAAGCATTTGGGCATAGCTATATTTTTCTCTAATTTTGCAATTGATTTCATACAGCCCATTGTCATGGTAACAAAGGTCTTGGTATTAAAATCACCTGTTCTTTGTACGATTAGTTATATATTATTAGTTATACTATATTAGTTATAGTTTGCAATTTCATCCCTCCATCCTTTGTAATCCATCTGCTCCAAAAAAAAAAAAAAAGGATTCACCTTTGGCCCATGCCCTACTCCTCTGCCAAGCTGAATGAAAATCAGTGGAGTTGTTTTTGCATAATCCTGCTGGCAGACAGGCAAAGAGGGTTGGTAACTCTCTTCTAGATGGTAAAAATGACAACTTTAACACAGAACAGCCTCGTCAGACTGACACAGGACAGAAGTCAGATTTTGGATAAATTCAATGAACTTACTCTGGTCTTCAGTTTGGCTACTGACTTGTATTGAATCAGCCGGGCTGCACAGTTATATTTTATGAAATGCCAATTCTGCGGGTTGAATAGAGGGCAGGGTATGTATATATTCTTTTGTTTTTTTTGTGGGCTCTAGTTCTGTATGCTTGGAGCTTAGCTTTGTTTCCTTTTGAAGAGGTGCAAAAATTGTGGATGTGATATCTTAAATGGATATACATAAGATATTGTATTAAAGTTGAAAGAATAGGCCTACTACAACCCCCCCCCCCTCCCCCCTTCAAGTTCAGTCTTTATTCTCACCTACGCCTACAGTGTAACATTCCTGTCATGTCAGTGGGAACCTTAATGCTAAGCCATTTGTCAGTACAGTTACCTTTTTGAAGTTTCATGCCTTTATTGCTTTGGCTTTTCTACAGACTTCCACTATTGTTTTGACCAGATTAAAAGTGTGAGCAAGGCTAGGTGAGACTTTACGGTCACTCTATAAACCCTTCAAAGAGCTCTGCTGTGGCTACAGGAAACTTAACAAGCAGGGAGTTTTGTGTCGGTTTGTTGCGTTGCATGTACATGGGTTCATTCCTTTACCCTCAGTCTATTTCTGCACTTAATCAACACAGTCTACTTATGTAGAGGCTGGAACTACAGGTTATTTCTTTCTTTACATGATAGTGTAAATGGATAGACTATATAAAGGTTTATGTTTTTTCATGTACAAAATCTATTTATCGTTTTAGTGGAGTATAAAAAGTTTTTCTCTACACAAGTTACCCTGTATTCCCTTTGCCCTCTATTAAATTCTTATTTCTCTGCTGTCATTCATCGAAAAGTGGCTTTACTCTGTGGTCATCTTTTGAGGTAATTTCAAAGTACAACTACCCACAGCCAAAAGCCTGTATTTCTTAAGGGCCTACATTTATAGCCCTTTGAGAAATACAGCTTTATTATTGCAAACCAAGACAACCACAAGCTGGGGTCAGACTGTCTGCACATGGTACCACCTTGACACAGGTAAACACAGACATGACCACTGATGACTCATGTCCCAGTTATAGGTAGGCTATTATTTGTGCTTTTTATTTTTCATCCAGTCGCGCATGTACTGCACAATAATATCTCTTGCTATTTTAAGTTGATTATTAACTTTTAAGAACTAGGCTGATCTTGAAAAATTATGTCGATGAACTTTATTAAAGTTGATTGTATCAAATAGTTTAGTGGGGAGTCATAGGTACTGACTGACATTAGCCATCAGCAAAAAAGGCATTTCTTCAGTGGCTAAGAAGTATGTGTCAAACCCTTCAGCTTTTACAGGATCTTTTATCACTTTTTAATAAATGTTTATGATTGAATTAATACTCAATTCACAGAACCTGTTATACACGTCTGAAAGACTTTAAAGCAATATGTTTCAATCATTATTATATTTCAGTTTCCCTGACACAAAAAGAGAACCTGAGAAGAATAAAGACCAAATAAGTAAATGAAAAATAACACTGGTTTCTGCATTAGCTATCAGCCAAACATTAACATGTAGAGTTTAGCGACCGATTCATCCCTAACTGAAAGCATTTTACCCATTATGTGACTTTATTGTTGATTGCAGCTATTTCTATATTTCACCCTCTGTAACAGCTGACCAAAAGGGGATTGTTTTTGCAACATCCAGCTGTTCGTCTGGACACACTGAGTCTGTGGTTTGGTTAAGGCGCAGCTGGTAGCAGTGGCAGTGTTTTCCACTGGGCTACCAATAAGCTTAACCAATTAACCCCTCCTCCACCTCCATCTTGGCAGGTGAAGTGAAGGCGCTGTCCTTAGAAGAGTTTTGAATGAAGGCGTGTGCCATGAATGCATTCCAAGAATCAAATGGGTGGGCAAGTTATCAGAATTCAGTGAACAAAGCATAGGGTTCCACAGAATTGGTAGAACCTGCAGTGTCACTTTCAGTCCTCAGCTCATGTTTGCCAATCCCAGGAGTGTGTGGCTCCTGGGAGAAACGGCACCAGCTCAAGATCTCAGTTGGACTTGAGTTCTACTTACACCTCTTAACGCTGTCTTGTCCAGGCCTGCCTGGGGATTTAAGCGACTTGCATGTCACAGCGGTGAGGCTCAGAAAAAGGAGTAGGAGCTTAACTAGTGCAGCTCGTTGTAGTCTTTTGTGTGTGTGTGTGTGTGCGTACGTACGTACTTTCTTGTCTGTTTGTCTTTTGTTTGTTTTCAACCATCTGCAATGGTGAGAGAGCTGTGCACATTATCTCTTCTACACTGTTTATTGAAAGTTGCACTGACCTGTCACCATGCCCCACTTTAAAAAAGCCGCTCTGACAGCAGCCTTTTGTGTGTATGAAAAATAAAATTAATGTTTTGGGCATGTGACCTCAGTTTTCAGTGTTGCATCAAGACAGTCTTCAAACTGCTTTATTACACCAGAGTATTTGAACAGACAGCGGTCCAACAATTGCTTTACAGAAGATTCCGCACATGGACTATTAGTTTAAAGATAAGAGAAATGTCAGTTTGAGGAGTTGCACAGCTGCTGGGGAATGACCTATGAATTTCTGTCTTTTATGGGCTGTGCATACTGTACAGAAAGTGTATTCAGTTCACACGATGCAAAACAAGTCTATATCTGCAGAAGATGTGGGGAAGATGAGAAGACCACTTCCTGCCATTTTGTGTCACTTACTCCTCCAAGATGTGATGTGGAGTTTTGTCGTCTTCCTGTCAAACAACCAATTGAGAAGATCAGATTTAGAAGGCTATGCATCCATATTAGTTTGGATGGATTATTGTTGACATAGTTTATGATACTTTAAGAACAGCCTTCAGGCCAAAGACCACTTATCTGACAAACACACAACATCAATTTTACGACAACTTTCACCAAGAAAAATCTGTGAAGACAGGATAATGAGCTGTATACATGGCCATATCTGTATGCCGATAGGTGTAACAAAGTTTTCCTTACTTTTTCTTTCTTTAGCCCTTTATGATGGCAAACTGCAGGACCAAAGCACCAGCAGATATCCTTGTTTGTGTTAATGTAACTTTGGTGTTTTAATACGTTAGTTTAGTTCCGAAAAACACAATTACCATTAAACAAACTAGTTAATCAAAGCAGTTGCACACTAGCAAAAATGTTTTTGCACCTGGCCTTGTCCACCACTGTTCATTGCGTTATGTCTGTGATGTACATCTTAAACAACCCGTATAACCTTTTAAATAATTCAAGCTAACACTTGAATGACCGCTTCAATTTGCCCACCCACCGTTTTAACTTTGATGTCACAATCGGGAACCAGATAGTCATGTCAATTTGTTTTTCTTTGAGCTTTTAAATCTAATCAAGCGGTGCCACAAAACTGCATTTTCTTTACAACTAAGAATCTTTGTCTGTGCCCTTGAAATTCTAGATGAACATAACATTCATATGACATTTTCAGGCGTACCACTTAAATGTTGCCGAGCACTCACAAAGGCAACAAAAATGAAGAAATTCCTTTTGTAACTTTAATTTTCCCCCTTTTTAATTTTCCATTCCATCGTGTTCATCCTAATTTTTCCTTACTCGGTCTCAGATCAATGTTGGCCTTTTTTATAAGACAATCAAAAGACAAATGCATTCCCCTCTGTCACCTTGTCTTCATGCATGTCTGCCTGCATTTACAATGAGCCTTGTGTGTGTATGTGTGATCTAAGATTACAATGAAAAGTGTGTGCATTGGGTGTATCAAGCAGGTGGGTATGTGGGGCAAAGGTGTTAGAGCCTTTATCTTGCATATGCTGCCAACGCTGCTCTCGTTGTCAGTAATCCAGGGCTTCCTTCCCCTGCCTCCTCCCTTCAGTATCCTTCCAGTGCAGCCTGGTCCTGCTCAGTCTGGCTCCAGACAAAACATCAGCGGGACTAAGGCACAACCTCAGACCACCAGACAGGGTTGCATGAAATACTAACAGTGTTCACAAGGGAGGAAGAGGAGGGATTCAGACATTCCACATTTTGTGTAAAAGTCGAGATGTTCGGGCCACTTTGCCCTTCCAGTCTGTGTAGTCCATGTCCAGACAGTTCGTTTGCTTGTGTGTGGCTGTGTGTATGTGCCTGTTGTACTAATTTTAGACCAACTCCCCCTCAGCCTTGTGGTAAATGCATTTCCTGAGCCAGATTATAACTCTTTGCATGCCATAGCTATATGATGTGCATGTATATAGTTGCGGTGGTGGGAGGCTGTTGAAAATATGGCACCTGACAGCTATCGGGTGTCCACAAAAGCTGCCCACTGCCTTAGCTCTACAATTTCAGAATCCCATGGCAGTAAAATGCTTAACAGAGAGAGGTTTTTAATTAGCCCCCCCACTGTAGCACTTAACAATCCTACTATGAAGGTTAGTTGTCATAACTTTACAGCTTCTCCAGCCATGTTACAAACAGCTTATGTAGAATATTAAAACATACAATGGTACTGTACTTCTGCTGAAGACCAGCTTTACATAACACTGTAGCTGAGTATATTGTTGTTTTTGACTTATCAAACCTGCCACCATTATGTTTTGCTAGGTAAACTGAAGGAACATTTGAATTATTTTAAAGACTGTTTTTAACCATTAATTTCATTAACAACAAAATAGAATTTACAGCAGAGGCCTGGTAAAATGATGAGTTAGCAGTTGCAGAATACCCATGCATCAGTTCCCATTCTTTTGCACCTTTTATCAAATGTTTTGGTTTGCGTGTCCTTTTCTATTCTGAGATACCACAGCCTTTATCAGCGAGTACAGCTAACTTTCTGCTCTCTCACACTTCCCATCTCACTTTCTCTCCTGCTTTCTCTTTAGTCACTGTAGGAGAGTCCAGCTGATCAGGGCAGTCCTTCGTATCAAGTCTCCCCCTCCCCACTCACACTCCTCCCTGTTTCAGCACTACTCCTAGTGTAGAACATGTGATAAGTGAACAGAGCACCAAGGGCGCTTTCTCTGGGCCATTGCGTGGGCCTCTGCGTTCTCTCTGTGACCTTTCTCCCAGAGTAGAACATATACAGTACTCGTGCATGGACACGCATGCACAGTCAGCCGGATGTAGCTCAGATATAGTTTTACCAGAAATGTCTCTTTGATCTAACTGATGCCACACAAAGATAAGTTGGGTATAAACACACTCTGTCCTTACAGGCACTTACCACTTTAATTACTAGTCCTAACTTCTGTTTGATGGTAGCGGTAATGACATGCTGTGCATGAATTTTGATTTTTACAATTTATCTGTGACACGACATTACATTCAGCAGTGAGTTTTAAGGAAGAGGTTTTAACAATTCTGCATTAATTTAAAAAAAAAAAAAAAGAATCAGGACAGTTTCAATAATGTAAAAAATTTGTTATTGAAAATAAACTATAGTTTTAGCTAGTTTTGGGTTCCATAAATGTAAATATGTATATTATACTATAATAGGAACCTAATTTTAGGGCGGGTAGCTGTGGCTCAGTTGGAAGTGTGGGCCGTCCAATGACCGAAGGGTTTGTAGTTTCAATCCAAGCTTTGACTGTTTGCATGGTGAAGTGTCCTTGGGACCTAAATTGAACCCTAAATTTGTCCTAATAGGGCTGGTAGTGCCCTATGCAACTGGATAACTTGGTACTCTACATGGCACAGCCACCCATTGGGGTATGAGTGTGTGCTGAACGTGAGGCTTTGTAAAGTGCTTTGGCGATGATGAAGGGGTGGAAAAGCACTTTAAAGTGCAGTCCATTAGCATTTGGCCTACCATAATTTTATAGATGTGATTTAATCTAAAATTGTTATTACAGCCTTAAAAGGCTGTGTTGGTATGCTGAAACTCCTGTTGCTAATTGAGCTAAACTAGTCATACAATATTGGTCATTCATGTCTGAGATGGCTGCTGACTTGTGTTTGGTTTACAGTTTTGAAACCTATTGTATGGGCTGTTTGTTTCCTGTGTGGTTAAACATGTTTTTGCTCTACAAATGTGTCTGAAATGTGTTTGTTTTGTTCCTCCTGCGTCTGTGCAGTGTGTAACTGCAGAACCATTGTGCAAATTTCAGAGTGATTTGCATGTGTTCCCGACAGTGCTAATGATGGCAGGCTGGCAGGTCTCGGGTGCAGGCCCAATGTTAACACGGTTTATTCACTTCCCTAATGACAACCGTGCTCAAGAGCAAGGTTTAAGGAAGGCTCCTTCATCTGCAGCAGGTTCCTTGATATCATTCCAGTTGACTTACTCGTATGAACAGCTAATTAAATAGAGTAAATAATGAGTGACAACGAAAATGTAATGGTTGCGATCCAAAACTGCAGGCAGTATTTCCAAGGACCTGCTCAGATGTGCAGCAGTTCATGAATTTGGCGTTAATTTTAGCCCTTCTATAGACTACATTTAAAACATAGACCATATGAAGTCACTGTCTGCATCTGGGCAACCGTCCCCAAGCCATTTTCTTTTCATCTACTAGCATAAGCTGTTATTGTGGTGTCCTGGTGTGTCAGTCGGTTTTTTAGATTCTTAGTGCTTCTTTCACATTGTGGTATCTTTTAAGGGTCTTATTGGTGCAACTGGTGCCTCCTCTACTTTCTCCACTGACTTTGTAAAGGTAAAAAACACACATCCCCTTTTTCTCAACCTTTTTGTATTTCAGTTTTTGTGTACGAGAAGTCGAAGCAAATAAACCTCATAGTCTGCTCACCATTTTTCCAGCTTTTGCCAGGATTGTTTTCATACAAAAACTTGTGCTCAATGCTACTCTGAGCTGGTAATTAAAGCCACCGCGCAGGATCTCGGCCATCGTGTGCACACGCATACACACAAATCAAAACTAGTGAAAGTGTTCTTATGATGCTGCCAAGTATAAAAGATGTAGAGGGAATGGAGGCAGAAAATGACTTGATTGGTCCCTTTGACAGCAGCTCTGTGGTTGGAAGTTCACCGAGAAGATAAGTGACAGCAGGGTAGTGGGTGGGAACAAGACAAAAAAAAAAAAACCAAGAGTTTCTGTGTTTTTTTTTTTTTGTTTGTTTTTTTAAATGACTTTGGATTTCTAAAGTGAGATGTCAAACCAGATCTTTTCATTCCATGCCTGAATGTTGAGGGCTCTGTTCTTCCCACTGTAAACCAGTAGGATTGATATTGTTTGGTCTAAAGGAACAAATGTCCTGAATGAAAAGACTGGATAGAAGGCAAGAGCAGTCAGTCACAGAGGGGTGAAAACAGGGAGCGTGGGACTGAAATGGCGCAACTGTTTGAAGCTTTGCCCACCCTGTAATCCTCACCTTGTGACTACCACCAGTGACATGGTGCTAAAGTCCAAGCCCTTTCTCTCTATACCCCCCCGCTTCCTCCCACTATCTTGTGTACGCATTCAGTGTAACGATAGCCAATGCTGTCATCCACTTTCACCCTCTTACTCCCCCTTCACCTTTTTCCCCTCTTCTTCCCTCCCTGTCTGGA
>JAPSES010000058.1:4699413-4726509 GCA_029822895.1 Maxillicosta whitleyi
AAGACTCTCCTCTTTAAAGACTATTTACTGCACTGATGTCTGAGCTGCCCAGACCCGGGGTAGACCCTGTGGTATGTTGTGTGGTGTGTGTGCATGTGTCTGTCTACTCTACCTGACCATGTGCAAATGCACTTAAAAACCAAAAAAAAAAAACCAAACAAAACCCCCTACTAACCTCAGTCGGCAGTTGCACCTATTGTTCTGTATATTTCCTGTACACCTTGTATCTGCAAGCACTATATGCTATGTTTATGTCCTCTATTGTAAGTCACTTTGGATAAAAGTGTCTGCTGAATGTATTGTAATCTTATCTTATCACTACATTGAATAAAATTACACGTAAATGCTGGGTAATAACATCTAAACAACAGGATAGTATCGCAGTAGTAGACTGATTCCAGCACTTTTATTGGCAGAAAAAAAGCAGTATATGGACTTAACGATTACCCAAAAAAATTCAACATTAAAATAACTATTATAGAACGAACTTAATAATAATTGATAGAAAATGGCAGCATTGCTAAAAATGTGCGAGTGTTCTTTAATTCAGAAACAAGGTTAGTAGAGTTCTGTTAATGTGATGACAACAAACCCTGGTATTTTCTCTACTGTTGTGCTGTGCTGTGATGAGGGCAGCTTCAGTGGTTAAGTCCAAACAAATACATGCACATGGGTACATCATGTTTACAGTAATGACCCTATTTGACCCACAGGTTGTACTAAAGACGTGGACATCACCACCGTGACAGTGGATGACTTTTGGTTTTTTGGGTGTTGTGATCTTGTTTGTTGGAGGTACACTTGACCATATTTATGCAACAGGGTGCAGCTGAAGCAGGGCGCAGGGTGAAACGCACTGCGCTAACGCTACTGCTAACCTCCTGAAAACAGCCAGAACACTGCTAACTGTATTCATCAAGTCTTATTATAATTACAGTGTGCAATATTATGATTCAAATGTATATTTTTCGGTAACTTTCTCCTCATCTTCTATGCCCATTATTTATTATTATACTGTCTGCAGTCTGCCTTTCCATCTAAAAAATATTACAAAACCCCCCCCAAAAAACAGTGTTTGTTTCTATTTAAATATGCTTTAGCAATTAATTTTGTGGATCAGAATTTAGTTATGTTGAATAACAATGAAGTCTTGAATATTAACTATCACTGGGTTAAACAGCAGCAAGTAATTCCAGCTCCTTAATAACTGTAACACAAATAATAGTGTTTGATAAGGGAAAAGTCACCTTTGTGTACTGTACAAACGCACAACATAGAACTGGCCTGATGAGCATTTGATTTAGGAGGATCTATTTACAAAACTAGACCATTATGTTTTCATTGTGTACTATAATCACTTAGAAACAGTCGTCCCTGTCATGGGAGATGACAGCAGGTCAATACCCATGTCTGCCATGTTTCTACAGTAGCCCATAATGAAATGCCTTCTACGTTTTTATTTATGTTTGTTATACTTTTTTTTACTTTAATTAGTGTGAACATGAGGTGATTCACCAAAGAGTGGAGAAAGCGAAACAATGAGAAAATTTTTTTAAAAAATAAATAAAAAGAAAGGATTAAAAAAAAGCAATAAATAATATGAAAATGACAATACCATGTAATATTATAGTAATAAAAGCAATAAAGAATAGTAACACGGAGAAAATTTGGAAAAAGATGATGCTGATGGCAATAACTATGATAGTATTGTAGTAATCATATATATAGTATTAGTATAGTAATATATAGTAGTGTATATATATACATAGTAATCATAATATAAAGCAAATGAGTAATAGTAATATAAAGAAGAATGAGGTAGCATAACAGCAATACTCAAACAACATATATCCCCTTAAATTAAAGCCTCAGGATGTAAAAAACCAAACAGTCTAATAAGGGCTTTTCATGCTTTTTGGTTTCAGGAGTAGGCAAACATATTTTTATTTACATTTATAGCATTTAAACAGTTGTTATGACTGAGAAAGTTAGCAACAGAAACCAAAAACCATCTTGTACCAGGCTGTGAACATGTTTATTTCTGCTGTAAATGTGGGTATTATAACTCCAGGGTGTATGTAAACAGGCTCACTTTTGGAGCCAGTTGCAGAACCACAGGTTTTGGCTCCTCTGTGTTTGTTTGTGACAGTCATGTTTAGTCTGATGCCAAAACAAATCTGACTTTGAAATGAAAGGGACTTGGAAATGTGTTTTTAATCACATGCGACTCTCTAACACTTGTAAAATGAAGAATTTTAATCTGATTTTCATTTCAAATGTCGCCGTTGTACCGTGTAGCAGTTCTTACCTCCATTGGTCCTGTACATCTCCCTGGCGTACTTGTCAGAGGGGGTCAGGTCTGATATTTGGATGTTTGGACTTGATTTGTAGTCGTCTTAAGGAAACAGGAAGTAAGAGTGGCGATTAACCAATGGAAGAGATATTTTTGATAATGAACTAGGACATTATTTTAAATGTAGAAGTGATGTTCCAAACTCTCAAAATAAGGGGGAAGTTGCAAACCAGAACATATTTCGGACCAAAACCTCCAATGAAAACAACACTATGTAACCACAGACTGTATCATTCAATGAATAAAGTATAGAACTCATTGTTTACACACATCTGGATTATGGTATCAATAAGTTCTCTTCTTTAAACTAAAAATAACACTGTCTTATAATCCTCAGGTGCCGCATCAGATGATAGTTTACATTATAGCTCTGTTAGCTTAGCTGTTAGCTTAGCCACAGTCAAACCACACCTCCATTTTCTGTAGGGTTTGAGTTCTTAATAGCTGCATGACAGATCTGTTTAGAACCATTCATACAACTATCTAGCTTTCATCACTTTCTATTTAGAAAAGTTGTTTCTTTGCAGCTCTCTTGTCATTAAATAATTCAATGGCATTTTCGTCATGGGAGACAAAAGCAACTAAATAAATTCAGTTCACATCTCTATATCCAATAGACTGTCATCATAACTCACTCTACTGATATTGTTAGATCATTTTTGGATATTTAAAAATAGGTCCCTGAAAATATAGTCCCTTTAAGGCTTTCATTATTATTTGCTCTCAAACATGAACTCATGAATCATTAAAACATACTGTTATTGCTGAATGAAGATGAATGGCTGTCCTTCATGGTCTCGTTGCCGCTGTCCGACAGTGTTCCCTCCATCCTGGACGGAGTTGGCCTTTTCTTGGTGCTCTTCCGTGTGCTGATGCGGATGATGCCACGCACCAGCCGACACTCCGCCTCCTGCTCGTCCATTTTGTGCTCCTCCGCCAGCGAGTTGATGAGCTGGTTGATGTCCTTGCTCTTTTTCAGAAACACAGAGTCTGAAGTGCACCGGGCCAGCTCCTCGATCTGGTACTCAGAGTACAGCTCCAGCAACTTCTTAGCGATCAGAGAGTCCACGTCCTCGATGTCGTCCTCCCAGTCATCAAGTCTCATCGATTCTTGAAGGGACGACGGCCTGAACTTTACGTGAGCTCTTGTTGCAGGAACGTGAGTCGGGGGTCTGGTTTCGACTTCTAGATACTCTCTTGGCCTGTCCACTTTGACTCCGGCGATGTGGATGTCCTCTAGCCAATCGGGACTGTCTTCGTCTTTGTTGTCGCCTGTGTTCACAGTTTTGAGGCTGACCTTCTCCGGTTCATCTGGGGAGCTCTCGTTGGGTGCCAGGCATGGGGCGAGGGTGGAGCGCTGGCAGACCCGGTAGAGCCCACAGGTCAGGACGCTGCACAGAAAGGTTCTACAGTTGTTTGGAGAGGCGCACGGGTTACAGGACTGTGCTGAAGCTTGAGGCTCCGCAGAACCAGGGATGAAGCCAATGGTCTCAGACTCCTTTCCGTTGGCATCCTTCAGGTCAGCTTTGTGGGCCGTATTTGGACTCTGCGGTCCGTATTCCACCGGATCCACACAGCGTTCCTCGTAGGATGACCTCCCGCTGCTGCTCTGGCTCAGCCCACGTCTGAAGCTGCTGGGCCCAGAACTGAGCCTCACACTCCCACCGCTGCCCACCGACATGACTTACAGGCTGCAATGTCTGGACAAACAGGACAACAAATGTTTACATCCTTCTACAAATATCTCCTAAAACCAGCAATAACCCATAACCACGTAATTATAATTACACACAACAACATGTTTACACAGTTATGATGTATATTTCTTTAATTATCATATTGATAATATATTATTTAATACATATTGTACAAATTGCTCTTCTAACTTTAGGTCTTACTAGAGTGTTTTAATATGTATATTTGGCATATATGTATATATTCAGAGCTGTCTCTTTATCTATCTATCTATCTATCTATATGTGCTTGTATATTTAGAGCTTTATATGTATATATTTTTCTTTTTCAGTTGTATTGATAATTTCATTCCTGCTACTTTTTTATTATACATCATTGGAGTGACTTTAACGCCCAATAATTTCCCCCTATGATTAATAAAGTATTCTGATTCTGATAAACAAACAGCATGATACTGTCTCACCTCAGATAATAATGATTCAAAGCTTTCCCAAGTCATTAATCAAATTAAAAAAACAACAGGAGAACTCCATAACGCAGCAGGCAGAAGGACAACGTACCAAATCATCACAAATCAGTTCCATCCTCTATTCAACTGCTTTCACCTCCAACCATCAGACGCTGCTGTAAAGTCCCTCTAGCCAGAAAAAATACATACAAAAACTCTTTTGTTTCTATTGCCACTGACAGTCTAAACAAACAGTCATTTCACCACCTGCAGTTTATTTTATTTAGTTATCTACTCAATCATTCAGTAGTTAGTTAAATATAATGTATATTTTATGCTAATTTTTTTTTAAATTCATAAATCCATCTATTACCATTTTTTATAATATAATTCACCTATATAGACTACTGTGTTTTCTTTTTTGACCGATTGTGAATCAGACACATCGGAATAATAAAATATTCTGACATTGATTCTAAAATTAAGTAGAGGTACAGATAAACAGGACCATGAGATAATAGAGAAAGGCCTCCTGTCTGATTTGTACAACACTTTCCATCCAATCATATTGACACAGGCAGGATATTTGCATTAAAGCAAGACAAACAAACATGAACTGAAGTGAACGTGACACAGAACGAGGAGTGAGCAGTCGAGACAAAACAAGGAGTTCACACCCAAACAAATGACGACTTCTACCGCATGGATACGTTTTGGACACAGATATATTGAAGGATGTGCTCTATATGTTGCTCCTACCTGGACCAATCAAGTCTGACCTGGTTTTACATATAAATATACTTTTTACTCTACACAGGTAGCTGAGCCTGGAAGAGTGTGGAGGGCCACCTGTTGGTACAGTTGGACGTCACACCAATGCTAATGTTAATTAAAAACTTTATAAATAATACTTTTTAATATCCAGGGAAAACAGACAAAAGGCTGACTCGTATAAATTTACAGTAATGTTGATGAATGTACATTGTTCCTGACGAATAGACTAATAAATAAAATAAACTAGGGCTGCAAAATTAATGCATTAACACAGATTAATCCATCATCATGATTAATCTAGTCAATATTTTAATGCAATTAACTCATCTGCAGTACAGAATAACTCTGAATGTCTCTGCCAACGCATTTGAGGCAGTTTGTCCAAGTAGAATTAATATCCTGCCTGACCAAATGGGCAGTTTATCTGGTAGTGACAGGCAGCAGAACCAACCTATAAATATGGAAGATGCTAACTGGCCCGTTGGTCCTCTAGATGGAAATATGAGGACAATAAACCAAGATGGAACAGTTGTTTATAGTTGTTTTACTGAAACTGTTGAAGCTGTTTGATAAACACATTAAGTGCATTCCCATCTTTCTTGAGTCTGTTTACTCATGCTAAATTAAATGCAATTGATATAAATTAAAAACGATTGATATTTAATCGTGATTAAGCAAACTTAATCCATAGCGACCCTGTGATTAATCTGATTAAAACATGTTAACGTTTGACAGCACTAAACTAAGTAAAATATCAATTTCCCATTTTACAAAAGAGAAAAACTACAGTTCACATTACAGTCATCTGTTTTTCATCTTATTTGCATTCTTATACATTTTAAAACCTAAATCTGTTTACTACAACTTGATGTTGTCTATTAATATCAGTGACACTGCTTTACCATTTACCTGTTGGGTATGTAACTGCATACAAAACAATACCTTTACAATACATTTTATGATTCCCAACAGTATTTAGACAGTTCAGCCAGTGGCGTAAAAGTAATGAACTTTGGCACTTAGCCCTGCTATCAATACCTATTAATTGTTTTATCTCTGCTTTATTTTAACCTACAAAGGTGTTCATGTTCATATTATATGTTAATTAAATATTTAGATACATACTCAGACATGTGGAAGTACCATTCATTTGTCAGGATTATAACTGAAAAGGTCAAAGGAAAAGAATAATAGAAACTATTAAATGTGCCATTAGATCAGACCTGATCACTGTCTCCATTTTCATGACATTTTGCTCATGATGCAGCGTTTTGTTTAAGTTAAATATTAAAGTTTGAGCTGATGTGGGATCATAGTTCAGTCTGTTGGGGAAAACCAAAAATCACTTGTTGCCACCTAAGGGCATCTCTCCTCTCCAGTGAAGTTAAAGAGCTATCCTCAGGTGGCACAAAGTAACCAGACTGGTTCTTGGAAGATGTGTAAATACACATTCATGAACTATTAGTGTGTTGACACATGAACGGCGCTGTTGTGTGCCAAGGGGTTTTTTCTTGAGTCATCTATGTAAACATACAGTTGTGGAAAAAATTATTAGACCATCAAAAGTAATCAAAAACAATGATTGTATAACCAAGTGCTAACTCCTGTGTGTGTCATGTGACTAAAACAGACAGAAAAGAAAACATGGAATGTCTAAAACCACTGTTTTTGTCAGTACAATGATACAGATATTAATGTAACAACTGAAGTGATTTTGATTATTAGAAAAAAAAAAAACATGGAAAATGGACAGATATCAGCTCTTAAATTAAACTATTATGAGCTATTTTTGTTGTTATCATTACATTTGTCCAAACAAATGTAGCTTTAGTTAAAATGAACAAGAAACTGAAGAAAACAATGATGGTCCAATAGTTTTTTCTGCGACTGTATATGAATAAATTAGATAAAAACATCCACATAATGCCACTTATTTCTACAGGATATCCACCTTTAATGGCTGTGCATCCTGGCCACTGTTTACAGTTGTCAGATCATGTACAAATGCACAGACAGGTGATATGAACTAAGATTTCTATTGATTTCCAAACACATACACTTCTATTTTTCTTTTAATATCATTCATTGCTAACATTCTTAACATCTGTTATACATTTGGATCTCATTCCCTCTCATGCATTAACATTATTTTCACTTTCATGGCGACTTGTCATTGCTGCTCTTTTCCTCCATTAAAGGACTGTCGTAATTCTGTCCAAACTTTACTCACAGTGTACACGGTTTATCCACCAGCTGACTCCAAAACCCTCGGTGTCCTCAGTATATCGCACCGCACATGTTCATTTTAATCCATTTGCAACGTTTCCTCTGTCAACATCGCTGTACAAAAAAAGCAATACGTTTGAGGAAAGTTTTCGACCAAATCCGTGTACCTGAGCGTCAAGGTGGAGAAAGCGAACCAGGTAGAAGCAAAAAGAGGCTGGATATCCGCCCGAAACACGCCCTTCAAAATAAGATACCACAAGTTTATTATAACATACAGAGGAAAAGGAATAAAACAGACACATGACACCACTGTGCCAAGGTGGGTAAACCAGTTTAGTTACTGTTATATTTATTTCGCTATTTGTTCTAAACTTTGAAGTAAAAAAAAAAAAAAAAAAATCAATAAAAGCAAGCAAACAGGTTTAGTTTTATTTGTCTCAAACAAACAAAACAAACAACAATAAAAGCCAACCCGTTTAGTTACTGTTATATATATATATATATATTGCCTCAAAATTTGAAGTAAAAAATAAATAAATAAAGTAAACTAAATTAGTTACTGTTATATGTATTTATTAATTTGTCTGAAACTTTGAAGTAAAACAAAAAACCTTAAAAAAAAAAAAACATTAAAAGCAAACCAGTTTAGTTAGTGTTATATGTATTTCTTTATTTGTCTCAATCTTTGAAGTAAATATATAAAACAATAAAAGTAAATCAATTTAGTTACTGTTATATTTATTTGGTTATTTGTCTCAAACCTTGAAGTAAAAAAAAGAAAAAAAGAACAAAAAATAAAAACGCATAAAAGCAAGAGGTTGATTACATATAAACTGATCAATGGTCATTAATCACAGAAAAAGTGACAAAATTTAATATATTTTACATAAATGTACATATATGAATCAATACATGAACACAATTTGAGAAGGGACAGAAAGACACAAAGGCTTATCTAGTCCTGCCCCGTCCTTACTTTCAGCGTCAGATTCATAACCAAATACATTTCCATCATCAGCAATCTATCACATCAAAATAGATAACAGTGAATAACTAGTCATAGCACCTTTGTATTGGTTGTATCACCATTGCACATCCATTCTGCCAGAAATTTAAAATATACACATACAGACTAACCTGTGCAGGATATAATACATAAACCCTAAACTACATATGATGATGATGATGATTTATTTTGTCTTTTTCCCTTCTGGGGTCGTCACAGCGAATCACATTTGCATGTTGATTTGGCAGAGGTTTTTACTTCGGATGCCCTTCCTGACACAACCGGGCTTGGAACTGGCTTGCGCCCCCTGGTGGCTACATTGGGATATATAGCGTAAAGAACCCATCAAAAAGATCTCCCATTAGAAATACCAAAATATGGTCACTGGAGCGTATCCTGACTACTCACATGTCGCTAGTTCATCACAGGGCTGAACATATAGAAACAAACCATCGCTCTCACATTCACACCTATTGGCAATTCAGATTAACCCATTAACCTGTTAATGCATGTTTGTGTATGGTGGGATGGTACCCAGAGAGAACCCACACAGACATGGGAGAACATACAACCTCTGCACACAAAGGTCCCACCATGGACTGGTGCTGGAATCATTGTTACTGTGCAGCACAAGTGTTATCCACTCTACCACCATGTTGCCTGATATTGACTCAGTATTTATATTTATATATAGTATTTACAACAACGTAAAGAAGACCAAAGCGCTTTACATCTATAAGCATGATTAGAATACATACTGTTGTTATTGGATGTAAGAAACAGTCATTTAATATATTATAATTAGACTAATTGCAAACAAAAACATTGCAATGCATTTACACATATTAATTAATACTTTTATTTGCTGAAAGAATGTAATTATATGGATTATTTGGGTTTGTTTTAGATTTAACTCTTGCTATATAATAAACGACTACTACTACTAATATTAATAATGATGATAATAATAATAATAACAATAAAAATTTAAAATAATAACAATAATAATAATTCTTACGACTTCCGGTGAATGCTATTAAATATTGCTAGTTTGACAAACCGTCATATTCCACATTTGGAAAATAAATGAACCGGACGTTACACCATCACGAATAAATGTTTATTGCCAGACCACGAAGCATGCACAGCTTTAGTTATTTGTACAGTTTTGTGTTTTTGAAATTAATTTAATCGCACGCTATTATGTTCAGTGATTATTAAGACATTTATTTCGAAAGAAAGGGGGCGGATATGTGTGTTTAGTCGGAGGTTCGGATGACATCAGCCGGACAGCTGATGGAGATGTAGCCAAACCAGTCACGAAACCTACAAAGAAAACAGCACTGCTACAAATATTACAAAGTTTTAATTCACGTTTTTATGTCTGAAAATTAGACTCACAGGACTTTGCGACGAAAGTTAACCAAAATGTGTAAGACGGTTAAGCTAACATGCTAGCGGCGGTAACGGTTCTGGGGGTTTACTGATGTTGAACAGTCCGCAGCTGGCTCGTCTTCTCCGGATGTCACGGCTAACAAGCTAACGGTGACCAGCGGGTTACCTCCGGAGTTTGTGGACACACAGCCGGGGGACTTAAGAAGAATGAACGAGACAAGACTCATGAGGAGTACCGGTGGTGTAATTCCAACCATGGGGAGTTCGGGATATTTACATCTGGATGGCTGTAATACAGGATTAGCTTGTTTTGTCTGTGGAATGACGCCGTTCGCTCCATTAATCCGTCGCAAACACGAGTGTCGGTGATGTTTTCGTCCGGTTTGGGACAGAGAAACCAAACGACATTATAGATAAAAACATCTAAATATATCATGAAAAACTGCGACTATCAGCAAATCGACCCGCAGGCACTTCCGACGCCCACCCCGACCCCTCCACCCCACCAGGGAGAGCCCCGAGCCGCGGAGGATAAGCCGAAAACCCCGAGGAGAAAGTGGGAAGTTTTCCCCGGGAAGAACCGCTTCTACTGCGATGGTCGGATCATAGTGGCCCGGCAGAGTGGGGTGCTGCCCCTCACCCTGGGCCTCATCCTAGTCACCAGTGGATTATTCTTTATATTTGAGTAAGTGGTTTTATATGAATATTTCAATGTGCTCAGTACAGTCAGAGAACTCTCATGTGGAGCTGTTTGTTTTGATCACATGGAGCAAGTTATAAATGAAAGGTTAGAATTATATAAGTGTCTGGGGTAAATGAATAGCCTTAGAATTGTGGTTTTAATTGCCTCAGACATTTATTTTGACCTTTATCCATGTCAAGGCTTTTAACCTACATCAGAACCAACCCTACCTACATTTATGTATTCATCTGTCGAAATGCAGATAAGTAAACTCATAGCAACAAGATGTGGAACAAAATAATGTTATTAGTACAGACTGATGGTTAACATTTGACTACTTTAATTGGTCACTTTGAAGAAGAAAATTTGTGAAAATATTAACCCATAAATACCCAGTACTACTTTTTTTGGCACTTCCCTAATGCATTTTCCTCTCTGTTTAATCTTTCTTAAGTGATTTATTACTATTTATCATAATATTATGCTCTATTTGCATTTTTTCCCCCAGTGAAAACCTGGTATTTTCCTATTTTTAATTCACTGAGCTTGTCCTTCAATCAATGGTCTAAGGCTACATTTGAGGATTAATATACCACAAACAGAGAAAACTTTTTTTTTTTTTTAGTAAAGTTTATCATTAACTGAATATAAACCAAGTGTTTTCCATCCACTGTCACTGATCCAAATCCATTGGTTTTACGGGTGAATCAATGTTGTAGAAGATGACAGTGTTTCCACGTTCACTACGGAGCCTCTGAACGTGCAAATGAGTCATATTTGATGACCATGAAAAGATGATAAACTGCATTTTACACAGATTATTTCCATGTATTGATAGTATTCGTAGATCTAAAATTATTAAACATTGTACATTAGTAGATGCTTTGTGTCACTGGCAGATATTTGGGTCTTTATAGGATAAAAATCACACCCAGGTATTCAGAATAGAATAGACGAGAGTAGAAGATGGGGGAAATTCAAGGTGTCCAGCAGATCACACAGTATCCACAGTAAACACAATGTATATTTAAATCTAAAAAGTTGCAGAGTAATGTTAGTAGTATCATAGTAGAAAGTTAAAACAAAGTAAAAGATTGCACACAATTCAGTCCATTTTAGGATATGGGGGCTGTGGGGACAAAGGCTCTCCTGATGGTTAGTCTTTTATCTAAATATGTCAAAAACATTCAGTAGTTGTTTGCTTTTTCCTGTCAAAGCTACTCTGTTGGCTGACCTTTAAACCCGAGTCACTCTAATAAAGTCCTTCATAGAGCTACCCTGCATGAGACCACATATACATATATATTTCAGCTTTAAATTATTTGACCTTAAAAACAACAACAGATTGAGCAAACCTCTGTTTTTCTTTATTAACGATATTCTTTTTTTCTTATAACAGCGTTGTTCATCGTATGACTGTGTAGTGAAAAGTGTGTTCTCTCCCCTAGGATTTAGAAGGTGATTAAAAATACTGAATGCTAATTAAATCTAAGTCTCTCGGTAGCTGACAAAAAGTGGGCTCCATTATGTGTTTTCGAAACTATAGGGGGGACTTCAAAGCTCTGTGCTAATAGGTCAGTCCTCAACAAATCACCCCCCCACCCCCCAGTTCACCTCAGGGATTTTCCTGTAAAATATCACGATAAAACTTCAATTAATTTCATGGTTATTGAAGTGGGGGTAGTATAGCATCTTTACAGTTTTTATCCATGTTCATAATGATTGGGAGGACTTTTTAAGGAAATTAAAATGCTCTTTCTTGGGAAAATATAGTCAGAATGTGGGTTTTTAGCTCTGAAGCTATATTTAGCCAGATCTGTTGGCAGTCAGTTTGCTATGCAGGACCAAAGAACTTTCAGTTATGATACAGCTATATTAACACTGTACAGACATTTGGTTGAAAGAAAGAAAGTAGTGGTGTTTATCATTTTAAAGCAATGTAAATAGAAAGATGTATAAAGTCAGAATGAATGGCTTTGCAATTAGGATAATAAAACCATCTCAACATCCCATTAGATATTCAGTTAAACTACCTTGTTCTGATGCTTTATGAGTTTTAACCAGCCATGACTGATTCTGACAGTAAGGTTTAATGAATATCAATATGTGAAAACCAGCTGTAGTGATCCACACCAATTTATATGTGCACTAGAGATGTAACGATATGAAAAGTCCATATCACAGTTATCATTATTATGGTTGAAATGTGTTCAAAATGTTCAAAAAGTACTTACACTGAAATAAAAAATCAAACTAATAAAATGACTTGCCCAATGTACTTCCTGGTGGCAGAAACATTAAAATATTCTATTATGCATTCAGCTACAGGTTACCTTACACTCACTGTATAGTTGTGGGTGGTAGTCATGGAGATGGCTCATCAAATTTGAAGTGTTGTCTCTCTTCACAGAAACCTTTTTTCTGCATGTTCTGCGGACAGGTTGACCATCTTCAATTAGTTTCCACTCACCATCCTTTAAAACTTCAAAATATGTCCCGACTTCTGACTTTGTCCTTTTTGATGGGGATGGGACTGCCCTTGAGGGTGCCTTCTGCCATGTTTTCAGAGGCCAAATGTTTCAAACTGCACATGTGCACCTAGAGTGCTGCTGTTTCCCCCGGAAATGAGCAGTATCAAAGTGAGTTTTTTTACAGTGCGGTAATTAAATACGCTTTTAATGATGATTATAATTTAAAAAAGTGATACTAACCTTCAGGAATTTCACCACGGTTTATCACTATACTTGTAATTTATACAACCCTAATGTGTACATTTACTTTACATTGTGTTACTTATTTTGGTGCGAATAAACTTGTCCGTTTCTTCATGTTATTGCAAACCATCAAATCTGTCACGGCATTGTTAGCAAACTATGGTTTTAGGTTGTGGTTACAAATCTGATCTGAAACATGTTATCAGTGTCCTGACATTGCAAGATCCCTCTTTTTGTTTATTAATTGGACATGAGCAATATATTACTTCTCTGAACATATACTGTAAGTGGTCCTTGCAACCCCATCCAGTGTCAAAATAATACGCAGGAAAGGTTAAAGCTGTTTTATAACTGAGTGCTAATGCTAACACATTCACCAGACCGAGTTTGTGCCATCTCCAGCCAGTCTGACCCATTTTATCTGTTTCCGTCCTGTGTCCCAGTTGTCCTTTCTTGGTCAAACACCTGACCAGCTGCATACCTGTCATTGGAGGAGTCCTCTTTGTGTTTGTAGTCATCACCCTGCTCCAGACCAGCTTCAGTGACCCGGGTATCCTGCCCAGAGCTACACCAGATGAAGCCACAGACATCGAAAAACAGATCGGTAAGGACCACAACTCTAAGCCTCTCCCAAGTGCTTTTCACCGTGATGTTTGTTATTGTTAAATTTGACCTTGGGGTGCTCTTTCGGCCAGTTTAGGACAGTGAAACGGTCCATCATTAGACTCTTGAGCTCTCCGCTTGGCCCTTGGATTTTTCTAAAGGGAATGTGATCCCTAAAAGTGCCTCAGCTCAGCTCATTTCATTTATGTCCAACTCCAAGGGCGTCCTCTTTGCAGAACAGTGGATAACACTGTTGTGAAAGCTTCCACAGTTCACGAGTGAGATTGAAGCCATTGTTCTGTTTGCATTGGCTGTTTTTCATCTTGGAGCATAAACACAGAGAACAGGTCATTTTGATGTTGAATTATGTTTTTTTTGTACCCATTAAAGAATGATTAACCACGACTTGGTGAAATCACCTACTAGGATGTTTTTGTAACAGAGGTGTCCTGAAGAAGCATGTGAGAAGGCCGTGTGCAGACCCAGTCACCCCACCTGTTCTCATGTCTCCATAACAGGCCTTTTGCATCAGTCTGAAGTCTTGCCAACAGTATGTTTTCTTTCCATATGGATTGGCTCACAGTCCTTGTAAACTCCTACTCGTGTTCAAAGTTGAGCTATGGCAGCGGTGATGTAAGCTGGTTATATTGCCAAATCCTAATGCTCTTATTCCAGCTATTTTAGAAATAAAGACACTGACATAACTAGTTTACGTCTACCTACGGCTCTGCCTAATCAGTTATGCTCAGGCTACATTTGTTTTATATTCATTTATTAAGACTGTTTTTGAGTTTTTTTTCCTTTAGGCTTCAGTCACACTGCCAATTCAAACCCATTTTTGGCATAACCGCATGGATATTGAGAGACCGATGTGCAAAAAAAAACCCTAATTTGTTTATTGAAGGTCATTTCTAATCAGATTTTCAGAAGTGCTTTTTTTTAGTTTGGGTGCTTATTGCCACTCAGATTTTAAGTTTTTCCATGTGTTTATAACTGCGATAAGCCAGGATAATGTAAATCATTGACTTAAATTAGAACTTTACCATGAATGTATCCCACAACACCCAAGCCTGTGTGTCGACTTTATCTATTATAAGTACATTTTGTCTATAAAATGGGAGGGAGAATCTCCTCAGAATCCTACAGGTTCTTAGACATTCTCAGATTGTAATATAGCATATTCTTTAATAGGCTGTTTATATGTCTCTGGGGGCAGTGGGGGACCTCCTGGAGAGTGGGTGTCAGCTCTGATAGGACAGATGATTCTGATCTGTGGTCAGTCAAATGATTGGACCTCAATGTGTCTCTTTGTTCATCCTCACTCTCCTGTCGTGTTCAGATCAGACCGGGAACACCAGCTATCGGCCTCCTCCACGCACCAAGGAGGTCCTCATCAATCAGCAGGTGGTCAAACTCAAGTACTGCTTCACCTGCAAGATGTTCCGGCCTCCACGGACCTCCCACTGCAGCCTGTGTGACAACTGTGTGGGTAAGCTGTGGACACACACCGACACAGTGACATTTAACTGATAAATAATGGAGAAAGGTTTCACTACTAAGTGCGTGGTTTTCCTGGTACATCAGCACATTAGTGGTTCAAGCATAGGTGTGTCCTCATGGACTGTAGTTGCTCCTGATTTTACAGGATTCCCGTGGAGTCTTAAAAAGTCTTAAACGTCTTAAATGTAACCTGTAGGAACCCTTTTATAAACCTCAGCATTAAAAGGCTTCCACTGTGAATTTCTCCCACAGAGCGCTTCGATCATCACTGCCCATGGGTGGGGAATTGCGTAGGGAAACGTAACTACCGCTTCTTCTACACCTTCATTGTGTCGCTGTCATTCCTGACGGCGTTCATCTTTGGCTGTGTGACCACACATCTCGCACTGAGTAAGTTTCTGCTCCGTTGCACAGCTGTTTAATGGACCCAAAGGGGGCAGGATGTTACTGATAGGAGCTGCTATCACACCTGGTGCAAACAGCATTCGCCATTAAGTCTTAATGTTTGTTTTATCCATGAGTGCCAGGCAGACAGGGTTTACCACATCAGAACAGTTGAGATAAGAAGAATATACAGAAAGCTTTAGATAAGTCTCATTCCCATTTGGCAACAAAACACTGCTTTTTTATTTACAACAAACTCAATGAAACCAGAACACTTGAACTGAATTACATTCCTAGGTCGTGTTCTCAAGAATAAAATGATCTCATCCACTATAGACCACTGCTCCCAGATCAGGATAATGAATTTTAACTGTTGGTTTGAGAGCTTTTTCTCCTTCATGACCTCTTGGATCTTGTGTCAATATTGTTTTTGTGTCTCTTTCAGGGGCTCAGGGTGGAAAAGGTCTGGTGTTTGCTCTTCAGGAAAGTCCAGGCAGATATCCTTTACTTGAAAATACTTTCATGAGCCAATAAAAAAAAGAAGCTTTCCCACATTTATTTCCACACACAATGTAATGGTTATCTCCTTGACCTAGTTCTTTACTGCAGTGGAGCTGGTCATATGTTTCTTCTCAGTCTGGTCAATATTGGGCCTCTCAGGCTTCCATACATATCTGGTTGCTTCCAATCTCACCACCAATGAAGACGTAAGTAAGGTTTTGTGAAGTATTTTGGTGTTGTAGTGGTAGAGGTCAATCAAATCTACTTTTTGAAAGTGTAGGTTCAGTCTCAGAATAGATTTAAGATGGAGTTGGGATTTTTTTGGACCAAGCCATTTTTTGACATTGTTACTGTGACTATATGTAAAATGTTCTGCTTCAATAACGTTCCCAATTGACACTTTATGAAAGGGAGTTGTGGCTCAAATTTATTTTGAAGTAAATTTGTGCATAATAATAATAATAATAAACTTGTAACCTTAAAGCTGTGTATGTAGTCTGGTCTTGGTCATGACACTACCTTAGGGTATAATTCTAATTTTAATGTTAGTTTGATTCTAAATGTTTTGCGTCGTCTTTTTCAGATTAAAGGCTCATGGTCAGGGAAGAGTGGAGGAGAAGACGTCACCAACCCATACAGCCATAAAAACATTTTTATCAACTGTTGCTCTGTGCTCTGTGGACCCATGCCACCCAGGTGAGCCCTCCTGGGATCATGATTTGATGTGATGCATGCACTGTTACACACGCAGCCTGTGTTTTTACAGGTGTACAATAGATGCCATATTACAGATACAGAATACAGAGTGATGACTGGTCCTTACATGTCTTTTCATAGAGTTTTTAGTTTGGACAGTGAGTCAAGCATCACTTTATTTACACCACATCTGTGCCCACTCTCAGTTCACCCACGATGGTTTTACAGCTTCACTAATCCAATGGAAAAGAAAATAACATCTATGGTAACGTGATAAACTGAACTGTAAACATAACTGAATATCCATTCTTTGCTCATATCGATACTTGGACTTCTTTAAACCTTTCTGCATGACTAGACATCTCCACTGTGGATGTCAGAAAAACACATAACAAAACACAGAAACTCCTGCAGGTTAAACACTTGAGTGCTGACAGACAATAATAAGTTACTATAGACGGACTTAAGTACAATTGCTAGCCTAGCAACATTATTACTAAGCATGACTCATAGCTATTCATTCATTCATTCATCTTCTGGGTCATGGGGGTCATTTGGAGTCTTTCTCAGCTACTTATGGGCGAAGGAGGGGTACACCCTGGACATGTCACCAGTTCATCACATGGCTGAACATATAGAGGCAAACAATCACTCTTATTAACCTACCAGTGCATGTTTGGATGGTGGAAGGAAGCAGGAGTACCAGAGAGAACCCACACAGACACAGGGAGAACATGCATGACTCATAGCTATTTTATATAAAACCTATCTGTATGAAAACACTGTATGCGTCAAATATGTGTGGGCAGACTGGAAGACATGGGCAGTTATTATGTTAGCTGGTCTAACTGCATATGTATTTCCCTCTCAGACTGCAAAATTCACCATCAGTTTTCTGTGTTTTGTTCCTCTGATAGCTGGTGCTATGTGTAGATTGTACATATGTTTATTGAAATGAACTAGTCGTGTTCATATATTTTGACATTGTTGGTAGATCACCCATAGAAATAGCCTTTCCTATCTGCCTTCCCTGTTAATTATTTAATAAATAAATGTCATCACAACTTTTCAGAGGCTCAGATAATGCCTTCAAATTTTCTAATAAGACAAAACAAAAACAGAATATGTCTCCTACTGGACTTAAGCATATGATTTAGAACCAAAAGTGTTGTAATAATGAAGATTGCTTTTAATTTAATTTAATTCCCAGTACAAGATGCAGCATATGAACGTGTTTTATTTACCATTTCATTCCCATTCCATTTAGATTCCATCACCATCATAACCTGCTTCACTAACCTTAACCTTTAATAACCTTTGTCTGGTTTCAGCCTGATCGACAGACGAGGTTTCCTGCCCGCAGATGAATCTGCTCAAACCGGCGCAGTGGACATCGAGCTGCCTACTCTGGCTGCAAAGAATGAAGCAAACATGGTAGGAAGGTGTTTCCATGAGGCTTTTGGCTTGTAGGAATCCCCCACTCCTGTGAATGCACCCCCCCACCCCACCCTTGTTGCCTGCTGTTGCTCCAAACCCAGCATCTGTCTGTAGCCTGTTGTTTACTCTTGTACAGGTTAAGACAAGTCAGTGCAGAGTTTAATTTAAGTGCAATCACGGTTTTCATTAAAACAATAGTTGCTTTTCCGTTGAACCCCTGAACAGTTTTTGTGCTTACAAGAGGAGTTTTTTTGGACATAACAAACCTGGTGTATTGCATAAAACTGCAATGGAAAGACCTTTTTGTACAACTAAAATGATGAGAACAAAAAAAATGCATGTGACAACAAGTGAAGAAGAGTTTTAAAACAAACACGGCACAGTATGTGTGGACACACCAGGAAATAGTGTAATTATTAAGTTTAGTACGGGATAGAGGGGTAACAAGCATTCTAGATTCAAAACAACAGAGAAATGAAAGCATTTTCCAGGACCTAGAGGGTGCTATGAGAGACAGATGACTATATCTGTACATCAACATGATATTTATGTTTGTTTTTGTTTATGTCGCCATGTTTATGGAATGACTTCTCAAGAAATCCTGCATTTGTGATTTAATGGAAATACCAACATTACCCACTTTTATTTTTTTCCACATTTAGTGAATATCTGTAAAGTTTTGTGCAGATGTCCAATGGAAAAGTGACTAATGAGGTTTATGCTCCATTATTAGACGTCTAATCATATGGGTCTTATGTCATCAGTTCTTTTCAACCAGGAACCCAAAAGGGAACAAAATACTGATATTTGCAAAAACAACAAACCAAATAAGTTTAGAATAAATCTGATGTATATTTTGACTAAACTGTAATACTTGGAAGATCTTAGAATTTTTTTGTCCATTGATCTTCTTTGATTGTCACACAAAATTTACTTCCTCTGAAGATGAACCTGAATGAAACATATGCCACATAATACAGATCAGTTATGTTAATCATAACCATAATAATCATAAAGTTCAGTCTCTTTTTTTCCTTTTCCTATTTTTGAATTGCATATGCAATTAAATGTAGCAAAGACAGAACATTTATTTTCAGTCAACTTTATTAAGATTTACAAGAATCTATAGTTTTATGGACATGGTTAACCAGAACTAACCTACCCTATTTTATGGACTATGAAGCGCACCTGAATATAACCTAAACCCGACACATTTTAAAAGAAATGTATTTATTTATTTAGTTTTTACATATATAGGCCACAGCTGATTATGAGCTGCAGGTGTCCATGTTGATACATGACATATTTACACAAAATTTACAAAAATATTTATTTACATACCTTAACTGCCTTTTTCCAAACACTGCCTGTAACAGGAGTAAAACAGCTGGTTAAAAAACCCCAGAAAAGTCTGTATTTCTTTCTCGGACAGCCAGGTCAATTGTGTTTAACTTAAAAGTTGCATCATATGCATTTATTTGTGTGTTTTCCATGATTAGAGTGTGTGAATGAGTTAAGATTAAAAAGTTTAAGTTTAACTAGTGTCTTCCTTGGCGCATCATCTCTTCCACCTGTCTTGTCTTTTTTTTTTTTTTTTGCGCTTCCTGCTAAGAGCGCCCCCTGGAGACCTTAAAAACATAGTGAAAAATGTGATTGAGTCAGATCTGAGCAGGTGTGTTATGAGTTTGTCACCTCTTACAGGTGTCGTATTCATGATTTAACCTCAGTATGTAGAGTTTTACAGGATTTTGAACCTTTGTAGTCTTTCACGACAGAGTAAAGTAAAAGGCGATAGTAGCTGGTGTTTTCCAACTGTCTTTCATTTTCTGTTTTATAGTTTTTATATCCACTTCATACACTGGTGAAGTTGAATGGAGCTGTGGGGTTCCAGTTGCCTCCTATCATCATCATCATCATCACTGTCTTTACCACTTTTGTTCCTCTTCATGTTTATATCTTTGTTTTATATGAGTTGTGTATATATTTTAATAGGATTTTATACATCACTTGTTTGGCTTATTGTAAAATCGACCATCATAGTTCGTCTAATAAACATGAATTCTTTTTACATTCCATCATGTGTGTTTATTTATTTCACCATTTTCATTTCACTTTATCACTCCCTTTACTGTCCTGGTATCGATACGCCCCCTTCTGTGTGTGTGTGTGTGTGTGTGTGTGTGTGTGTGTGTACGTATGCGTGTGTGTGTCCTCCCGGTCCTAACTTATTGTCCTGTCTGTGGTCTGTCTCTGTGACTGTGTGTCCGTCCACCGACACGAGGAGAAGAAGTGTCTGGACTTTGCTGTGATCTGCACTGGCTGATTAGCTGCATTTATTGCAGGAAAAGCAAAGCTTGAGCTTGGTAAGCCTGGTTCCACAGAGGGACGGACTGTGCACAGTGTGTGTCCACCGCTGTGTGTGCTGCTGTGTCCTGTGGGCTCGCTGCTGTACTCCTGCATGGCTTTACTCTCAGCCGCCATGTTGCATATATAACTGGGTGCATAATTTCACACAATATCAAGTGTACTGTGTGCAAAATAAATGAAGAGTGTACAGGCAGTGAAAATATCACTTTAAAATACATTAACTACTGTAGCGACACATTATATAATAACGGTGCAATATGTAATAATGTAATAATTTTTCACCTCATGCAATAATATGGCACATTTTGTAATAACATATGTCATATTGCAACATTTATTACAAAATGCAGGTGTAACTTTTTTTAAGGAAATGTAACAATTTTGCTGCATTATGTAATAAATCATTAAAATTGATGCATTTATTGGAAAAGTCTTCATACCGGCAGAACAACGTTAAGTGTTCCAGCTTAATTAGAATTAATTTTACAAAACTAGGAGGATGTTTCATTTGTCAAACCTAAATCAAATGTAACTATTTGTAATAATGGAGAATGTGTTTGCAAACTACAGACAAATGCTGCACGAATTAAATATTACTGACAAGAAACTTACTGGTGCACTGGAATTTGGAAGACAATACCTAATGTGTTATTACAAAATATATTCAAGGATTTGATTACAACATGCTGTGTTATTACATAATGAGGTGAAAATGATTACATATTGCACCATTATTATATAATCCGGCGCTACAACCATTTTCATGCCATAGATCTGCACAGTGAAATTTAGTCCAGGTTGTCATGGAAATGTCTGATTCTTGCCGTATACTTTAGTTTTCCCCAACAGTTTCACCTGCTGACCTCCCATACCCCTCTTCTACGTCCATCCAGTTGACCATTCCTTGTCACATGACCTAAAAAATCTCATCTGATTAATCCTCTGTTTACAAAGCAGCTTCCTTTTCATTTCAGCTCTTCTTAAAATGTTCTTGTTTTTCACTTTAGACGTTAAATTCTCTCTTTCTACTTCCAAACCAAACAGGTTCTTCTACTACTTTTGCATTTGTAAGATAAAATAAATATAATAATAAGTAAATTATCAATAAAGACTTGTTAACATACTACATGTTAGTACATTAACATATTAGACACAAGCATCAAGTTTGCATGATTCTCCTTTTCTCTCTCCTTGTCATTTATTTCCTTCCAACAATTTCCCTGGGATTCATAAAGTATTTGATTCTGATCATAAAAATAATGTATTTATGGTACAATTTAGATTTACATCAGTTAGAATTAGTGCCCTCTGGTTGTCTTCCCAAACCAGTCAAGTTGCCGTTTACAACAATATCTGTAACTGTTTTGGATTTAAAATAACTTTTATCAGTTTGATCTGTTGCAGATATGTAATATGTCACCAGTGGCTGTTTAGTTCTTTATAGGTTAACTAGTGCTTTCATCATGTAGCTACACACTCATAATGTATTTTTCTAGACTGTTTTTGTTGCACATTTTGACCAGTCAATAATTGACACAAGTACTGTATAACACACACACACATACTGTATGACACACACACACACACACACACATACTGTATAACACACACATACTGTATGACACATACACACACACACACACACACACACACACATACTGTATAACACACACATACTGTATGACACACACACACACACACACACGCACACACATACTGTATAACACACACATACTGTATGACACACATACACACACTCACACACACACATACACACAGACACACTCGCACACACACACACACATACACACAGACACACACACACACACACACTGTATGACTTTATCATTATGAAATGGTGAATGAGGATGTGACTGCAGATCTATGGTGTGAAACGTGTGGAGCTCCTCCTGTGTGATCCACCTTCAGTCACAGCTTGCCTTTAATTCATCTTGCACAGCTGCTGCTGCTGCTGCTGCTGCTGCTTTCACTGAAGTAACTCCACTGCCTCCTGGTTAACTTCACTGACTTGTCTCATCAGCGCTTGTCTTTCTACCTTTTCCCTCCACCTTTCTGTTGTTCCCTCAGTGCACACAGGGAACTAAAGGTTTGCTGGAGTCGGCCACTCGCTCTCCTCTCCTGTCCAGCTCGTGTCCACAGGGGAAGCCTCTGTCAGCTCACACCTGTCCGGACAGCCGCCCCGCCGTGAACTCTGACCCCTCACCGGAGCTTTCTAAAAGCTGTGGTGTCCGTCACTCGGCCGGCCCCCCAGGTGACTCCTCTCCTCCACGCCGCACCAAGACACGCTCCAAGAAAAGCAAACGAGTGTCTTTGCATATTCCCAACCCGGCCTTCGATGACCCTGCTTCCCCTACCTCTCCAGATGCCGGCACCAGCTCCAAAGCCAGAGGCCACAAGGGGGCCAGCTTTACCCCACTGCACTAAATGACCTGAATGACAGCTTTGTCAAGTGAAAACAAGCATCGTTTGAAGCGTGCATGCTGTGAAACAGTCACCTATTTTTATTTCATGTTAATTCTCTGGAAGTCCTTTGTATAGGCAGTGAGAATGACAATCACAAGTGAGAGGTCAATGTGTAGTGAAAAAGAAACACATAAAGCAAGTTTACCAAATGAGGCAGTTAGTCTGACTTAGTGGATGTGGTTCCATAAAGGAAATTCAACTTTGTCCAAACTTATAACACAGACTGTATTTAAAGATGGACAGTGACACCAGTTCTTACTTTCATGCAGAGACTTATTCTAAAGTCCATGCAGTCATATGGAAGAAAAAAAAGGGAGTTTGAAAAGTGAAAAAAACAACAACAACAGGAGTTATGTGTATGTTTGTAATTTTAATTGTGTGTTATTTAAACTATTTTGTATGGTGACCTTGAATGTCCTCAAAGGCACCTATAAATAATAATAATAACAATTATTATTACTATATGAGCTGACATGTTGCTTGTATGATGCTATTTATAGCCAGAGTCTGTTCAGTAGAGACATTCCAGTCATTTCCATGTGTCAGCCACCTGATTTAGTCCTGTTCTTAAAACATATGAATTACTGAATTGTTATATGAATCTGGTCTGTAACTGGCCATTGTAACTCGGATAACTTGTTAAGAAAAAACTATCTTCAAGATGCTGACTTGAGCATAAATCTGCCAGATGAAATGCACCTAATACTAAATGGCCTCAAGGCAAATGTTTGGACCCACTGAATAACACGGGATGACCTATACCACAGACAGCCACCAGGGGGAGATAAAAAATAATTCTTGTTTCACTTTTACAGAGCAGTCATAGTGTCCATCGTTACTGTAGGGTTTACTGTCAAGTAAATTACAGAAAATCAATTTAAACATGAATTATTCAATCATATAATATGATATATAACTTTATAGAAATTCAATATATGGTAGCCTATTCAATATCAAATGCATTGTGATAAATAAAATGAGTATCACACAAAAACAGATGCTATAATTATACTATTCAGAAATGCTGTATCTAAATGGACACCATGAACCCATATCAATTTGGTCTGTTTGCTCAAAATTGAAACAACCTTTATGGAACCACATGATTCCCTGCTTTTCTTAGAACGCTTTATGGACGTTTCAGGCCCCAGAGAGGAACAGATGAGGCTTATTTTGGTTGAGAAGATTGTACTTCAGCTTGTGGTGTATAATGAAAAGCACAAGAAAACGATTAGAAGCAGGTAAACTGCTGTAGGGCCTTGTATCTTTCTGATGACTCTCATGTAAAACATGGATTTTGTCAGCATGTCAGGTCCACCAATTAATGTGAAAAAGTGTTTTTGTTGTATCAGGTGGACAATTATCAAAAACTAGCTTGTATAGCTTTTGTGCGGAGGGTGTGATGCCAGAATTTGTGTGCATCTGTGCAGAAACCAGCTGCGGCTAAAAGGGAAAGTCCACCCTAAGTATAGAATTCACAGATGTTATTTCTATATTCTGGTGCTGCCACTCGGTTTATAGTGTGAATCTGAGACACTTTCTTCCAAAGCTGAATAACGGGGACAGTTTGTAGGGGTGATGTCATCTTCAGACGCTTAAAGCATTCTGTCGGGATTAAGAGAGCAGTTATGGAGGACATTGACACATTTAACACTGTGTTCAAAACTGTAGGAAAAACTGAACAACTAAAAAAAGAGCCAGGACAGTTGAGAACATCAGCATATGACTCCAAAAATAGCATACGTGTAGGTTGAAAGTGGGTAAATGTGTAGACAAATACATACAGTCACGGAAAAAAATTATTAGACCACTCTTGTTTCCTTCAGTTTCTTGTTCATTTTAATGCCTGGTACAACTAAAGGTACATTTGTTTGGATAAATATAATGATAACGACAAAAATAGCTCATAGTAGTTTAATTTCAGAACTGATATTTATCCATTTTCCATGTTTTCTTGATAAAAAAAAAAAAATCACTTCAGTTCTTACATCATTATCTATGTCATTGTACTGACAAAAACAGTGCTTTTACACATTCCATGATTCTTTTCTGTCTGTTTTAGTCACATGACACACACAGGAGTTAGGACTGGATTGTATAACTATTGTTTTTGATGACTTTTTATGGTCTAATGATTTTTTTCCTGTGACTGTGGAACTCCAAATAAGTGATGCATCCATCCTGAAATTATAGTCCAGTATTCATCAGTATTATTTATGAGTATGTTTATGCTGTTTTTATGGTGTTTTGTTGGTAACTAGTAGCAGGCTAGATTCAGACTTAACCTCAGTGACTTAAACTGTTTACTAACACTTTTTGGGAATGACACAAGGTTTGTTTCGGCCGAAAGTTTTAGAATTTTGTAAGTTTCGAAGAAATTCAGTGGTAATTAAATTACATGACAACAAGCAAAGAATCCACCTGTATCATTCCCATTTTTAAAAATTTTTTTTTATTTAACCTTTATTTAAGCAGATGAAATACCAACACTTTTGACCATGAGCTCAGAGCCACTGTGGCCAGCAGGGGGCCCTCAAGAACCCTGAAAATGTCCCAAAGGAGAGCTAGAATTAACTTAAAAGGTTAATCATAAACAATATTATGGTGACAGAATGGTTAGTTAACACCACAGGTTTAACCAGTGTACATCACAGCTTATGTGACATCTCCTCTTAACCGATGAACAAAGAAATCAAACACCAAAAACTATGTGATTACACATAACAGACATAAAGTGATGAAGTCCCACACCAAAAGGAACCTTATTTCAGAAAAAAAGGTAAATCATTGACAAGAAACAAATATTCTGTTTATTTTAGCTTTGAGGTAATGTCTAATGTTATGCGGCTTCAGTTTTCACTCACTTGTAGCTCCACTGTTCATGTAGGACAAATCAGCTGAAGTTTATAGGACTGGTTTGATGTAAACTTGTCTCTTGTCTCGCTTTTAGGGACTGGACATGATTCATTTGAGTTACTTATGTGAGATTTAAAGCTTAAGACTTGACTTTGCTGAGACATACTTAGAGCTCTGCCTTAACCTATTATTAATTTGGAATGCATATGTGATTAAATAGTTATTAAATATCACTAAATATATATTAAGCTGTAATGTTAACTTATACTATTCAACCCTACTTAAACCCTGAAGTGATACGGCCCACATTATTGATTGTGAATTCTAAATTGGTGTGCATTTCCCTTTTGAACGACAGCTGGTTCAGTAAGTGTGTATCAGTGTGTGTTTTTCATGCTGTAAAAATGGCAGTGAATGCAAAAACTGCATGGTAGCAACAACATAATGTGTTTTACGGTACTTTTATTACCCACACTATCATGACATTATATGCCTCCGCCGTCCCCTAGCGAGGCTGTGTTATGGATTCCTAAATATCATTGTATACCTGAGCCGAAGCATTGCCTCTGTTGCACCAACCCCTGCGTGTGTTTTTCACAAATATCACACAACCATTCAAAAGGACCCTGTCACTTTTCTAGTTCTTACTCACACTTGTGTTGTCTCGGCACAGCAATACCTGTTTTCTCTTCCTTTTAAAGTTGTTTTTTTTTGTGTGCACTTGGACAAATCTAATATGTGAACGCAGGATGTATTGTTCTCAGGTGGAAAAGTGTCAGTATGCAAGTTCTATGTGACATATATCATGTTTCTACACATTATACCTGATACTGAAGGCAATAGTTGCATAAAGATGCAATGATCTGAACCATTATCTCCACGCACTTAAATGTAGGCTTGTATACACACACACACACACACACACACACACACACACACACACACACACACACACACACACACACACACACACAC
>JAPSES010000058.1:4726609-4739238 GCA_029822895.1 Maxillicosta whitleyi
AAGATTTAACATTTTTAGAGAGAAGTTCAATATAAATCTATGGGACACCCAGTGGCTGTCATCGGTATTACACTTTATTACACACTGACCACTTATTTTTAGGTGAACATAAATCAAAACAAAATTATTAGGAATATTCCATCCATCCATCACAATCCTTTTATATTTAGTCATTATATTAATGTATACAGTTAGAATCCCTTACCTCCCTTTAAATCTTAAACAGAAGACTTTTTGTGAAAACTTGGATTGAGACTATTTTTTTTGTTCTTGCTTTCTCTCTTTTTTATTTACTGAATAGGTTTGGATTGTTTTTTTCTGTACACTTTTCTTTACTTTTTGGTATTAGGCTTCATCTTAGAACACTTTGTCATTTCCTAGTGCATGAACTCTCTTGAAAACTATGATAGAAGGGGTCTATTCTTATGAAAGCAGGCTTCAGTGTTGGACTCTCACGACTTTTGGTAGCTTTACGTCCTCTAATTGCGCTTAACTAGTAATTAACATTTTTCCTACACGACTTGAAGCAGTCATCTAAAGCCGAGGAGGCGGGTGTGTGTGTAGGCTGATTGTAGTCTCGTGCATGTTGCAGCCCTCATAAATCTCGGTCCAGCCAATGGGAATGCGCACTTTAATCCCTGCTCAGTAAAAAACCTGAGTGCGTCCGGAGGCGGCGGTAATCTATAGAGGGAGTCAACGGAGGCAGAGGCGCACAAAAGAACGCAGAGACGCACTGGAAGTTTCCCTTTTGGAGATGTTAACAAACTTTCCTATCGCTTTTTTGCGTTCCGGAGGGTTCTGAAACAAGAGTCTATTCCAGGACAGACGGACAGAGTGACACCCTGCTGTCTGTGCGTAACGGCGAATCCTCACACATCGCAGGTTTTTCAGGGGGGAATTGCGCACCGCCACATTCTAACTTTTACGCACTGTCTGGACGCCCCGTTGAGTCCGGTCGTCATGTCCTCCGGTGATGCCTCGGAGCTGAGTCGGCGGGTCAGCGTGCTGTCTTGGGATCAGGTGCGGCGTCTGGACTCCATCCTGGGAGAGAGCGTCCCGATCCACGGCCGCGGAAACTTCCCCACACTGTCCGTGCAGCCCCGACAGATCGTTCAGGTGAGATATTTACATTTTTCGGAGTTTATCACTTCAGGATGCAACTGATGTGCGTCACCTGGTTAAAGTAATAAAGAAAATAAAGTGATTTTATTATTTGTTTTGTGCGCTTTTATATAAGGTTTATTTTAATTTGGTAAATATAGACTGTAACTGACTTTAATGGTAACTTTATAAGCGACTCCTATGGATAGCTACTGTATAAATAATCAGTTCCTGTTGGCAAATGTTAGTAGCCATGCCATCCAATTCAGCCTAAGTAACAAGCACATGTCATAGTAATATAGGAGACGTTGACACAAAGGCACAGTCCAGTATATATAACACATTTTGACAAGTTATGAATGGATCAGTCAGCTGTTATTGTGTGGACTGTGCTAAATGAGTCACTCACCTGTAGAAAATCCCTGTGTGTTACATAACTTGAGGGAAATATGGAGTTATGTCTGAACCTGTCACTTTTCAATTGAGTTTTACCTGCTAAATATATAGAAAACAGTCAAATTTTAATTAACGTATTGGGATACCTCCTAAGTCGACCCCATAAAACCTGTCTGCCACTGTTTCAAAACACATTCATGGTATGGTGAGTAGTTTTGGCAGTGCTGATTACACTTTAGAAGACATTTGATCACTCATAGTCTTAATACAGACATAAGAGAGGAATGATCTAACGCCATGACTTCAGTTTTCCACTAGCTCACTAATGCTTCTGCTCCTTCAGTCATTTTTTTTTTTCACAGCTCTCGTGAAAATGAGGGAGATGGAGATAATGACCGAGCTACAGAATATTTGCCCGGGATGAAACTTATAGTGGAAAGGGCTGAAACTTTCCTGGGTATTAATTAACCGTCTTTCCTTGTAATCCAGGTTCATATTTCCCTTGAGTGAATTACATTTTCTGTGGTGATCCTGTAGGGAAGAAAGACCCTCATACACACAGAGACACACACGCACGCACACGCACGCACACACACGCACGCACACACACAAACATAATGTTTCAAGGGCCTCTATAATCAGAGAGGCCCCTACCATCTGCTCTGAACATCCCCACTAATGTCTTTCCCTCATTATACAGCCCTGTAGACAACAAGGACCCCAAACATTTTTCTTTCCATGAAGCAGACTCCTTTTTAAAGAGCTTTCAAAGACCAGCTTCTGGAAATTCAGCCCCCTCTTTACCCAGTATCTGATTAAGAGGAACCACAGTTCCCTCATGGCTCCGTTTTCTTTCATGGTTGAGTGCTAACATGCTAACACATTGCCTGCACTGTCTTGTATGTTTAGTATAATGATAGATATTATATTCATATTTGTCCAAACTGGAAGCACAAACCCCTACTAACATTTTTTTTTTGTAAACAGAAGACACATTTAATAATTACTTTAAAATAATAAGTCACTATTAAGTTATTATTCATCCAAATGTGTATGGAGAAATTTCATGGTGCTATAATAATTATTTAGTTAATGATAGCTTTTTTTTTTAATAATAGAATTATCCAAATTGGTGGTGCAAAACTTTGCTAACAAAAGAGAAACCAGCATGTGAGACTGTTTTACCTATATAGCAAAATAAGTATGTGTTAAATCCAACAGTTTTTGGTGCAAAATAATTTTGGGGCTAGTAAAATTGCTATAAATATCCATCCAAACTGCACAAATCACTGCTAATAGCTTTTGTAAACATTTCTGAAATAGAACTTTTCTGTTAAATAAATGCATCTTCTGTAAATACTGATGTAAAAAGGCATGAATAGGAACTTCCTTGGCACTACAATAATTGTATTAACAAGTAAATCTGTTTTAAGAAAGCAAAATTTGTCCAAATTAAGAGTACAAATTCTTGAAAATGGCCTTTTGTAGAGAAAAAGGCATATTTTGAAATCTTACTGACATTTTTGTTTCTGTATTATTCATCCAAAATGTACTGAGTTTTCATGTGCAACAATAATTATATCATTTTAGACAAAGAACAAATTTGTCAGTCTTGTCTTTGTGACCAAAAGCTAACTTTGAAATCCAATATAGTCCATTTTCTGTTGCCATAATACTCATCTATCTTAAGATATGTAAAATAACAGCTAATAAATTACAATAAGCCTCTGTGCAGCTGTGTCTAGTTGTTATACTTACAATAAGTCATACTGAAAGACCAAAACCAATGTTTTAGCCGCTGAATAATAACTCTACATCAAAGTTAATCATTTTTACATCACACTTTTTGCCTGCAATATGTCACCATGCAGTGATAACATTATGTGACAACAATAAAAGCTGACGCCATGTTCACTGTCATGGAATATGTCAGGCAGGTTTCAAGTCTCAGCAAGTTGATTTTTATACCATATGGACGTGAGTGGAATCCAGTGGCTGCATGGAAAGGCGGAAAAATAACAAATCTAAACCACTCCGATATGTGATGGAAAACGGGTGACAGTAATGTGAGGTGTTCGTGATCAGTAAATGGGCTAAAACATGTGAAAACCACCATCCTGCTCCTTTAGTGTCATTTATTTTTAGTGCCAGACAGAGCAGAGCTTTCCACCTGAGACTGAGGGATGATCTCAGAGCCGGTCTTGTCGTCACCTAGTGGCTGAGGTGACCATAAGATCCCACTCCCACAGAGGCAGAGGAACCCCTCTCAATGGTGGGTTTGTCTGAGGGCCACATTTAAATAACATCTGTTTGTGGTCTGCCATTGAATGAGCCAGGGGAGTATGGACGGAAACTCTAACTCCTATATTCTCCATTTAATTTAATATCAGCAGTATTCAGCCCACAGCAGGGCTATATGCTCACCATACAGTACGCATTCCCTCATCCCACTATAGGTCCTGGAGGCACACTCAACAGCATCATACCAAATGATAAACACAGATATCTGATGGATGAGTCATATGTTATGTAATTTGTCGAGTGGGTCATGTGTGTGGGTGGAAGTATGGAGACCAGTGTTTTTGTTGGCTACTGAAGTGGTCATCTCGCATTTCAGTTCTTCCAGTACCACGTATAAAGTAAATTGTTGCGACTGTTACATTTTTGAGACCTACCCATTGGCGTGCTTTCACCATTGTGTGTGTGGGTTTTTTTTAATCTGGAAGTGGTATTCCGCTTTCCCCGATGGTAGTGAGCGGCTTTGGAGCAGAAAGTGAGGAGTGGATTAGTGCCTGTAATAACACTGGACTTGTGGGTCAGGCTTGACAACGTATCACTGTGGTAAGTGAAGACCAGTCGCCTGACTCCACTGTGGCCCTTGCCAGACTGTAAACTGACTCCTCACTGGCCTATTGTTGAGATTGAGCAACATGAAGACGCCACATGCTCCCAATCTCCCAGGAATGGGAACACTTAGTTTTGAGTGTTGAATAATCATTTTCATCTTTAATATTCTGCTGTAACTTTTCAACACATCATTATTTTTGCAGTTTTGGACCACTCCAGTGCTATCTCTCCACCTGAAAGTTCCACTATTGGAGTTTTTATTTGTGGTTTGTTCAGCCAAGTTTATAATTTTATTAAAATGTTTATCAGTATTATGGTTTTGAGGAAGGATATGTTGTTTATATTGAGATTATTCATATCCCTGAATACATGATAATTTCTAGTAGCCTGGTTACTCTGTTTGTGCAAGCTTTACAGCATAAATAACTTAATCTGATAGTCTCAAAACTGTTTGTCTTGACTTGATTTGATGTGGCTATTAGAGGTTACAGTGGTGGTTTGGATAGAGCTAATGTCATAGCAATAGTTTGGAATGCAAAAAACTGATTAATAGCCCCTCAAACATACCACCAAAAACAACATATGAATCAATCAGCAGATATATCCAGAAGAGAATATTAAAATGTTTGTCTATTTGATATCCATGTGAATCCATTAAGCCTGGATGAAAAGCCATATATTAGCTTTCAGATAATCCTGCCCAACAATAATAGCTTGAATAACATATTATCGCTAAAGTATCCTGGTCTCTTTTAGCTGGGTTTAAGGGCTTACCCGGATTGATCAAATCAGTATTCTTTAGGTCAGAGGGTCTACAAAGAAATAGTCTGAAATGATAGTTTTTCATTATCTTGCTGAGAGCGAAGTTGTGTATGTGCTAGCTTAATGAAAAGCTAATGATTAGCTTAGCATAAAGCTTATAGAAGAAGACACCTAATAGTTCCATTTAAAATTGAAACATGACTAGTAGGTCGTGAAATATGTGTTGTTGCGATTAATGTCCATGTAAATGTACTCACATGTTGGTTTATATTAACTTTAAAACAGGAATTTTATTCTATTAATGTGTATTGTTTCTGTTTAAGTTTTAACAATGTGAGTAGACCTTTTAGAGCAGAATAGCTCGATAGATACTGTATCAGGTAGCTCAACAACAACAACAACAAAAAAAACCTGTCCGACTGAAACAGTCTTACTGCTGTGGAAGATGTTGAATACAGTAGCTTGATATTACAACTGAATCACAAGACAGTAGCACAGTTCATGTTATAAAAGGCATGATATAAAAGGGTGCTTATTCTGACCATAGCTTTCGATCTCACCAGTTTTATCTTACATGGCTCAAAAGGCCATTACCTCAAAAATCTCCCCAAATGGGTCCCTTGGATAGAATCCTATCAAAGTTTTAAGGTCCCGAGACAATAACACATCTATGAACCCTTGAAACAGTTGAATAAATTCTTCACTGAATGGCATCAATTTCAGACTGTGGGTCCGGCGTCAAATTTCAGCCCACATGACTCATTCAGGTCTGAGCGTACAGGTGAAATGACCACCCGTGCATAGGAAATTCAAGGAAGCTATTCAAATCAAAGGAAAAACCATCATCATTCCCCCCGTTGCCTGCCAAGCTACTGTACGACTCACTGGCTGGGTTAGTTTTGGAGTGGACACGAAGGTCAGGGACTCGTAACTCCTCATTTGCTGTCACCATTTACTTGGCAGAGGGATAATCTGAATCACTGCCCAGGGCTCTCATTGGCGTCCAGGGGACTATGGGCTGGCAAATGGCTGGGTCATTTCATACTGCCATAATAAAAACACATTCAGGCCACAGCTTAAATGAAATACTAAAGGAAACTATTGAGACTGTAGAAGGAAAGTGGAGAGACTGTTATGCATCGCCAAGGCGTTGTCAACACCAGACAGTCTGGTGTGTTTGCGGCACTTTTTACAAGGGTTTGTGCTTGAACGTCGGCGGAAGTGTCTCCCCTCGCTCAGCACACCAGGTGCTGGTGCGTCATGTGGGAAATGTACTGGCCTGTTTTATGAGGGGATGGCGGGGGTGGCAAAGCCCGGCTTCCTCATACGCTCTTTTCAAGGACCCCTAGACGGTCAGATTATGGCCCGCTGTTAAATCAGACCAACTGTTTAAGTGTAATGTCCGGGCAAATAGCACTGTGGGTTTCCTTCGCTGGATGCCCACTTTGCTGTGTTGTCCGGCGCCATCTGAAGCCGCGTGTAGTCTCACTGAGCGAAGCAGGTTTGAGCTCCTTGAATCCATTTTGTCACGTCATCTCAGGCTTTTCCGTGGTTTTCATAGGATTTTGGTGCACTATAGATTGTAACGTTTTCCTTGTTTATAAGTACACAGTTTGGTGTTTTTCCATATTTCCTAACACCATATCTGTGTACAAAATGTGTGTACAAAATTTTGCAAAAGCTTGGGCAATAAACGACATCCAAATACCTTTACGACAAAACTTTATCCACTGGAGACCAACTCTATTCTGTCTGGTTTTGGTGTAGGCGGTGCTCCAAGTGGCTTGGGCCGGTGCCTAAACCTCATGAGGGTTGGGATAAACACAGATTTTATCTTTCCTAAGCCTGATTAAAGGTGGCAATATAAACAATTTAGTGTCAACATTATTGTGTTTCCATGGTTTTACTACAATCTAATGACAAAAACAGGTGGTTTTTCTTTTTAGAGTCAGGTGGAAAGACAGGGTTGCACAAAAAAGGATTAGTTTAAGACTAAAAATACTTGAAGTTTAACAAAGCTGTGTTAAAATGCCTAAACAAGTCAATCTTTAGTTAGATTCACTTGAAATAATTTTTATTTGACTAGTAATGCATTTGTATTTATTAGCACTATTTTAAGACAAACTGTGTTTTTAAGATTTTTTAAAAAAATATTTTTTTATAAGATACTGCTACTTGGAATGTAGCTGAACAAAGATTCAATGTATTGTTTATCAGTTTTATTAAATATTTAGGTTTGAATGGTCAGTACAACATGTTTAAATGTTAAAGCTTGAAAGTCATAGCAGTTGGTACAACCCATTCTGCATGTATGGAACTGAAGATAAATAGATTTCCTTGTTTCACATTTACATTCACAAAATGTTGATAAATCTTGTGATTTGCCAACATTGTTATTAAACAACATTATTATTATTAAAAGATATTTTCCTAGCTTTTCATAGCACATTAGCACTTCCTTTATAACTTTGAAGTTGTAGAGTTCCATTAAAAAGGGATTTATCGGATTAAGTTTACACCCTGTATTATGATACTGTATCTCAGCTTCTAAAATAGGATTAACATGCCTGGATAGATGTCTTTCTTCATAGATTGATAGCTGTTTGGGAAACTTCAAGTCCCCAATGGCTCAATGAGAGTTGTCTAACAGACAGCTGTGTTTTGTATTTCTTCAGAATTGGCCTTGTTTGGCTGTTTTTTTCTGCTTTTATAGTGTCATCTGAGTAAAACAACAGACAGAATGCATAAACATCTCAGCTGTCTGTAGCTCAGCATTTTCTCAAGTATCACAGCAGTGCCGCATAGTGTGTGTTCCAATACACAGATAAATCTTTTTCCTGCCAAACAGTGTTTATCCGACAGCAAAGAGATCAAATTTGGCCATAGGCCACAAGTTTAAAAGTTCACAGCTGAACTCAGTTTTTTTTTTCTTTTGAGAGCCTCTTAAAATCTACATGCACTGACTTGTCACTAACCACACTTCATATATCAAAACTCTAATCTAGTGGTACAGGTATTCAACCCATTACAGATGTACTGCTCAGTAGTGAAGGCATCCTCGCCCTTTAGGCAGCAGGTCGGATTAATGACACCACCTTTTTGTGCAAAGATCACATCCCCACATCCTCATTGCTGCTGCATTGTTGACAGCCTTTCCTTGAGCAATATACTGAAAAATACCTGCTGCACCAATCTGAATGTGTTGGTATGTGACTGGATCAGCTTCCTGCAGCTTCCTCCTTCCTCCAAGAGCTGAAAGAAAATATCTATACACAGAGTTGTAATGTTAGGTTTGGGTCAAAAATACTTTTTTCTTGAATGGTAAATGTTGTATTTGTTGTAATTATTATAGTCTACCGCTGTTAAAGGGCATATGAAACATTCATATTAGATCATACAGATAACAAATACATAGTTTAGAGTTAAGATTGTAAAGACTAAAAAGAAGAAATCAGGTGGTTATTTGCCATTTTAAACAATTCTTTATGGTCAGATCATGAGAAACATTTGTTAAACAACTACAAATGTCAGTTCAAAATCATTAAAAAAAAAAAACCCAAAATATTAAAAAAATTTTGAGCTGTAACCCAATGTGTATGAAGGTTTTATTATTTATGTGATAAACTTCCTGAAATCACATTTAAAAATAATCTTTGCTTTATAACATACCATATTTTCAAAATTTGGCAATACACAAGCTCACTATCTTCTTTGTTCTGGTTTTTGTTTCTATTTTATGTAAAAGTTTATTTATCATACAGTGACTTTCACTGGAATGTTACTGTACTTGCTTTGCCAATAGTTTGTAAAAGATGCACGATTCCATCTAAAAAGATACGAAAAAGCAAAAGCATTTGTTTTATGTAAAAAAAATTATTTTATTTTGCTCATCGATTAAATAAGATTTGAAAAGAACAGGGTATTCAGGTCAACATAAGTCTGGCTTTCATCTAAACTGTCTTTATTTAACCAGATTATTCTCCACATGCTTTAATAGACTGAATTGACAGTACTGTAGAGTCTTTTTCATTGTGTGTGCTTCAAGGCATCGTGGCTGTGCTTTGGCTTGCACAGACTTGTATTTTGCATGTGAGGCTGCTCTGATTTTTATCTGTGTGTGGATACATCAGTCATATTTCTGCTTCCGTATCTTTCAGGTGGTCAGGGCTCGGCTGGAGGAACAGGGCGTGGTGGTACGTGATGTTAAACTGAACGGATCTGCAGCCAGTCATGTGCTTCACCAAGACAATGGCCTGGGCTACAAAGACCTGGACCTGATCTTCGGCCTGAGTCTCAGCGATGACAAAATCTTCCGGCTGGTTAAAGACGTGGTGCTGGACTGTCTGGTGGACTTCTTGCCTGAAGGGGTGTGCAGGGAGCGAATCACAGCACTTGCACTGAAGGAGGCGTACGTCCAGAAACTGGTCAAAGTATGCAACGAGACGGACCGTTGGAGCCTCATCTCCCTGTCCAATAACACCGGCAAGAATGTGGAGCTCAAGTTCGTGGACTCTCTTCGAAGGCAGTTCGAGTTCAGTGTCGACTCTTTCCAGATCACTCTGGATTCGTTGCTGCTCTTTGACCGCTGCTCGGAGACGGCCATGTCCGAGACCTTCCACCCGACGGTGCAGGGAGAGAGCATGTACGGGGACTTTGAGGAAGCTCTGGGTCACCTTCGCTCCAAGACTATCGCCACTCGCAGCCCAGAAGAGATCCGAGGCGGTGGGTTGCTCAAGTACTGCCACCTGCTGGTGCGTGGTTTTCAGCCATCTTCTGAGGCTCAGATGAAACAAATGCAGCGCTACATGTGCTCACGCTTCTTCATCGACTTCCCTGATATAAGCGAGCAGCAGAGGAAACTGGAGGGTTATCTGCAGAACCACTTTGCGGGGATGGAGCACAAGCGCTACCAGTACCTGGTGACGCTGAGGCAGGTGGTGGACGAAAGCACTGTGTGTCTGATGGGCCACGAACGCAGACAGACATTGGCACTTATTTCCGCCCTGGCGTTGCGCGTCATGGCCGAACAGAATGCAATCCCCGCTCTAGCAAACATCACCTGCTACTACCAGCCCGCCCCATATGTCAGAGACGTCAACTTCAGCAATTACTATGTGGCGCAGGTTCAGTCGCCGATGGCTGCCTGCAGTAACTCTTATCAGACGTGGCTGCCTTGCAGCTGAGCAAGAACTTTGGGGAAATCTGTCAAGCTTTTCATTTTAACTTTACATTGATGTAAACAGCATTTTACTAGAATGCTGATACTTTTGTAGCAATGTGGGCTCTTTGGTTTGAGACCCAATGTGGACATATAGGAATTAAGTAGGGATGCAATGAAATTCTGGGCTGATACTGATGTGTAAAATAAGGATTTGGCCGATAGCAGATGCCAGTGTTGTTGAAAATGATTTATGAAATGATTTATTCTCCCTTTTGTGTTGGGAAAATAAAGAAATCTTCCTCACAAAAAAGAACTGAACTGTTTTAAACCTTGTAATAGCATTAAGGTTAAGACTAGATTTACAAAAGAAGAAGTTTAAGGCCAAAATACACAAGTTAGGCTTCTTTTGAAAGTGAATATCATAAGCTTTTGGGTTTAGCATATGGCTAAAACATGACTTGCATATATCCCTAACGCTACATAAAATTGTTCATTGAACCTTCAATGAAAGAAAACAGATCAACTTCGGCTGCTGCTATCGGTGAAACTCGTCTTAATTGCAGATCAACAATGCTGATGTTGACCAATACCAGCTGATATACCAGTGCATTCCTTGAATTTATACTTTTTTTTTTTTTGCCAAATTATATATCAAAACCATTCCACTAAGTTATATTGATTAATACTGCTGTAAAAATACAAAAAAAAAAAAAACTCGAGCCATTCTAATTAAAACTTTTTTTTTCCCTTTCGTAACATGGACATGTATAGAAGAATATGAAGGGTTGATGTGTGACTGAGGAGCTTTTTCTTGTTTCTTGTCTGGTGGAAGCTTGTATTGGGTCTATAATGAATTGTAAATAGTTTGTACGAAACCAGAAAGCTGTTTTTTTTTTGTTCTGTCTGTGGTTTCAGCTGACCTGACTGGGAGAAAAAAAAAGGACCAAAGAAATACTTTCTTGTGTAGCATGATAAACAAAGACTGTATGTGGTTCCAAGTGCCTGAAATTGACTGTCTTTATAGTAGTTGCTATGTAAGAATTGTTTTTGAATCTTTTTCATCCAGGTTACTGTACATTTCTATATCCAGGGTCAGGGTATTTGTTTTTAAAATCATTAAAATATCAAAATTGAAAGATGTGGTACACTGGTCTTTCTTTACATTACAAGTTCAGACAAGTGGAATGAGCACAAAATGTTTCATTATGCTCCAGTTGACTCAAATTAGACTGTAGATATGTGGTGAATATGTCCTCTATCTCCATTCTCTGTATCTCCCTGTCTCAGTTTCTGTCTCCCCAAAGATCTCCCCCTGTCTATCTTTCACTATCTTCTGCAATCACACACAAACTCCTCAGTGTGTTGCCTGTGTTCCCTCAGCCAGACACCGACTGGCCTTCACACAAACACTCGCTTGTTTAAGCTCTGTGCATTTTTTCCCCGAGAAACGGATTCCCCTGAGCTCAAGCCCCCATACATTAGCCATTTCCTTTCACTTGTGTGCATCTAACAAGGGGTTTCCTTGGCCTCATTCAGAAAGAGGAGACTGCTGTTGCTTGTCTTGGATGAGTTGAGCTCTGAGGGGGCAGCTGAGGACCAGGTGGTGAAATGGGATTGCTGGCTTTTCAGCAAATGTAATGGTGCATTCCAGAACTTCTCCTTCCTGGATCATCAAAATGCATTTCATACTCACTTTTCTTCATTTTCTTCTCCGGCATTTCTTGAAATTTAGTAGAGTGTGAAATGGCATATGGCTGGGGCACACATGTTTACTGCTGCTGCTGAAAGACACAAAGTGCTAAAGCTGAATATTTTTAGCTGATTTCTTTATAAAAGTTAATTTGTGAGGGAAGTGTCTGGTGGAGTGATTAAAGGAGCGAGATAGAAGTGCAACATGGGACTTTTCCCTCCCTGGATTAGCCGTCAGATTCGCCTCCCAGCTGCTACAAAAACACTAGTGGAAACATAGGACACCTCAGGAGAGATCTACCAGAATAAACACGCTTCAACTGAGCTGGAGCTCGACTCATCTTTAACAAACCAGTGATTTTTGAGTCTGGTGGCCAGACCCCAAGAGTCATCCAGAGATGTGTGATTAATGTCTCTGACAAAATGTACAAACATCTACCGAGTGTTGTTAAGTGGAAGTGTTTGATGCTTTAAACCCTTGTGGTTGCAAAATTAAACACTTAAACAGAACAGCTTTTCCTGCACAGAGATGCAACACAGATACAAGTAGTGGTTTCGGTGCGTGAAACACTTAGGGATTAAAAACATACACTGCAAATATGTGTTAATTAAACACCCACAGTGTTGAAATGAACACTCATAAAGAATATATATATATATATATATATATATA
>JAPSES010000058.1:4739338-4750516 GCA_029822895.1 Maxillicosta whitleyi
TAATTAAACACCCACTGTGTTGAAATGAACACTCATAAAGAATATATATATATATATATATATATATATATATATATATATATATATGCAAGTTTTAATTGGTTCAACACTCTTCATTGTTAAAAAGTTACACTACACAACACTTTCCAGTGTTGGATCCAAACTACACTAGTGTTGATGTTGAAATGTATTGTCAAAAGTGACACTTTTCTACCAACACCAACACTAGTGTGGTGTAGAATTGTAGTGTTGAACCAAATAAAACTGGGTATTAATCTTTTAAGATTTTCAAAAGTGTTATTTTAACACTGTGGACACATATAGACACTTTGCAATTGACAACATTTTTGCAGTGTAGATCGTTACAAATTCTCGATCCTTCCCTTTTCTCACGGTTCTTTCTAACCTTTTCATGCATTAATTTTGAGAAAGACAGCTGAATTTTTATCCTGCGTTTTTTTTTTTTGTTTGTTTGTTTGTTTTTTTAATTTCTGTTTAGTTCATGAGAAAAAATCAATGCGATTGAAATATTTTTAATGAACCTATGTCCACTCAGCTGGACACCATAAGTGAAATTTTTAAAGCAAAGAAAAATGTATTAAAACCATCCTCAGAAAGTGACTGAGTGTGTGAAAGTAATGAAATAAAAACATTTTAATGCAGCTAATTTTGACATTTTGTCACATTTTAACATGCTTTAATACTAGTTATTACTCATTTCATGGAGATCATATGAAAAAAAATGTTTAAGAGACTGTTAATTACGGTCCTGATTGATAGTATAGATCAGGTTTATGTAGAACAGCACAGTTACAGTAATGGTATGTTTGAAACCCATGAATATACAATAGAACAGCTGTAGAATAGTTGTCCACTGTAGTGACCGTTATGCACCAAAGGGTTCAATCAGGCTCCATAGGTGTGTTTGATCTCTTCCGCCAATGTGGTTAAAAGTGTAATCAGCCAGAGCAAATATGCTTGAAGCGGCCATTTTGAAACATCATGAGTAAGTGTGGCCTGGTTCATTCTGGTGTAGGTGTGGAACCTCCTGAGAAACAATAATGCATTTTTATCCTCTGTAGGGGACAAGAGTTTTTCACAGCTTTACTTTGAAAAAGTCTGTCCACCTCAAAGGAAATTCCATTAAAAAAAAAGACAAAAAAAAAAAAAAAAAATTCTATCTGAAAAACTGGTGCATTATATTTTTTCCAATCAAGACAAGTATTTAAAACAAACCCCCCAAAACATGTACTTCTTTGGGTCTCAGGAGAAGTGCCACATTTTCTTTTACTTGAATTTACGCCCAAGTCACCATTTACAGATAACTGTTGAAAATTAGACTAATTCCTTCTTGTATCCTGTCAAATACATCATCAGTCTCATCGTCTGGTTTCATTTTGCTCTTTCAGTGAATATCCAGGGTGCAGTACAAGTTGTACATGCTGATTTTCCACCCAAAAGCTTCCATTTATCAACTATAGCAGTCATCGCAGTCCTCGATCAGGAAATAGGCTGAATAAATCCACAGTAGAAAGAAGCAAAAAAAAAATAAAAAAAAAAATGTTGCAAATCAAAGGATCTCTGTGTTCGCTAAAGCAGGGTAGGTCATTTGTGGTGGCATTTTAACTTTACAAATTACAGACGTGGTAGATTTGCACTGGATTAAAATCAGAGCCAAACTCTTCAATTATTACAAATTACTAGAGATCCAAATGTAATACTAGTCCTGCCAAAATAAGACTTAAATTGACTACAGTTTAGTGTCCAAGCTTGACCATCAGAGACTCATCACACTACAGTGAGGATACTTTAATGAAGTGCAGAGAACATGTCATCAAATAAGGAAAAGCAGAGAAAATTGTTATTTATACAATACTTCATTTGCTTATTAATAAGAATTAGGAATTACAGGTGAGTGAGAAAACATTAAATGCTCTTGTGTTTATGCAGAATAAGATATTAAAATATTCCTATAATTGAAAACAAAAGCCAATGTCCAGCTAACATGTATGCTAATAAAAAATAAGATGTTTGTATGTGTATCCTCCCACAATTCTAAATAAAATACCTAAGATCATTTAGTTGCAAAAAAAATTTTAAAAAATGACAAAATAATAATAATACATTTATATAAAAATATATAATAAATAATAGCAGTATTATATACTAATGTTTGAACTTAGGAAACATGCAGAAACAGTATTTTGTGTAATAACTTTTTTTTTTTAAATTATAGATTTCATTTATTTTATGTGCTTATTTTTCACATTTGTTTTGTTTAGTGACCTTGGACTATTTTTGTGTGACTATTCTTTTCTGTTTTACTACATCTTTGCGTCAAAATTTATTACAAAATGCGTTGGGGCAGTTTATTACAAAATGAAATGAAAAAGTTATTACATTTTGCACATTTATTACAAAATACATCTTTGAGGGTTAATAGACTGCGATCGTCCGTCTTCCTACACATCCCACTCAAATGATGTTAAATTCTTATACACAAATCAACACCTGAATCAATTTAATGAATCCACAAACTGGCCAAAAGGCACGGAGTTCTCCCTCCCTTGCTTTTTTTAAGCTGTGGACATCAGATTTAAGGATAGGTAGTTCCATTTGTGTTTTTCCTGGACAAATACCACAGATAAATCTGACACTGTGGTAAGAGTTGTGGTTCATACTTTTCCACAGAGCACACCGGCTCTCAGCAGCTTGGCCTTCTCAACCCAGTCTACGTGGGTGGGCCCTTCTGGGTCGGACTCCAGCTGCCATACTGGAACTGAAAAGATCCCGTTATCTTTTTTTTTCTCTCTCTTTTTCTGTGTCAGTCTGCTGTGAAGAGTAATCTCCGTTTGAGGGCCGCATGGTTTAAATATGGGCTGATTAGATGATGGGAACGTCTTCTTCAGTGGTGACAGATGCCACCTGTGGGATGATGGGAAAGGTCAGGATGGTAGTCTCTGGCGTAACAAAGCACCGCTAGCTCCCAGCTCCCTATCGGAGTATAATGGCAGCCTGGGGAGTCTGTAAAGCATTTCCTCGGGTGAGATGATTAGCGGCTGAATCTTCTCAAACAAAGATGAGCGCGGTGAACTTTACAAGACTGTTTGTTGGAGAAAATTAAAGAGAATCGTCCACCAATCAAGCTTTTTTTGTACCAAAGAAAGTGGCGAAACTATTCTTCTCAAATTTTAGCTCCAGCTATCCAAATGAAGTTCTATAAAAGTACCACATATACGAAAAAAAAAAAAACTTGCAACTGAGATATATTAAAGACAAATAAAAATCTTTTATTCAAGAATGAATGAATCAAATTGATACTCATTTCAGTCTTTACTGCTGAAGAATGAAGGAAGTGGTGCTGAAGTTTGTCTCATAAAGCTGTTTTACTGGACTGGGTGGCATTGCTCCATCCATCATCATGTCGTTAGCAAGCGATTCCCAGGCACTCGCAGCATTTCTATTTGGAGGATGTGTGGATATTCAGAGTGGCTTCACCATGGTGATGTTTATTTGTTGTCCTGAAATGCAAAGGGGGCTGCCCGTGCCATAAAATCTATGCATCTACCTTGGCTTTTGCTGCATTTTTCTGTGCCACAAAATAAGTCAAAAACACATTTATTGGGAAAATTTCTTTCAAAGAGCGAAAGATTTCAAGATTTCATATAAAGTATATAAAAATCCAATCTATTTTGCAAATGTGTTCACCACCTTTGTCTTTTATGGGCTGGATGGGCTTAATAGAAGAAAAAAAAATTGCTATGACTCATTACTTATTTGAAGGTGGATATTTCAAGTAGGAATTTATCACATCCAATTTAACACATACAAATAGTAGATACATATTACAAGATACATATTGTTATTAGAACTGTCAAACGATTAAATATTTTAATCAAATTAATCAGGGTTGCTGCAAATTAATTTTGATTAATCATTAATAAATATTCATTTTTAATCGATATTAATCATGTTTTATTTTGCATGAACAAACAGACTCAAGAAAGGAATACAAATGCACTTAACGTGTTTGTCGCAAGCTAGGTGACACGTTAGCTGAAGTGCTAACAGAATCCATGACTAACATATGCTTCGCATTAATGTGGTATTAGAATCTGGAAGTGCTGTAGTGAAAAGAAAACTCCTTCCTGCAGAGTGTGTATGATACTTTATGTGTAGTCTTGGTCTTTTTGTCCTCATATTTCCACCCAGAGGACCAATGTACTATTTAGTGTCTTCCATCTTTATGGGTTGGTTCTGCTGCCTGTCACTATTGGATCCACGGCCCATTTGTTCATATGTAATGTTAATTCAATTTGGATAAACTGCCCTAAATGCATTGGCAGAGATGTTCAGAGTCATTCTGTGCTGCAGATGGGTTTATTCCATTGAAGGTTTTTAATCAGATTAATCATGATGATGGATTAAACCACGTTAACGTGTTATTTTGACAGCCCTAATTTGATAAACAAAGCAATAGCTATCATGATTTCTGCAAATTACTAATTGTACTAAATGTAATATAAAGAACAAATCAGCATAAATTTTAAGTAAAAAAAAAAAAAAAAAAAAACTTCGTTGTGGTTAATGCTAGAATAGAATAGACACAGTATGAGGTAGTTAGCCTGTTAGTTGCTACAGCTAACACTACAGTGACGCTATGTGTTCATTTGAAAAAATGATGTAGCCTCAATAAAATGAATCCTCATTTATATTCTTATGTGTTTTAGTGCAAAACCAATGTTAAAAGTACAGTTTACAGCCCATTTCGTTCCAGGTGAAAACACAGTTTCACTGCATCTTTTACTTTAGCAGTATTACATTATTTTTGTTTTGGTAGATATCTGACCATAAAGTAAAAAGAAAATGATGGCAACAAAGAGATATCCAATATTTAATAGATTTAAGTTCTTTTTCATGTCAATTCAATGAACTCAGGAAGTGGCAAGAATTGAATAAACATTTAAACATTCATATTCACAGAGACATTCCTCTTTTCTTAATCTCACGGTGGACTTTAACTTAATTTCTCAGTTAAACATTTTAGGTATTAATGCATCACTAAATTAACACAGTCAAGTGTAACATAATAAAAATAATATATAAAATTAGGCAACGATCCCAAACAGTGACTTCAGTAAAATAAGTTTTGTTCCAGTTTGACAATATACCATATATATATATATTTTAGATCCCCCCCCCCATATGTTTATTTCAACATTGTATTATAGTTAAACCTATCTTCATCCTATTTTATTGAGATGTTTTACAGATTTTAACACACAGTGTGATGCATGGATATCATTAAAATCAAGTAGAGCTGATATTCCTGCTTGCTGCTTAGACATCTGTAATATATACACTATATTACTATACATTTATAATATAGTAATGGCACATACTTTTCATATAGTGGTAGCTAATGAATCACTTACAGTACTATTGAAACAACCACAGAGGAGTTCACCTTAGCTGATTCATTCAAGGTCCAACATTTTTTATGCAAACATAACAGCTACCAATGCTTTTAGACGACTTCCTGGCTCAGTTCACATTATATTAGATGGTTAAATCACCGATGATAGACTGCACCATGGACACAGAAAACCGAACTGTGAGAAAAAAAAAATAGAGAGCAAAAATATCTTTATAAATTATGGAAGGAGTTCAGTTGCATTTCAGTGACAAATGAAAAGCCTTTCTCCTATCACAATAAGACGAAAGACAAACCAATATAAAGCCAATTTTCCCCTGTAATTGTAAATTTGCACAGAAATAAATTCTCACCAAAGTCCCCATAAAAGCCAACTCGGTGATGAATCAATCAACAAATTTGGGTAAGTCATAATTTTCCAGGTCTGACACATGCTATAATTCCCTCAGCAGCTGAATTTATTTTTCCAAAACAAGCAGAACAGAAGTGTTCTTATACCCATCCACTGCTCTCACCACTTTATTTGAACAAATTAGTGAGTAACCTATAATTTACAGACAACATCACAAGACACTGAAAAGAAACCTCGGTCTGTGTTTTCATGACAAATAAGGGTTGGAACATAGACATCCCAGCGCTGAATCTGTTGAGTCACTCCCAGACTGAAAATAATGAAGTGTATTTTTAAGAGAGAGTCCCAGACCACTGAGGGTGTAGACTATAAACAAAAAGAGACACCGGGAAGGATTTGCTGAATGGAAATGTCACGTCTTGAAATGGCACTGAGACATTTTTACATTTCTTTTTATGTGACATGAATGATTTCAGCTCACTGGCTTCCACATTTACTGGAAGCTGATGTCAGTGGTTCGTCTCAAGCAAAACCAAAGCCGTAGACGCCAAGAGGTCGACACGTGTTAATGGTCATCACGATACTGTAATCAAATAACTGCCTCATGTTCTTGTTTATTTAAGTGTTGGTCTCTTTTACTAATTGCTAAAACTCCTGTTGCTGTGTCCAGTTTCGCTACAATATTATCCCATAAAGACCCAGCGCTACATTTGTGGCAGTTTGTAATTGAATTTTAATCAATATTTCACCTGTTTTTTAAAAAAGTGATGTAACAACCATTTATTATAGTCTTCTTTAGTATGTGTTTTTTCCACTGAAAATCAGGTATCAAAGTCAAAGTCAAAAGTCAAAGTTGCTTTATTGTCATATGTATTATATACGTTTCAGCATACAATATGTATGAAATTTAAGTCCTCTCGGACCCACGGTGCAAAAGGCAAATAGATAAATAGATAATAGGAACATAAGACAGTGAGACAATTAACAATAGAGACAAAAGACAATTAACATAAAGAGCATAAAGAGCATTTTCAAGAGTATTTTCCTGTATTTAATTTACTGATCGTGTAGATGTTCATAAAACCTCAGATTAAACAAAGAAAACTGACAAAAAAACATACTTTTTCAGCAAAGATATCATTAGCTGAACATAAAACAAGTGTGTCCATCCACTGTCATTGAACTCCATGGGTTTTACTGGTGAATCAGTATTGTAGAAGATGACAGTGTTTCCACGGTAACTACAGAGCCTCTGAATTTCTAAATGGGTCTAATCTGATGACCATGAAAAGATGACCAACTTTTATCATTTAAACAATTTTACATCAGTTATTTACATGTACTGATAAGATTAGCGGATCAACAGTTATCAAATATTTTACGTCAGTAGATGCTTTTCGTTGCCAGTCGCTGTTTGGGTTTTTATGGGTTAAACTGAAATCATGTTAGTTAAGTGTTTATGCAGTAGCTTGAAGATGTGTGTCCCCACTATAAGACAAAAAAATAAATAATAAGTAATATCTGTGGTAGTGGATAGTGGTCTCAGATAATGTGAGGTTATTAGTCCCAGAGAAATTTACTGTGTGACAGCAGCAAAAAATAACAAAAGCAATAAAAATATTAATAGTAAAAAAAAAAAAAGTTCCATGTTTCCCATAAAATGTTTTTATTTTTTTTATTTTTTTATTTAAGGGCAGCTAATGGTAAAAAAAAATAGGAGGTAAGAGTAAGTTTTAAAGCAAGAGGAAATTTAATCAGATCAATGTAAGCTAACTGTTATAAAAAAGTAGAAATTCACAGAAATAGTATAAATATAAGACGTGCAATATAGAGTAGTGGGAAAAACCTTTGGACAATTTTAAATATATATATTTTGTGATTTAAAAGGTGTTACTGCATGAGACAGACACAAACAAATGCAAATGTGTTGTTATTCCTTATTGTTAACAAAAAAAATTAACAGATTTTTTTTGACAGTTTCAACATGTCATATGTTCAGGGTGTTTGTGCAGGTCTTAAAACTCTTAAAACGCATGGAATTTTGAAAAACTGTTCTCAGAAATTTGTGTGAAAGTCTTAAAGTATAGAAAAACTTTGTCTCAGTTGAATTTTAAAGTACGCTCAAACGCACATAATCTTGTAAGATAAGAAATACACGAGGAAAACATAAAAAAACATGACATGATTTGGTTAACAGGTCAGTACTAGAATGATTCTTGTCAAACTTTTGTGACTTTAATGTGTTTTCAAAACGTTTCTGAAAACCATCCATTCATTCATACTTTTCAACTACACACAACAGGTACAATATGAACCAAAAAAAGTACGCACACAAGTATCCAAATCTACACGTGACAAAATATCATGCACATGTGTAATAAGGTAAAACGACATTTTACTTTGAAAAGGTCAAAAGTGAACATCAAAACACTCTGTAAAAAGGCTCTTATGATAAGTAATCAACACGGTACAGTCAGTGAGTCCAGAATTATACATAATGCAATCTTCCATTTCACTAAATAATACCTTATTCCTTTCCTTCTGAGTCTTGATTACATTTATTATCTAGATCTGGACAGACTAAGTGGACTTCTTCGTGCCAGCATACAGTCACGAGGTGGAAATTCAGCTTTCACATTTTATTAATTTTCTATTTTATTTTTGTATTATTTTAATCCTTTGCACTGACAGGGAATCCCACAATATACGGTATATTATAATTATGGCCTGGATCTCAAGGCAAACCTCAAAAAATCTCCAACCGAATGGTATCATCCCAACATCTGCTCAGGCCAAACACCAGCCTGCTTTCATTTGGTTGAGAGGAAGATAGGCGGGGGGGGGGGTGACTTTCCTTATCCGAGCAGCTTCCTGACAGCCACAGTAAACACTAGCCCTCTGAAAGGTCACACTGTTTGTCACCCTTGGGCCCCTGCGAGGAGCCCTCCTCTCATAAATATTAATAGTCACTGTACCAAATGGGGCCACTGACTGTTAACAAGGGGTGTGGAGGGTGGCGAGAAGGGGAGGGGGGGCTTTTCCTTTTAATGCCGTGAGAGGCTCCTCCACTGTGGGGCCATGGGAAAACAGACAGGCAACCTGGAAAAGTCTGGCCCTTGCTCTAAGCATATGGATCTTCTTAGCCTGTAGTGACTGGGTCCCTCATGGCTTTGATTCCTTCAAAATAAAATCAGTGATCACAGACAGTTTCACATCGGTTCTCCAGTTGAATAAGCAGCCACAGTAAATCTCTCCCAATGATTGATCACCCTGCAGGCGCTCCAAACGTTCAATGCACCCGGCTGGGCTAATAATGCATAGTGGGCCTTGTTTATCAGTTGGCCTCAGACAGCTTATATAACAGTTATATAATGCCATGATCCACACAGACTACACCGTATCTCCTCTGCCCACTTCCCCATGAGGTCCACTCTATATTACTCACAACACCCCCACCCCCCAGCCCTGCTCCCACCCTTAAAATACAAGCCTCAGCACATCTGGTTGTCTGCTGACTTCCACCACAGTCAAATCATCTGCAGACTCCAACCACCACGAGCAAAGACAAACTAGTTTTGGTCTAAAACAACCATGCGTTGCTAAGATTTTGATGAAAATTTCTAAAACATATATGAAGTGTTTGCTTGCTTGGTATAAATTTATTTCCCAAATTACCATCATTTCTCAAAGGAGCATTCCTGAACATGAATTATGACTTTTTTTTTTTTTTTACTCTTTTTGCCCCCTAGCAGTGCATTGCTGAGCTTCCATTCCAGTTGCTTCTCTGCCTATTTCACACTTTTGCAACCTCATTTCATACACTTGGCGACCATTCAGTTATTATGGTATTTAACTATAGTGTGACAAACTCAACACATACTTATGACTACTTTATGGGCTTTGTGAAATGTCATTAACCATTGCTTCAAAGGACTTTTATGGATTTAATATTATTCTTACCACACTGCACATGTCTGGTTGCTAGTACCGGGGCTCATTTTCCCCTCAGTTGGATTTCCCTAAGTTACACACCGTATCAAGACCTTGCATAGAGAAGCAAGATTTCTCTGGCAGTGTTGATGTTTCCTAATGAAATATGGCTCAGCAGGCAACAGCATCAGGACTCCTTGCTGAGGAGGAGACAGGGAGGGTTGATGGATTGCTACAAGGCAGGGGCTTCATTTCGACTTGCTGTAAGCACATAAAAAAAAAATGACATTTGATCTGCCCCTATGAGGACGGACAAGCCTGCTTCTGTTTTCATCCAAACCTCTCTTGGGGTCCTGGATCAGCCTGGGGGAACGGTAAATCACATCTAAACCCTTCTGTTCTCAGATAAACCTTTAGACTCACCTCTGCGGAGTTACAGCTGATTGTCAGAGAAATTATTCGTTTTTCACCAGCGCCACAGAAAATAAGCGATAATTACTTGAACTGTAGATAATCACGGTGGATTCCTGCTGTCTGTCATAGCCAGGAAAGTAGAGGTAAATGAATACAGAGGAAACTGTAAAATCCAGTTGGTGATGATCATAAGTTAAATAGCTAATTAAGCAAACAGTTGAGCTTCAGAAATGCACACAAGTAATAACTGTGACATTTTCATATGCACAGAATCTGTCCCACTACTCTCCAAGGCCAGATGAATTACAGCAGCACTAAATTGATACAGACAGCTCATGAAAGCTTTTCCATTTGCTCTCCTCAATCCCAGACATCCGTGGCTAATAAGAAGGAAAAAACGCCACCACCGCACCACAGTCATTACATTAGGCCTATAGAGATCAAAGTGTCATCTTCAGGATCTGTGTGGCACTAGATTTTTCAAGTTGTTGAGTAAATTCAATCTGAATATTCAATCAGTTTAAGGGACAGTCGTCATTGAAGCCAACAAACTGTCAGAACCAGTGTAAACATTTGAAGACACTGCAGTTGTTGGTATGTTGGACTAAAAATAAAAGCATCTACTGATCTAAACTGTTTAATACCTGTTGATCCACTATTCATATAGATACATGTAAATAATTGGTGTTAAATAATTTTTTTCATCTTTTCATGGTCATCAGATATGACCCATTTAGACATTCAGAGGCTCCGTAGTGAATGTGGAAACACCGTCATCTTCTACAACATTGATTCACCAGTAAAACCATGGAGTCGGATCAATGACAGTGGATGGAAACACTGGGTTTATGTTCAGTTAATGATATATTTAGATGAAAAGTTTACTTTTCCTGCAATTTTGTCCATTTTTGATATAATAACCCTTAAATACCCCCCTTTAATCAGAGTTTTTATGAACATCATCATGATCAGTGAATAAAAATATAGGAAAATATCTGGTGTTCACTGAATAAACACAAAACACAGAGGATAATGTCATAATAAATGG
>JAPSES010000058.1:4760651-4770860 GCA_029822895.1 Maxillicosta whitleyi
AAAATTTCAAAGTGATCCAGAATCCAGGATTTCTTTCAGATCACCACCAAAAGTTAATAATTTCTGCCTTATGCCATTACCAACAAATTCAGAAAATTTCATCAAAATCCATCCATAATGTTTTGAGTTATGTTCCACACAGTCAACATAACCTCCTTGGTGGAGGTAAAAATTGGACTGTGGACCAAAGGACAAAGGTCATGTGGTCTGATGAATACTTAATGACCCTGTTCCAGAGTGTTGGACACATCAGGGTGAGAAGACAGACCAATAAAGTGATTACCCATCATGCCTAGTGCCTACAGTCCAAGCCTGTGGGGGCAGTGTTATGGTCTGAGGTTTATTCAGTTGGTCAGGTCTAGTTTCAGAAACATGATGATGTGTCATTGCATGAACTTATTGAAACAATGCCTTAGCGATCGAGTGCCAAAAAGTTAAAGGCTTTGAATGAAATTAACTAGAGTGTGGGATTTTTTATTGGTCCATATTCTAGCATCTAATCACAGCACATCTGAGTCACTCCTGCTGAGCAACAACCATGGATGTGTTTCTCCTAATAAGGTGTTTGGACAAACTTTCCTAAACTACTATAGTAACGGAAATATGCCTTGACTTATTTCCATATGTGTTAGCTTAAACATCTAAACTGTAGCATGTGGCCCCGCTGCGATAAAATCCAGGTTTCCTGTAGTTGCTACTATGCAAACTTACGGTTAGAGGTTTTAAGATGTTTCCCAATTTAAAGAAAAATACACTGGGCAGCAATGCATGTTTTCAGTAACTTTATAACTTATGACTATATCATGAGAATATATCACTAATCAGGTAGCTATTACTTAGTAGTTATTTTGCCAGAAAGAAATCATAATAAATCAAATTGAACTTTCAATAAATATGAGGACGACCTTTACAGAAGTAGCTCAATGCTGTTTTTTTTGTTTTTTTTTTTTTTTCTGGTTGCTAAGTAAAACTACAAACCCTGACCCAGACAGTTACAGCAAAACTGAAAAATGAGAACTGAATCCAAGAGGATGCTCTTAAACCTGTAACTCCTTCATGTTTTAACCCAAATATTTATTCTACGTCTGCTTTTCATGTTGGACTGAGGCCATTTTTATTCACTTTCTACGTGAATGGTTTTTGAGGGAGAATCCATGCAGATGAGTATAGAAGAATATGTATTAATAGTATGACGATAAGTTTAGGCAAACATTACACACACACACACACACACACACACACACACACATATATATATATATATGACATAGTGTTCTATCTGCAGTCTTCCCTTTTATTTTAATAGATTATTATTATGTTTTATTGATTATGTTTTAATTGTGCTTTTCACTCGTCTCTTTGCTATTTTTGTAAAGCACCATAAATTGCCCTGTGTATAAATTATACTACACATAAATTTGCCTTACCTTGCCTACAAATTACACCATAAATATATCGGTAAAGGTATGTTGTGTTTGTCACAGGAGAGAGTTTTTGCTTCTGACAGACACATGGAAGAAAACATTTTAGGATTAGTGTGATTATGGCCAACTGTGTATTATTCTGTGTGAATTAGTGTATACACATGCTTTAGTTGTAGCCAACCAATGCCTCAAATAAAAGGACAGGGAGCATAAACTCTCTTGACTCAGACCTTTGGTTCACCGCTCCATTTCACGACCTCCCCGCCCTCTGTGGTCACTACTACATCCATCTTCCCTGCTGTTCAAAGACTGACCCTCTCATAGTCTTCCCACATCACAGCCCTAAACCTTTCCCCCACAGAGCCATATAAGCAACATTTATCTTCTCTAAAAAAATCTCTAATTAGTTGCTGTCTTTCTACCTCAAATGTGTCCCACCTAGAGGGCAAACCAGGCTGCTGCAGAAACATCCAGAGCTCACAGGTTTTTCTCTCAGGAAGACAAGCCAATAATAACAGAACTCCTGCACTCATGAATATGAAGGAAAAGGCCAACTCTTACACTGTTTTATACATTCTCACTGAATTCCTTTGACTGTTGCCTCATTATGCTTTTGTGTTTCCAACTTTCTTCCCTTAGACACAACAGTCAGTGTTATGGCTACAGTGCGTTCAGGTCAATTGAAGCTGCTGCTGGCAGATACACTGGTATGGCCCCTCAGTGTTGCTTTTTTTCTTAGTAGAAGAGACATTTGTGGAAACGTTCAATGTGAAATCAAGCACACTAGATGTGGTTATCTTCATATGTCCGGTCCATGGACCTGTGAGTGAAATTTCATAGAGTACGATGAGCATCAGGGTTCGACTTAGAAATTAACAGATATGTTGGCTGACACAAAGATGGAAACAGATTGGGTATCTTTTATGTTTTGTTGCTAACCACTAGTGCATAAATCACCGGGAAAATACACTGATAGTTTGATGGATTTGATGTAACCTAGTGCTTCTTTTGTGTCAAGAAAGATAAAATAGGAAGAAGACAATCCTTTTTTGTTCATAAATTAAGTGTTTTATCATTTATTATAATATTATCCTCTGCATTTTCCTTTTTTTTTTTTTTTTTTTAACCCTTCCGCAGCCTTCCACATCCCATAGACGAAGGCAGTGGAATGGGGTCACATTGACCCCAAGGAGTGAAATTCAGGTATTTTCCTATATTTAATTTACTCTCAATCATGTAGATGTTCATAACAGCTCAGACTAATTGTATCAGAAACAGAGAAAACTCAGGAAAAAGTGACCTTATCAGCAAATCTATCATAAACCCAATGTGTCCATCCGCTGTCATTGATCCAACTCCATGGGTTTTACTGGTGAATCAATGTTGTAGAAGATGACGGTGTTTCCATGGCAACTACAGAGCCTCAGAATGTCCAAATGGGTCACATCTGATGACCACGAAAAGATAACAAACTGTACTTTACAGTTGTTATTATTTACACGTATTGAGAGGGTTAGTGGATCGATATGGTAGGTATTAAACAGTTTAGATCAGTAGATGGTTTGATTACCAGTGGCTGTTTACAGTCTTTATGGGTTAAATATATTGTAGTGTCCACCCTTATCAGTAATGCACTCTGCATTCAGCACATAAGACTGGAAAATCAGAAAAGACATTTCCATATCTACTTCAGATATTGAACTGGAGTTACAGCTACTGAAAGTGAACTGAATAAGTTTGGCTGAAGTCAGACATGAGCCACTGCATTATCTGTCCGAACACTGGTGAATGGCATCTTAACTGGAAATAGGCAGATGGTTAATAGTGACTAATGAAAATGTTTGTGCGATAGACTGGTGCACAAAGGAAGCATAAGGCCAAAACACTAAACTTCTAATTTCTGTTTAGCATGTCACTAAAACCCTACTTAAAGTCAAAGCACAGGGCCAGATGAATCCCTAATGACAACCCTGACCCTTAGATGGATTACTAATGACCTGGATACTAAGATGTCAAAACAACAATAACAACAATAAAAAGATCACTTTAGCTACAGGAAGACCGCTGCCTGTTTACTTTGCAAGAAAAAGTGACTGTATAAACTGTTTGCGCAGCTATCTAGAGTACAGCCTCAGCTAAAAACAACACTGCATAAAATCATAATAGATGCAAAGTTTCACAACACTCTGTACTCTGTAGAGCTCACACAGTGGCACAAACGACAAGTCCTTGGCAGGAAGTAGACTGGAGGGTTAAGTAAGGGTGGCGGCTGGCGCTGCTACTGATTTCCATGGGTTTGGATGAAAACTGACTGGCTTTTTATAGCACAGTGGCCGGGCGGGGTCACAGGGTATGTGTGGCTTACAGCATTCAGTGTGTGGGAGTGTGGCACTAGTTCAGAAGGAGCCCAAAGAGAGAGAGGGAGACGGTGAGAGAGGAAAAAGAGACAGAGGTGGCGGTGATGGGAAAGGATATAGGAAGCCAAGACTTTAGACTGAGAATCAACAAAGAAGAGAAATGCTAATGCATGAGTCATTTCTGGTTAATCTCCACTGTGATCTCCTCAGTGTCATTCTGGAGAGGTGTCATGAGGAATAGAAAAAGAAGTGCCGATGGGACTTTGGTAAATGAACTGAGACAAACAGACAGACGGCTGCCAAGCAGTGACAAGCCACGCCACTCCTCCCTCACAGCCTCAGGAAATACCCCGGTCTCAGTCCCAGATCTTCAATCATTCAGCCTGACTTTATGTTTTTCATGTGCATGTACATGTGCATTATGTGCATGTCTGATATCTTCAAACAAGTAAAACAGCTAAAGTGAATTTCCCCCAAAGTAAAAGCTGGCTTGCAGAGTGGTGAGCAAGGTTGTTTTTTTTTTTTTTTTTTTGCTCATGCCAATATCAGCCATATCACAGATGACAGAGAGCATGGAGGGATACAGAACTGTCCTGCCAGACACAAATTAATATATGAACCCTTTGGCTTCTCGTCAGCAGCTGGGTGATGCGGACCAGAGCACCGGGCGAGCCTTGTCATCCAGGAAAATATTTTAAAATACACTGTTTAACTCAGCCTGATTGTGCAAAGCTGAAGAATGATTATGATGACTAATTTAAATAAACTTCACTGTAGTATGACAGATTATTCCAGTATATTTTAACTTGGATCTTGTATTTGTAACACTGGCCATGTTGATATGACATTAGAATAAACAAAACAGTTTAGGAAAATTACAATTATCCTGCAAAAATCTGAAACAGAAACAGATGCGCCAGAAAATCACATCAGTTTTGGCCAAATTATCAGTCTTTCCTAGGTTGTAGCCTCCAGGACTAATTAGAAAAGAGAGAATGGTTTTCCCCTCAGCAAGTGTGTACTAGTGTGTATGTTACAATAGTCGCAATATCTATATTGGAAATTGGTTAAAATGTGGAACTATTGACAATTTTAACCATCCGCATTGATAAAGAAAGCCAAATAAAAGCAAGAGCAATCAATAAAAGCAACAAAAAGAAGGAAATCCATAACAGAAGTGCATGTAGCTGCTGTGTTTGTTGGAAAGTGTTTCGAAGCCTCTAGTTTTTATTTATTTGGGGCAGAAGGTGGAGCTGGGAAAGTGTGAGAGTTAAGGTTTAAAGCTGGTAAATTAATGAACACCAACTCATAACACCTTCAAATGACACCAAATAAGGGCTACATGTTGGCACATAAAGCTGTGTTTGGTAACAGTAATGTTAACCTCATATATGAACATAGTAATTAGCTTCAGATAGCCTAATTGAAAAGCTAGCTAACCACCCCCTGCCAAAATAAGAGCCGTGTTTAATGTGAAGTCAATTATGAGTACAAATAACATTCCTATTGAAAGTTTCAATAGATTTGGTTTGAGTAACGTATTAATCACAAGCACAATCATGATGTATGTCAGGGGGAAAAACTTCAATAAATAGAAGCTTGTGGTTTTTACAGCAGTGTGTTTGTGCAGGTTGTGAATGTCTTATAAGTGTGGAATTCTGAAATGCTGTTTTCCACATCTGGAAAAGTCTGAAACATTTTTGTGGAAATTTTAATAAAGTATTGCGCAAAGTTTTTCTCATAGTTTTAATTTTAAAGTTTGTACAAAGATAAATAATCTTGTAAGATAAGAAACACAAGGGGGGATTGAGATTCAGCCAAGGTCTTAGGGAAAGAAATTGGAGTTTTGAAAAAGTCTGGAGTCTTTATTTAGATAAAGAGCAAACATCCTGACATAGATGACTTTTATTGATCACCACGGGAAATTTCACTTTTTTCCCACTAAAATGAATATTTCATTATTAACGTCACATGATCCATTTCTTGCTTTTATTTCCATCTCAGACAAAATCCTTATCCAGTAAAATATGTTTTTGGACAACCAAAACATTTGTGATTTATAACATTAACAATCCCTCTTAAGCCATTGAACTCTGCCAAGTATTGTTCCATTCTCCAAACCCCACATGTTCCCTTCTGCACGTGCTCAGTTCCATCACAGTTAAAACTTGATGTTTCAGCAAAAATAATGAAACACAATCAGGACAAACTGTCAAGAATTACATTTTGTTATTTTTTTTCTTGTTAATAATAAACAAAAACACAATCATTTGCTTCTTTTTGAAACACATAAACAATTTCCCCACAGGTATTTGGTGAGAATATTGACACTGTAAAATTTAAGGGGCAACAAACACTTTTTTCTACTACTGTATATCGTTCAAATAGACAAATGAAAAAGTATTCTTTAAGCACGGCGGGCTCTGGTTCAACTACAGGCTATGTTCATTTATTTTGACTGTCAATTGTGTAGGGTTGATTCCCCTGAAGTGTTTTCGATGAAGTGAGATCTGTATAAGTAGGACACATGGAAACAGACATGCTCGAGATGAAGCGCCTTTGAACCGACAAAATACTGTCCGTAACCTTCGCTAAAATAAAACCATGTTTGATTTTCTTTTTTTGGCTGAAGAATAAACACTGTTTCGGATCTAAACCCTGGCCAGCTCCTACATGAAGCAGCATACTGTACGCCTGTCACTCAGTCTGTCAGTTAATCATGTCCAGGCAAACCACTGAGAAAAAGCCTCGTCCTGCCTTCACCCTCCACAGACACAGCGAGACCATAACAGCCTTCTTAGTGGGAAGGCTTGTCTACATTATAGGGCACTATAATGACAAAAACAAGCCAGAGACTTGGGAGCGGATCACAGCTCTAGGGTTTCCAGTAGTGGCTGCCTACTGTGTTTCAGTTCCCAGGCTTCTCCATTGTCCCTTTTAGTCAAAGTACTACCAGGAAACAAGCTCTTTTATGGCACCATGGCACACAGGACACCACAAAACACAAAAGCAACCTGCCCAGTAGATACAGTTGCACAACAAGTTGTAAGTCCAGCAGAATAACGGTAACTCACTGTGCTGCCGCTGTAGCCTCAGTGCCAGGGAGGAGGCTCACATCAGGCCGGGACAGGCTGGGTATGTTTGTGAATGGGCCATTTAGCTGGAATTTTTGTGTGGAATTTAAACATGTTGATACGGGCTTGGTCCTTGGCAGTCTGGAGAGCACAGGCTGCAAATATAGACACCAGATCGTCAGTTTGAGTGGTTTCATGCTGTGAAATTAAGTATATATTTAAAAATGGTAGATTTTTTATTTGGATGAGGAACTGGAAGAGTGAAATGCATGTATTAGGCTTCAAAACCAGAAAATGTTCCCTTTGAAATGATGTTTAGCGTGTGCCTAAAGCATAACCTCAACAACATCAGTTCAGAAATGACTGAAATGTAACCCTAACTACCCCAGCCTGCCCTGAACCCCCCATCGAAGCATGTCAATCATGACTTTTACACTTTAACAAAGTTAATATCTCTGGTTGCATTTTGCATTTTACAGGATTCAGATTACTGACACTTCTGAACCATTTGTGCTATCAACCAAATGTAAATGAAATGAAAACTGAGATCCTGAGCTTTCCAACACTATATAACACTTTACAGCAGCAGAAAGGAACTGACTTCCACATAATCTACAAAAACATATGGAAATAACACAAAAAAAAAAAAATGTGATGGCATAATATGGATGGTGGATGTTTAAGACCAAAAAGCATGTTTGAACAGACGTAAAATAGTTGAAAGTTTATTTCTGCTATCTCAAAAAGTTTTATTGTGGTTGTTTCTGATAGTAAATAGAATAAAAACTTGTAGCCTGTTATTTTTTTTTTCCGAAAACATACTGTTTTAAGCATTTTTTTTTTATTATTTATAATGATGATAATGAATTGCCAGATATTAAAAATGTAATTCTTCCTGAAAACAAAGGTACAAAAGAATTGGCAAAAAAGACATTTTCTGGTGCTTTTATTGCAAAGAAAATGCAAATAAACCTAGTTGTTATATAATAGTAGTCTTAAAAAAGGTTAAAACTACAGTACAGAACATTCCTCTAACATATTTTTAATCTAGAACCAAACAAAACACATATTAATATTTTACTTGTTACATAGAACTTCCAAATCAAAATATGCATAGGATAAATATTTGGCTTTTAAAAGAGAAACTGTAAAACTGCATAAATTAGCATCATTGGTCCTCTAGTTTGTGTTAAAACATGACCAAACCAAACCAAAAACTCACCCTTTTAAGCAAATAAAGAAGGAAAAATTCAGGGTTGAGGTCATAACAGCAGCCAAGTTTGGTTTTATTTCTGATTGATCCGTTGCTGTGGAATTCTATGATCTCATAATCTCACTAATATCCACAGTCCTCCAAATTGTGAGATAGACACAACTGATATGTGAAAATATTGGACAATAGACATTTCCAGAAATTAAACTTTCACAATATGACTCTTGAGAGCCATCGATTTGACTACAAATTTTATGATTTATTTTGTCATAGGAGCCAAACATGACAACAGGAAAATATCTGATAACCAAGGATTAGAAAGACATGAAGCAATACAGTGTTTTTTAAATTTTTTATTTATGTATCTGTTCCAGGCTAGGGGTGTCAAACTCATTTTAATCCCGAGGCACATCCTTCCAATATGTCAGATTAGATCAGTTCTGCGGTTAAATCTTGTTTTTTCCAGTTGAGGCAGCTCGCCAAAATAAAACCAATTCTTTGTCGGCAGCACTTTGAAATTGCATTTGTGACCGCCAGGCTGGATTACTGCAATGCACTTTATGTGGGGGCTAGTGGGTCCTCTGTTGCCCATCTTCAGATAGTGCAAAACGCTGCTGCTCATCTTTTAACCGACACGCAAACACCAACACGTTTCCCCCATTTTAGTCTCCCTCCACTGGCTCCCTGTACATTTTAGGATTTTATTTGATCCTTCATTTACTTTTAAATCCCTCCATAGCCTTGCCCCACCCTACCTTTCTGAGCTGCTGCAGCCTTATGTACCCCCACAAATACTTACCTAAAACTAACCCCAGTTCAGGGGTGACCGTGCATTTACTGAAGCAGCTCCTAAACTATGGAACAACCTTCCTCCATATCAGACAGACGTCTGACTATTTTTAAATCCCTTCTTAAAACCCATTTTTTTCTCCTTGTTTTTTTGAAACCATATGAAATATTTTCAATGGATCATTCTTACTCAACTGTTTTACTGGGTGATGATTCTATTACTCTTATTTTTAATTGTACACATTTTATTGCTTTTATCTATTCTTGTATTTTACTCTATTTTTTATTCTTTTATTTTCCCATACAGCACTTTGGTCCACAGTGGTTGTTTTTAAAGAGCCTTATAAATAAAAGTGGATTTGGACTGCATAAATATAAAGATAGTCAAACTTTATGAACTGTCCAAATACACAAATAAAAACACTGAAGACCCCTTTAAAACATTTCAAGTTCATAGCTGCTTTTTTAAAGGATAGTTAGATGGAAATGTCAACATTTTTCATGTAATTAAAAATTTTAACGCTAAAACAAAAATAATTTGGTGTCGTCCTTATTTGTAGGTTATTATGACAGTTCAGGTTCCACATTCAGCCCAAATCCATCTAAAGTGGCTCAGACCAGTAAAATACTAAAACAATAAACAATATCTTCAGTGTAGTTTTTGCATTTCATAAATCCATCCACCACTCCTTCCTTGGTGGCTGTATGTTTGACTCCCGTGTTCTAGGCCGTGTCGGCAAACATCGTCAGTTCAGACCATGTAAATGACTACGTGCTTGTACTTGCACAGAGGATGTCAGTTGAGTAGGTGGTCCTTCAGTGTGGCCTCAGATACATTCACGTACGTACACATATGCAGCCCAGAACACCCCTGAATGTGGTCTGAGTGATGAGACCTCAAAGCGTCTTGGTGCTTTCACACCTGTTAATGCCAGCTGTGGGCTGTGGTAGACACATGTGGTAACGATGGTGCGTCTTGGCTGTTTATATCCTGTATGTTCAGATCACTGCAACACATTTTATGCAAAAACTCATACAGACTGTTTCGACAGAGGAGCACAGACCTATTATCTGAGGTCAATGCTACTTAACAAATGGATGCTCTGTCAGTGAATGACCGAATTTGGTGTTCTTGTCAGTTAGATATTGTAAACAGAAGCTCATAAAGTTATCTGGGAGTGCATTTTATCTCATAAAGACAAAAAACATCCACCAACGACCACAACCATTTATTGATCGAAAAGGTTTAACACCTGTTGATCCAATAATCCTATCAATTCATGTAAATAATTAGTGTAAAATACAGTTTGTCATCTTTTCATGGTCATCAGATATTATCCATTTGGACGTTC
>JAPSES010000058.1:4773943-4787522 GCA_029822895.1 Maxillicosta whitleyi
TATATAATGAGTGTACTTCATTTCAGCAGTGCAATAGGTATACCTTGCATACCTACATGAACCATTATAACACAATACAGTTCATATTTGTGGTGTGATGGAACCCTGGCCCAGTCCAGTCAGTACTAGAGTCCGGACAGTAGCAGCTGATTCCAGCCTTAAGTAGCTTCCAAATGCTCATCAGTCATGGTAGAATGGTATTTGGACTTAATAATCTTCATGTGGGAATAGTGGCTGCTGCCTGATTAATGGTCACCTTAGTCCCCTCATCCTTCCTTCCATTTCTGAGGGCAGTCCGTCATCATTTTTGTCAACAGTTCAAGTGTCTCTATGGAATATCGGTAATAGATCGACAGCAGACAAACACTTCCAAAAAAAGTCCTTCTCCCATTTTGCATGGAAGTGGTATGTTTTGTTTGGTTTCTTACAGAGTTAAGCTCTTCTATTTGATTTTATTCACCCTTAGTGGATATAAATAGTGAGGTTAAGTAGTTCACTTTAAGTCCCAGGAGTTTTTACAGTTGACACATGGTGACTTTGTGTCAGATCTCAGACTGGACGTCAATCAAAAGTGTCAAATGTCAGAGGGAGGATGGATGATAAACTAACATCTAATTTTAGTCTGCATTTATTTTAATCAACAAAATTCATAGTGTCTATGTTGTTATAGTTTATTTAGGTTCTTCTGTATCCGACACATTTTATTTTATATGATATGCTATGTAAGTGTACTTTGACACACACACAGGTCAGTTGACTTGAATGTGCTGTTGAAGTTCTTGACCTGTTTTGAGTTTTTCCTTCTCTATGCACCTTGAAAGTATGTGAAATTGTACCAGATTCTTTTACTTTATATTGTAGTGTTTAGCACCACTAGTACATATATTAAAGTCCAGATGAAATGATTTGTGATGACTATTGAAATATGGTTTATAAGGAATTAAAAACATACTATGTGCTTGTTCTTATTGACATTATTATTGCAAATTATGGTTGATTATCTTTTAAGTAATAAGGTCTAAGCACTACATAAATGTATGATCTGATGCTCTCTTACTCTCAGCTTTCATTATTTAACATGTTTTCTAGAATCTTACTATAACTAATACAGTAAAAAATAACTGGTAAAATGATTGTAGGAAAGTACGCTTATAAGAAATAAATTGCTATCACTGTTTTACATTATATTTGAGCTGACATACTGCTGTGGAACTGCAGTGTAAATTAGATGGAAAATGAAATGCTCGACTACCAGATTACCCGAAGTGTCTTCGTCTCCAATTTTCTTGTTTTAAACAGTTAGCACCGTTCTGACATTTGGCTTCACATCCTGTGCCAATAAGCTGGCAGTAGACGCTGTAGTGACATATGGAAGTGTTTGGGTCTTCTGTCTGCAGATCTGTCTACACTCTTAGATGTAGATGTTTTTATTTCCTGACTATTATTACCTCTGCCAACAAGGGCAAAGGCTATGTGATCGCTTGTGTTTGTCTGTCAGCAGGATTATGCAAATACTAGTGCGCTGATTTTCATGAAACTTAGTGGAAGAATACGGCACGGACCATTACATTTTGGAGCGGAATCAGTGCAGATATGTGCTTTCCACTGCCAGTTATACTCACACAATGCTGTTTCTATTGCAACCTTAGGAATCCAGTAGTTTTTAATGTAGGGATGCAAAAACTACCAATATTCCTATTAATCTCCTGCAGGTATGAGTTGTTTTAATATATATACACACATTATAATACAGATGTTTTTCTATTTCATTACCTTTTTTTGCTGCAGATATAGGCCTCTTCCCTGCCACACCCAACTAATTTCTCAACACCTCAACTCTGACCTTTGCAGCCATAACACACATCTGACTTGCATAGCAGCTGGAAAAAATATTAGTTGCTGCATAGTATGACAAGGTTTCCCAACTAAAGTGCATCATGGTGCCAAATTCCTTCATCTGCAGTTGTGATCTTTTCTTCAAGGTTGACAGCTCTGGCACTGTCTGGTCCGGTTATTAGGTTTAAACTGTATTTGCAGCTAAAAAGAAGAATGCAATTACCCATGCCATTGTCAACTGTGCTTATTCTTACAGTGTTTATTTGTAATTGATTGTTTGGGAAGTAGTTGCACTCAAGGAATTTAAGCTGATACTGCAGAGAAGTTGATGTTTCATACTAGTCCAGTCTTACTTGAAATATTCATTTTACAGACATTACACTTATTAGTTTTATCATCTTTACATGGACAGTCTCATCCTCTATGTTGTGACTCCCTGTTGCTAGATTCCAACAGTACAGAACCATTAGTTTGACACACTACAAATTATTTGGTCCTTACCCAGATAAAAAAAAAGAAAAAAAAACAAAAAAAAAAACACAGGCGCTCACTCACAGGTCCCAAACCCTGGCCAAACCCAAACCCTGGTAACCCTCCAGGCCTGATACACACACACACTCTTGGTTTTCTTAGTCATGAGGGGTCTTCTGAACCCTGTACTTTGCCTCAGACCCATTTACCATGGGCTTTGAATTATTTTAAGACAATGCATGACTTTTCATATTTATTCTAAAGGTACAACATCATTTATTTTTATTAATGGAACATAATTTTTGGGTATTTTCAGTCACAACTGTACTCCTTTAACAACATTATCATTAGTAATTCTTAATCTATAACTGTCCCATGAGGAAAAGAAACAATGATATCATTTGATCATACTTTATCTCCTGTGTGACTGAATATTTTATGACGTCCAAAGAGGTGTTTATTGCTCTGCTGATTCTTAATTCAGACTGTAGGTCTTTAACAGGGCTGCAGTTTCCCAGCAACAGCTCGTTCTGCATCCCGAGTGGTGCTTGTAAGCCGGCAGTGGGTCTGACAGGAAGACGGTGTGGACTAATGAGACCGAATGCATGGGGAAGCATCACCTGGGGCCAGTCGAGTTAATCATTTCCATCCAGGGCAGCCGGTCCTTTGTACACAGGCAATAGCTAATAAACTCTCAGCTGGAGGCATTTTGACTTTATCAATGACTTTTAGAGACGGTCTCTGAGTCAACTGTGAAGGACTGTTTGTTGGATAACACACACGTTATTAAATGCCTTTGGCATTTTGAAAAGGGACAGGCCTGGCACTCTCCCATCTGAGGTCATCTTCTAAATTCCCCACATATTGAACTGGCACACAGTCCAAACCCCTTGAGAAAACAAGACTGAGCCACTCGGTCAGGTTTATACAGCACTGATACGGATCAGCGACTTGCATAAAAAAGTCTTCTTTTTTTTCTCTTTTCTTGCGGTGCACTGGCCGTTCTTGAGCTGAGGACGGCCCCACTCTTTCCCAAAGACTTTTCCCCATCGCACCCCTAATTAGATAGGAACTTTCCATGCTCATAAACGCCAATGCGACCATCAAAAGAAGGAATGCTCGGAAACAGAGAGGAAAGCTCCAGGAATCACAATCTTCAGGCTGACGGAAGCCTCACGGATTACTATTTAGAGTGTCACAGGCCTGGGAAGCCAGGGAGGAGTGGAAAAATGAAATGAGTTTGGGGAGATGGAATATATCGTAGAATGTCTGGCCAGACCACTTGTGGGCGGTGACATACGGCAGCTCGCATATTATAAGTTACAGCCACCACCAAAAAGCTATACATTTGCACAATGAGACTCTTTGGTGTTTGTCCATCTGTTTAGGTCAGACGTTCAAACAATACAATGTGACGAGGAGCTTTTGATCCCACATGGAACATAAAGGAGGTCCAGACGTCCTGAACGGGAGCCTCCTGTTTCCAAGAATATAATGTTAAGAGAACAGTCTATAAGAGGTCATATTAGTTGGAGTTCCAATGAGTTTCGTCAAATGTCTGCTTTCTTTCGACTCCAATCTGAAGTACTAATTAGCATCCTTTTACTACACTGAAAACTGCCGGCCATCTTTAATTCAGTTAAAATGTATCAGTGTAAAAAACAAATGTGACCCAATGAGATGTGTAGAAAATGTACCTTCAGTCTTGTCAAATTAGAAAAATGAAGCCTGTGTAGAAACCTGATGAAATAGTGTACACATACATATTCTCAGAAGTCCTATTTTTTTTCAAATGTAAATCTGTAGCTGGAAGAGGCAAAAGGAAAAATACCCTGGCTCTGGCTACAACTAAAGAAAAATTATCTTCATGTCTCATTTGTCTCTGCAAAACCTGGCAAATAAACCCTGCAGTGTGTGTATGTAGGTGTGTATGTGGCTGTTATGTATAATAATATTTTTGCTAAGCTTTGTGACCAAACAGAGGTCAACTCCAGCTACTGTCTGTCTGGATATGGCCCCCCACCCTCACCTTATGTCCACCTCCTGCTGCTACAACCATTTCCTGTCCAATCATCTCTTCTTAGACACTCATGCCCCCCTCTTGGGCACATTCTCAGGAACTTCACCCCAGGTAAACCGCTCCACCGCACAACATTGACCCAAGGAATACCGTTCAGCATCTTCACATTGTAGAAAACATGACATTTTATCCTCGTGGCTAATAAAATATGGTAAATGAGTCCAGGAAACATCTACTGTGACATCACTCATTGGTTTTAGGACTACTGTTTCTAGGTCTTGAATTGCTGGTGCAGTCAAACGCATCTAAGGCCAAGAAGTTGGAGATGATCTATTGTAGATTTGTCTGGGGAACGGGGTGATGTGGAGGTGGTCAAACCTGGGGCCACCACTGGAAGACAAATTGGTCTGGTCAGAAATTGTGGACATTCTATACAGGAAGGGCAGAGTCGGCTTTGTTTCCTGAGAAAGCTGGGGTCCTCTCACATCTGTAACACGCTTCTGCAGATGTTTTACCAGTTTGTGGTTTTCTGTGCTGTGAAGGCAGCCCTATGAAGAAGAGGACACTGGGTAATATTGTTTATTATGAACCTTCTGCAACACAGTGAAGCTGGTTGATCAGATTGTTGCAATTACATTTGTCTGTTGGTAATTAGGTCTTTCAAGTTTTCATAGTTTTGCTCTTTTTTTTTTATGTGCATTTCAGTGACTATACTGACCCAGCTGTGTACATTTTTTTATGTAGCTGCATTTATACCAGATTTCACAGTTCATTTGTTTTTGTAAATTAGGGTAGTGCTTTAATGGTTATGCTTGTTAGTAGAGTGCAGTTACTTTTATAGAGGTCAATAGGTAAAGGTACACTCATTTTATTCTTCAGGGAAATTTGATGTCTGTATTTTAACCCATCCAGTACCTAGCATTAGCATTAGGAGCAGTGAGCTACCGTTGAAGACACTGGGGGGCCTTGAGAAGAGAATTAACCCATCTACAGTATATTTTTTATACAGGCTTCTTCCAAGTTCAGTTTAAGACCTTTTAAAGACTACTTAGAACAAAATTTAATACCCATTTCTCAGCCATACTGATAAAACGTCATGAGACTTAGACTTCATGAAAATGTATTAATTTACTCTAATGTCTTGATTTCCACCAAGTAATTTCTCATCAGGGGCTGCAGAGTTAGAAATAATTGGTTCCTAATTTCAATATAAATTGTTGGGTTGGAACTAAAGTTATTTTCTTTGAATCTTGGACATTTAAACACATTTATTGCAGTTTTTGGCAACTTAACTTAATACCTCCCATATAAAATGTAATACCTTTTAAAGACCCTTTTTTTTTTTAAATTAAATGCCTATTTATAAATGCAAGACTTAAGTTTTTTTTTTTGTTTGTTTGTTTTTTAACTCTAACCACTGATGTCTGTGGTGAGCGTTCCAAATGTATGATTTATTTTAATTACTCATAGAAAAATCAACCAGTCACTCAATAGGCATAATTTCAAAAACATGTGCTGATAGAATAGATCTTGTATGTTCCATAGACATCTGAGCATGCTCAGTGCACCCCCATCCACCCACCCAATGTGGGTTAAAACCCAGAGCAGTGAATGAAACGACAGTTTGGGCTTTTTTTTTTTTTAACTCAATGTTCTTTGTTTTTACTGTTTGGAGTGTTGTGATTTTTTTAAACCATAGGTTTAATTATGTAATGTCATTTTAAAGTTGAACCAGGTGTCAAAAGGCAGCTGGACTGATTTAGAAAAAAAAAAAAAAGAAAAAAGAAGAGCCTCAAAAATAAAACAGAGAAAACTAAAAATGGGCCAAAATTCAAATAATTGTTGTTCAGTGTGTTCCAGTTCAGTCCATGTTCAACATTCTACCTCTTGTTGATGTACATTCTGAGTGTTTTAGTAAAAAAAAACTGTAAAGCTTCAATTAAATTCGTCTTTTTCTGTTATTCCACCTTGATTTGACCCTAAAACACAGTAAGCCTTTTTATCACTTACAGCCGCAAATTCCAAACAATCCTTTAACCCCAGAGGTATTATTTTAATGAAATGGGCTTAGACCCTGTTTTACCTGTATACTGTCTTAATGCCATTATAAACCCACTAGGGTCATTTAACTGGGAAAATCTATATTGTGTCCCTTTTTGCAAAGGTAAAGCTTTATTAAAGCAAAATCCTCATCTATTCATTGAAAATAGCTGGGCTTGATATTAGATCTTATGTGTGGAGGAGTCTTTTCTAATGAGGTATACACTGAAAGTTGCATCTCCTGTTCACATAAGTCAGAATCAGTGATGGTATGATGGGTGCTTCATTCCCACAGATGATACTTACTCAACATTTAAAGTACCCATTGAATTCTTTAAGCTTCCGACTCGCTTCATTTATGCAGTAGTTATTGAGAAGGGGGACTGGGGCTGAGGCGTGCCATACCTAATCTCCATCCACGAGTTTCAACACTGGAAAACAAAAGTACAACTTAGGTCTTCCTCAAATATTGATTCTCTTCGTTTTTACACGGTACAACCACACCAGCAGTGTTTGGACTGAGAAAATAACCACTTTGCTCTTAAACAGTCTAATAGAGCAATTGCTTTGGCCTTCAAAAACTATGATAAATACCCTTTTGGAAAATGAGAAACACAGAATCCATTGTGAGTGGAAGTTAAATGATTCTTGCAGCCTGAGTAGGAGAAAACAAATGCAGTGCTGGCGTTAAATTCAGTCATTTTTCCAAAGAAAGAAATTGAAGCAGCACAATTTCTTGCTTTTCCAGCTTGAATGGGGCCAGGATTATAGATGAGCAAACTTTGAAAATATGGCACCGTAAGTGCTCAAGTATTTTTGTCCATTTTTCTGGTCTTTCATCTCCATTCTCAGCTTTCAGTAACCCTGTTTGACCTACATCCATTAGGTTGCATGATACACGAGTCTGAATGTTCTTATTGTTGATACCTGGCACAACTGTAATGGTTTCAACACATTTTCAATATAAGCTTTTAGGATGTACACTGGTCCAAAAGTATTTAGACAGTGATGCATAGTGTGTAATCATTTCTGTCAACACCACCACAATGGATTTGATATGAAGCTAAAGATGGAACTGAAGTGTGGACTTTCAGCTTTAATTCAAAAGGTGTTTATCAAATAAAATTTGTTATTACACATGAAATTGCAGGTTGTCTGCCAGTGGTAGTCCACTTAAAAGTAGCAACACAATAAAATACAGACATATATTTAACCCATAAAGACCCTGTGTTACTTTAGTGGTGGTTCACAAACACATTTTTCTCTATATTTACCCTTTCTTAAGTGATATATACCCATTTATTGCAATATAATCCCTTTTATTTTGTGTTTTTTCAGGAAAAAAAACCGTATTTTTCTACATTTAATTCACTGATCATGTAGATGTTCATAGAGGCTAAGAGTAATTTCAAAGGTTATTGTACCAGAACCAGAGAAAACTGAAAAAGAAGTTATTTTCAGTAAATTATATTAATAATTGAACATAAACCCAGTGTGTACATCCACTGTCATTGATCCAATTACATGGGTTTTACTGGTGAATCAATGTTGAGGATGATGCTGTTTCCAGAAGTAACTACAGAGCCTCTGAATGTCCAAATGGATCATATCTGATGACCATGAAAAGATTTACATGTATTCTTAGGATTAGTGGGTATTAAAGAGTTTAGATCAGTGGTAGGTGTTTAGGCCTTTATGAATTTAAAAAAAAAAAAAGTATAATATAAAAGTGTGCAATCGAAAAATATATAGAGATATACTGTATGAAAGGCTAATATTGAAAAAAATAATATAAAAAAGTAGTATAAAATGTACAAATGTAGTAGTGTAAACTAAATATTTGTAGCAGTGTTAGTGTAAATATAATAATGAAGACAAAAAGTGGTGTAAACAGTGTAAAAATACTGCATTTAGGAAATATGTCAGTATTTAACGCAGTCCATCTATTTTAAGAAGGTCTAGAGCTTCTTCCTCCCAGTCTTAGTAAAGGTGTGTAAATGCTGTTTTGTAGCATACCAGTAGTACAGTATAAGTATCTACTGGACGCATGGCAGAGGTAAGCGCACGTACTCTACACATAGCTTTACGTAATGTTCTCTAATTGGTTTATCGCTGCCAGCGTACGCATGACGTTACTATGTCGGCAGGAAACGGTCTCACAGTCAAAATGGCTTATTAAAAAAAAATTAAAAATCAAACATTTTTACAGAGCTCAGTGCACACATAAGGCGCACTGTTGATTTTTGAGAAAATTAAAGGCTTTTAAGTGTGTCTTATAGTGCGGAAAACACTTAACACTTTATCTTGTACCTTCTGTATATTACTTACATTTTTCATGTTATATCTTATACAGTCCTTTTATTGTTCCTGTGACACTGACAATAAAGATGTATTCCATCCCATCAACTCTGCAGACATCAAAAGCCTCAGTAAGAGCATTTCTATTTAATGTCACAAATCCTCACCTACTTTTTGTGAATTGAAGTTAGCAGCTAGCATTGAGCCTTTAACCACCCAGCTGGTTTAAATGGTCACTATGGTTTCCTGTCTGTTAAATGCTCTCATGTGCATTATAGAGCATTAGTCGTTGGCCACAGTACAGAACAGATTAACCCTGTAGTGTTCACAGCTTCTGTGTGTAGGAGGTACGTCTGTTAACTGTATGCAGCTAAATCCACACTAATGTCATTAACCTACCTGTTCAGACGTGGAGGTACCTTTGATACCGTCGACTTTTACATAAGAAACAGGTGAGGCACAGGTAGTAAAGGAACGATGCACTTTAGACTCCTGTTATTGTCGATCATATGTTGAATGCATTATAGGTGAAATGTAGGGGGTTTTTTTTGTTCTTATGGAAGTTCTCTCCAAGTGTCTGTCTGGATATTCTTTGTGTTATTTGGCCACTTCCTTTTCATCTCATCTGGATGTAATTTGTCTTTACATGATTCATCTTTGGATGCAGTCTACGTCTTCCTTCACTGTCACACACATCTCATATTAATGACAACCGAGCAGACCTCCTAACAAGCCAAACAGATACCACAGTAAAGAACTGTTTATAGTTTACAGAAGAAGGTTACCGTTTGCCTCAGGTGTTTTTATGTTGACAGTTTTATCACTTTTCCTGCTTCATGTTTATGACTTTGAAACTGAAGGAGGACACTAATAATTGCTGAAATATGCACAAGGGTTACATAATAGCACGGCAGATCAGAGCTTGTGCAGTATTTTATAACAGTATGAAATCGAGGGCATTCCTCTGTGCGTTTTATATAAGGGACCATTTGGGTTCAGCGTTGGTGTATATGCATTTATTTATTTATTTTAATCAACTCAATGCCCAATCAATCAATTTATTACAAATAATTAAAATCAACAATTCATTTGTAAGATACATTTGTGATGGGATTCCCCAGAAGCAGTCCTCAGCTCATAAACGGAACCCTTAACATGGTTTTTACATTATAATCTTTACCCATCTACCTATAGATAGTTCATTTCCTTTTCCCTGAGTCCTACTGTAGTCAGTATATTGCAACAGTCTCAGATAAATGGGGCTTTATCTACATAAATAAAGAGTTTACATGATCTGTATATCAGCCAAGTGGGGTCTTGAGTAGCTTTGTTCGTTCATGTTTTGGTTCTTTAGGCCACATAGTTTGACTAGATCTGCTGAACATCCGAAATCTAACGTTAGGGCTGATTCATTCTATAATGAAATCCTGTCGATGTTCAGTCTGTTCCATCACCACCTCCTCTACTTCTAACCTTCTGCTATGCCTTTCAAATATAAAATTAAATCAATGGTGACTTATATATAGAATTTAATGTAATCTGTCCACCCATGTATGTTTACTGCTTGCCTACAGATGATAGATGGAAGGGATATTGTTAGCTTTTCTTCTGTGGACTGCTGGGTAATATGCCAGATGAACTGGTTATAATTTCCCATAAGATATGATGTTTCCATATGAAAAACTATTGTAAATACCATCCTCACAGCTAAAAAAAACAAAAACAAAACAACTGTAACAGTTAAGGCAGCAAATGGTGAAATAGTATTGCAGTTACAAGCACTGTGGAATAGTAAACACAATGTGGAGTACTGACTCATAAAATAAATGTTTCCTCTTTGCAACACTTTCATATTTATTTTATTCGTTTATACAAGGACATGGTGCTGCTACAGATAGTTGGGAAATAAAGATTCAGGATTATGATGGAAACACTGGATTCATAACAGAAAAGTTATGGGAAACATCTTACATGTAAAGAATATTGTAGCGAACCACGTAGATTGTGTTTTGGGGACAGTTTATGACAGTAGTCACATGGTTTACAGTTTCACCGAGTCATGTGATAGTGCACTTGAAAATATGTGTTAAAGCAAGTTCTTGTTCTGTGTTTGGAAGTTAAATGACTCATGTTCTTCCTATAGGGGAGAGTAGCTGGATTATCTGTGTGAAAAGGAATATTTCTGTGCTGTTTTACACACATGTTGTCTATGAAAGTAAATAAAACTGCATTCTCGTAGTCGTGCGGTGTACTGGGACCTGAGAAGTGCAAGCAAAGTTCTCTCTCACATGACTTTATTCTACCAAGACGTCACAATACTGCGTGTGGAATAAATAAGTGATATTTGTTTTCTTTAGGGAATTTGACAAAGTATATGCAGTTGCAGAAGAGTTAATGTAGATACATTGCATGATGAGTAATCACTTCATCCACTGCTCTTGTCATTCTGGTACAGGGTCAATATGGACTCTGATCACATGACCTTTTTTTCATTGAAACAGTCCAGTTTTTTTAATTATTATTATGGAAGTAAGAAGCTACTCACGGCATCACTTAAGACTGAAGAACTTGTTGCCAGCTCAAAAATATTTATCATCACAATAATTATTGGATACTGGCACAGTGGTTAGCACTGTCGCCTCACAGCAAGACGGTCCTGAGTTTGTGGGTAATCTATGCTATTGGTGTCTCTGGATAGTGGGAAGAAGCCAATAGTGTGAATGTTGATTAAATCATTGTCTAATGGAAGCCTCTTACCCATTTGCTGATGTAAATCCAGGTGGTGGTTGTGACATAATCACTCTAAGACCAGTACAGATATTTCAGTTCTGATCATATTTGCAGGGATGTTTCACCATCATCCATATGCAACATAGAGCGATGAAAGCAGCAAGTCTGCTAGTTCTGCTGTATAATGACAACCGTTGACGGGTACAGATGTTGAGCCTCTGATTGCACGATGGAAAAGTTTAGCTGAAGCGCAGACACAATGGAAACCGAAGGCTGAGTCAAGGTCATTAACACAAACACCTGTTTTGTGCTTGTTTAGTTTGAGCACAAACACACTAAGATGTATGACCATGTTTAGACTTTCTCTCCACGTTGACCATATATGCACATGTTTGGATTACGGGTCCTGCCAGTGATAATCCATGTGATGGGATATACAGCCGCAGGAAGAGGAAAAAGAGGAAAACAGAAGGAAACTGAGACAGACCTATAGCACTCACTATGATGAGCTATGGGCAAGCCCTCCGACTGAGAGGAGACTCGACCTAACATTTTGCATTTCCCTGTTTACCTTCATTCAGCAGCCCTTTCATTAACATTCCTCAGATTTTTTGACGTGAGCCCGAGTTGGAGTTGTTTCCTCAGGCAGACAGGAACACTCATATGGCTGACATAAGGAAAGGGCTGCAGAAGTGATTTCCTGAGGAGAATTTACCCTTCCACTTCTCACCACTTAGCAATATTGTATTCCCATTTACCTGGTTTTAATCTGCTCCATATCGCGCGCACACTCTTCATGCCATAACTTGTCATTATCAGTTACAGAGATGTGATTTGAGTCATGACAAGTGGAAAAAAAAAAAAAAGCTCATCTGAAGGTGCGTATGGTGTCATCGCCGTGGAAACAGTGGCACTGTCAGATTTAACGTCTACGAGGGGTGAAATTGACAGACCCTGGACCGCAGATCTGCAAAGGCTCTTAAATCTGTCCATCCCTCACAGCTGTAGGGCTGATTTACAATGATTTATACGTTTCTGGCAAATGAAGACTCTGCTCTAGTCACGTTGCAGAAATATATACCTTATGTTTTCATTTATTGCTCCCTTCTGCCAGTCTGCTAACTACTGAAATGTAAAAAGAATGACAGCCATTAAAGGGTCAGTTCACCTGAATCACAAAAACACATATTTTTCCTCTTACCCACAGCGCTATGCAGATAGCTTTGCCAGATTTTAAGATTTCACCCTCAGAGACTTCTGTCACTACCCCAATAATGGAAGTGAATGGAATCTTATTCGTCATCCTCGAAGCTTCAGAAATACTGGAAAATCTTAATAGAGGGTGTCTGTCCAGAGTCATTGGTTACTCTGGATAATCCACAGATGTATTCCCAACACATTTTGCAACATATTCTATGTTGTTAAACCAATGGGCTGGGACTGCAGATGAAAACTAGCTATTTTACTAATTCTGGCATATTTACATGGGTGCATTTTCTTTATACATCAATGTTCAGAAATATGCATGGTCTAAATGTACGGTTTAAATATGACAGTGCATAAGTATCTTAAAGTGTAATACCAATGACGACCATTAGATGAGTTAAAAAAAAAACAACAAAAAAACAAACAAACTCCTAGCTACATTAAAAGTCTCTTGGGAAAGTCTGTAAGGTTTTTTTTTTTTTTTACCCCCAGGACTGGCTATAGATGGTGCCATTTGCTTTAGTTGGAAAATATTGTCTTATCATAATAAGATTTTAGATTTAATAGAAGTCTTCTGTATCTAGTTTTGATTGACAAGTGAGAAGATAGCCCACTCACTTCTGAGTTGGACTCTCAAAGCTTCTCCTTATTGAATAAAAACAGTATTATATAAGAGTCCTGGGCCAACATTAGATTTTCAGTCATAAGTCATGACCACACATTTACATCTGTCTGTCTCTGTATTCGGATCCAATCTGGACACACACACTACCTGGCCAAAAAAACAAAAAGTCACACATGCAGTATTTGACTACACCATTTTCAGTTTTGATTCCAGGAGACATTCACTGTCACATCTTTTTCGTTAGCCACAATAAGGTTCATAGTATTTTTTTTTCCCTCCATAGTTTCATTCATTTTTTGATTATTGATGATGCAGAATCGAACCGCTGCATCCAGTCTTCATCACATCCTAAA
>JAPSES010000058.1:4801591-4817052 GCA_029822895.1 Maxillicosta whitleyi
CAATTTTACACATGCAAAGTAAATCAAGATTAATCGCGATTAACTATGAAATGTCTGAGATTAGTTGCGATCAAGAAGATTAATCTTTTGAGGCCCTTATATATATATATAATCCCACATTCAAGGCATTATTGACCCAAAAATGTGGCTGACCCATAAAAACCTGGTGTGATTTTTCTGGCACTTCCAAAATAATCTTTTCCTCTAGATTTCAACTTTCTTAAGGGATTTATCATCATTTATTATAATATTATCTCTGTATTTTGTGTTTTTTGAGTGAAAATCATGTGTTTTCCTACATTTAATTCACTGATCATGTAGATGTTCATTAAAGCTCAGATTAAAGTTGAGGATAATTGTGTCAAAAACAGAGAAAACTGAAAACAAAGTTACTTTTCCAGCAAAAATATCATAAACCCAGTGTGTCCATCCACTGTCATTGATCCAACTCCATGGGTTTCACTGGGGAATCAATGCTGTACAAGATGACAGTGTTTCCACGGTAACTGCAGAGCCTCTGAATGTCCAAATGGGTCGTATCTGATGACCATGAAAAGATGAAGAACTGTATTTTACACCAAATATTACATGTACTGATACGATTAGGATTAGGATGCTTTTTGCTCGGTGATGGAAATTTGGGTTTTTATTAGTTAAAATTTTATTTGACTTCATAGATTTTTCTTCTTTAACTGACAAGCAAAACATACACTACTACTACTACTACTATTACTCAGTTAGAATGTAATTTATTTTGTTTCTGCTTCCTTTTCTATCTCGTGTCATTTTAACATGAAACACACAACAGTCTCCAAGTCCAAAGCTTTGTTTACCAACTTACAAAACTTGGCAAGAACTGCCCTCTGACAGCAGTGGAGAAAACAGTTCAGACGAGAGGAAAGAAAAAATATGCCAGTAAATATAAAATGACTGGTCACAAATTACATTACTCTAACTTTTCATACATTGAACTTTGCACCAGTGCACTGATGCAAATCATTTCCTCTAACCATCCATACTGGAGACACAGCTGAAATCTAGTAATATATATGTTCAAGTGAGGGTCAGCACATCCAAACTAAAATATTCAGGTGAAAGACAATAAAAGTATCACTGAAGGTCACAGAAATACAGCAGTCTGTGCACACAGTAGAAGCCCAAGTTTTAAATGTATTTTTCAAAACATACTCATACGTGGGCAGTGTTTTGATACCGACACATCTTCAGGCAGATGTTACAGAACGCAGTGGGCATATCTAACACACTGGGGTTAAATGAGCATATAAAGTACCAACTACACATTTTGGATAACAGTTTACTTTAAGAAAAATAGTTTAAAAAAATAAAACAAAATGTTGCAAAGTGGAGAGTTGTGCATGTGGATGTTCGGCAGGAGTTGTCCAGTTCACCCATAGACACCTTTACAGACCCAAATGAGGGTCTCAGAGGGTCACGCTGAGGTTTACACTGGTCTTACACCTGCAAAAGAATGGTTAGTAGTAATAGTTAAACTTACCAAACATGCTGATAGAACAGACCTTGTTCTTTCCATAGACATCTGAGCATGCTCAGTACAGTCCCATCACCTGTGTTAAACACAGAGCAGCAACTGAAACTAACTCACGATAAAAATAGATGGTTTGGGCATTAAAAATAAAACATTTTCCTTGTGTTTGCTTTTTGTTTATTTATTTTTTCATGTTGTTTGCAGTGATTTTCCTTGATTGTTTTGACCTTTGACCATAACTGCTTTTTGGAGTTCAACCAGCTACCAGATATGCAAATTCACAGCAGTAGGTTTACCTGAAATAATGTCTTAGGGGTTAAAGGGTTAAATCATGCCATAATAATACTTCAGTTGTCATTCTATGAATTATTATTATTATTCAATTTATTCTTGTTGTCCATGTTTTTATTCCTGGTACCTGCCCAGTGTCTGATAGTAATTAGAATGAAGTATTACCCGTTGTTTTCTGCATTACTTATCTGTTGGATTGAAATGAAAGAGGTTGTGGATTGGATTTTTATATTTACGGCCGAATATTCGACCCCAGGTATTTAAGAGCTCAACAAGGCATGAAGGGATGGCTTTAACAATACAGCTGAAAAGGTCACTGTAATTACATAAAATATGGAATTTACTACAATTACATCATAAATAGGTGGTAATCACAGGACACTCCACTACTATATGATTTAACATTTTTACATCTGCACTCTAAAACTTAAAACACCTCACTGATTTCCCATAAGCCCCTAAATTAATGGATTAAAAGTTAATGTATAACTGTACCAAAGTCAAGTTCATGGAAATGAGACACCTCTTTTATAACTTGAGAGGCCAATTCATCATTTTAATGGGAGGGGTGAATATGAATTACAGATTTTGACACATTACAGTAAAGTCACTTAGGTAAAAACACGACACATTTTTCAAAAGCCACATATCTCCTGAACATTCTGACATGAAAATGATGTTTTTCAGACAAACAAATCTGCAGAAAATTTACTTTTTTTTTTAAATCTATCTGTTTCAGCAGAAAAGTCATGCAAGATTCTGTAGTGCAAATATCACCCAAAGGAGGTAAATATGAGCAGAATAATGAACATAATTGATAGTTATAGTCAATTATTGTTAGTTATTCATATATAGTGGTAATTTCAACCCTGTAAAAATAACAAACCTTGAGGTGGCCTGAGGATTTGCACAGAACTGTACGTATAGATCATATCTATATAGTGTTTGAATTGACATGGAATAAATACAGGTAGTCCTCGGGTTACGCACAAGTTCCGTTCCTACACTGTCGACATAACCCGAATTTCCGCGTAAGTCAGAATTAACCCTTTAGTACCCCTAAATACCCCCTAAATCTCTAAATAACCATTCATATACAATGTAATCACTGTAGCCTTCATAGGGGCTGAACCCTTCACGTGGTCTAAAACGGGTTTTGTCCTTAATAATGGTCGCCACGGTTGACCGCCTAAGGCTTTACAGATGTCTGTTGGTGTCTCGCCTTTCTCCGACCTTTTGATGATATCCAGCTTCGTTTCCATTATAATGGCGTTCCTCTTGGCTGGACCAGCACAACCCAAAGATCCCACTTTTTTTTTGAGGACATGATGCGAAAAAAGTAAGGACACTGAGAAAAATACAGAGCTCAAACACAGACTCTAAGTGAAAGTTTAAGCTTTTTTGTATTAAACAACTGTTTTGATCAGAAACTGTATATTGTAACAGTTTTTCCCCGATATATATTTTAAAATTATTTTTATTTGTTTATTTTTTATAGAATGTCCGTTGCAGTGGACAGCATTTTAAAAGTAAAACCATGAAACTTTCGTCCCCTGCAGAGAAGGAGGGAGGTGAACAGGACATGAACTTTCTTCATCTACTGTATATGTGACCTTTGTTTTTATTTGACTGTTGTTTAACCCTGTAAAAGCCTGTGAGGCAACCTTGTTATGATGAATAAAATTGAATTGAAAATAATGGATTAGATTTTTATAGCGTTTTCCTAGGCACCCAAAGCTCTTTACATTATTGATCCATTATTCATTTGCTCTCACATTCCCCCTCTGGTGGTGGTAAACTCAGTTTGTAGCCACAGCTGCCTACGGCCCCTCCCACCATCACCAAACATTCATATGTCAGTGTGATTGGCACTGGAGGTGAGGAGGGTGAACACGGGGCAGCTGTGGTTCATTTGGTAGAGCAGGTTATCCTATGGCCAAAGGGTTGGCGGTTCAAATCCTGGCTCCCACTGTCCATGTGTTGAAGTGTCCTTGAGCAATACACCAAACCCTAATTTGCTCCCAGTAGGTCTGGCATGGCAGTCCCTTGCATGGTACATTAGCATAGTAGCCACCTACTGGTGTGTGAGTGTGTGTGAATGTGAGGCTTTGTAAAGCGCTTTGAGTACCAAGGTGTTGTATAAGTGCAGTCCATTTATCATTTGAAGTGTCTTGCTCAAGGACAGAGTGGGATTTGAACCACCAACTGTTCAGTAATTGGACGACCTGTTCTTCCTCCTGAGCCATGGCCGCCCCAATGAAAACACACAACAGTCAAATAAACGGTAGATGAAGAAAACGGATTAACGTCTCCCGTCCTTAGACCAGTGGACAAAGACGGGCCTCAGGCAGAACCACAGTGAAGGACAGATCCACTGCCATGGACGGACAGACTCTAGATGCACCAGGACTGATGGATGTAGTATAATGATCAGTGGTGGAATATAACAGAGTATTTTTACTTTGTTACTGTACTTAAATAGGTTTTTTTTTGTTGTATTTTTACTTTTACTTCTGTCTTCATTTCCTCATTTTCACATGTTCATTATAACGTACAGATCACAGTGGATCTACAAATACAAATAATATTTAATAACAGGTAGAATACAATTACAATTACACTGAAATCTGTTGAGACATTTCTGGTTGTTCATATTTGTTGATATTGTTCACATTTTATGTAAAAGGATAGTCTGTAAAAGTAAACATTGTGTAATTATTATTATAAATTTTTTTTTTTACACTTAAACAAAGATAATTCACTAAACATGCGGGCCGGATTGGACCCTTTGACAGGCCGGTTTTGGCCCCTGGGCCGCATGTTTGGCACCCCTGGTCTACAGCAAAACCCATGGAATTGGATCAATGACATTAAGTGGAAATGCTTGGTTTGTGTTCAGTTAATGATAGATTTTACTGAAAAAGTCATGTTTTCTTCATTTTTCTCCATTTTAATCTGAGTTTTAATGAACATTGACGTGATCAGCAAATTAAATTTATCTGATTTTCATTGAAAAAAAAAAGCTAAATACAAAGGATAATATTATAATAAATGGTGATAAATCACTTAAGAAAAGTCAAATAGAGAGAAAAATTAATTTGTATACTGCCACAAAAGTAACACTGAGTATATTTTTGGTTCTTTATTCAGTCAAACACACCTTATAATATAACTGAAGACACTCCTATCAATAAATAATGCATTTTATCACTCAAATCGAGCTTTTATAACCATATATAAACATTTAAAACCTATAACATGGACAACAGTGTTACTTCTACCAATATGTATTTGTCTTATTATATAACGACAAATGAAGTCATTAGTTAAAGGATAATAGTGGTTTTTTTTTGCTGTTTTCGATTTAGTTAAGTTCAATAAAACATCAAAATACAACAAATAAACTGAATGCAAATGTTCGCAGATGCAGCTTTCAAGCGCACGTCACCTTTTACCTACAACTTGTTTTCATCTCTGTTTGTGCCACGTCTGAGTAAAGTGAACTTTCTCTTTATCATATTTAGGGTGGATTCTTGCATCAGTTAACTCAACATTTTCATCACACCTTGTCTTAGAGCTACAGTACAACATCAAATGATAACCCTATTATCCAGCATCATTCTGTCTTCTTTATTTTTGTGAAAAAATGACATGCTTTTCAAGTCTTAGTTTGGGTTTGTTTTTTTACATTCTATCAGAACAGTGAAATGTTTTGTTTTATTTAGTTTAATATATTTATTTTTTTGTTTTGTTTTTGTTTTTTGGGGGAAATAATTAGGCCAATTGGGATTCAGAAGGAGTAAGTGTGACAAAATATATCGTTTGCATTGCGGTAAATTCAGTTAGAGGTTCCAGGCTGTTGTGAAAACTTTGAGTAAAATCAACCTCAGCTGTTTGACTGATCAATGTTTAGCCACTGAACATCCCATAGATAAACAGAACTTTTATAAATCTGTCAGGTGTGTTTTTCATTTACATGTACAGATGAATTCTTGTAGCAAAAGTATAAATAAACGTCACTTCCTGAAAATAGTCTCAGTGGAAATGGTGGGTTTTCTTGAAGGCGTGAAAATACATTGAAAGATGTGGTTAATGAAGTCTGTGATTATTATGTACAAAGAGTAAAATTTAATGCACATATTCACTGTCCGGCCAAAAAAACCTCTGCTCTAATATTTCATTATTAACCTGCCGGGTTTTTTTTTTTTTTGTTTGTTTGTTTTTAGTTTTAGTTAGTTTGTTTGTTAACACACTACCAGCCAAACTATTGGTTAAATTCGTACCAGACTGGGATTCTAGATTAAGAGTGACCCAGAATAAATCTCATTATACTTTGGGAAAATTAGGTCAAAGTTCACATTTTTTTTTTTTTTCCCCCATTAACGTATAATGGGCAAAATTTCAAAATGTCTATAACAGGAGAACTATTGGTTGAATTCATACCAAAATGAGTTCATAAATTGCCTCTGAACGAGTTCCATTCCTACGCTGTTGACGCAACCCAAATTTTCGCGTAAATCGAAATTAACCCTTTAGTACCCGTAAATAACTATCCAAATACATGTATTATAGTTCATATTAATAACATAAAGTAAAAAATAAGATACTGTATGTACAGTATACAGTATGTATGTACAGGAATAGCAGACGAGACTCCAGCATCGTAAAGTCGAAATAACGTAAGATGGGTACGTCGTAACCTGAGGACTAACTGTATTACAGTTAAATACACTATGTGCAAATAGGCACACACACACACACACACACACACACTCCCGATGGTATCGTTTCCACTAGCTTATATAATGTCATAATGTTTATTTCTGTCCATAGTTGCATTTATGGCTTCTAAAATTGAATTGAATTGAATTTATGGCTTAACTTTTTACCAATCTCTTGTATTAATAATGGGAGAGTTGGGCCACCATGTAAAGTCTTTTCAACAACATTCTCACTGGGGTTCAGGTCTGGACTCTGAAGGCAGATCCATGTGTGAAAGTCATGTCTCATGCTCACTGAACCATTTTTTCACAGTTTTATCCTGATCAATGTCAGTCTCATCATCTAAGAATATACCTGTACTACCTGTCAAATCACTTTAGATCACTTTAAATCACTGTTTTCACTATAAATCAGTTTGCCCTGAAAAGTGTAAATACTGTACATCGGCAAAACATTTAGTTTTCTACAGATTTTTAAATTAGTAGTGTTTTGTTTACAGTATTGTACAGGAAGTCTTTAAGAGTAAGTTTGTTTGAGCAAGTATTTTAAAGTATACAAACTTTAATGTTAATGAAAAACTATCTATCTATCTATCTATCTATCTATCTATCTATCTATCTATCTATCTATCTGATCAGCAAAGAAAAAAATCCAAGCAAACCTGATTATTCAGTAAAAGCAGGATCAGCTGACCTCATTTTGTTGAACGCACTGAACCTGAACACAACACGGCCCCCACAGGCCCTTACTATAGGTACGAGGCATGATGGGTAATCACTTCATCCAGCTCTCTTCTCACTCTGATGGAACACGGTCAGTCTGGACTCATCAGATCACATGACCTTTTTCCATTCAAACACAGTCCATCTTTGTGCTTATGAGCAAACTGAAACTTTTTTTTTATTATTAGCCTCAGTGATAAGTGGTTTTCTTCAGGCTACACATCTGTTTACAACAACTTCAATTCTCTTTCTTTCACTCTCAAATATAGCCCCTAGTTGTAATATTAATTTCTTATTAAATTTCACCAAATGAATAAATCATCTGTGATCGTGATAATTTCAGATTTATTTTTTTTCAACCATATTTTGCTCTTGAAGACGATGTCCTTCTGGGATCAGCTGTGAAACCACTGTAAGTAATTTAGCAGTTACTTTGTCCTCAGTATAATTCATTTGGATTTCATTTAATTCATTTACAATTTGACTAGTATTAGTAACATTTCTTCATGGCCACTTTTTTTTCTGACTAAGTTATGTATTTACCCATAAACCAAAACCATTTACTGATCTAAAAATATGTAATACCTGTTGAGCCAGTAATTTTATCAGTACGCATTTTTCATGGTCATCAAATATAACCCATTTGGATGTTCAAATGCTCTGTAGTTACCATGGAAACACTATCATCTTCTACAACATTGATTCACTAATTAAACCCATGGAGTTGGATTAATGACAGTGGATGTTCAATTAATGATAAATGTGACTGAAAAAGTCATTGTGTTTTCTCTGCTTTTGATATAATAACCTTGAACTTTAATCTAAGCTTTTATGAACATCAACATGATTAATCATTTAAATGCAGAAAAATACCTGATTCATACTGATAAAATACAAAATAGAGATGATAATATTTATTTGAGTTTAGTTTATTTCAATAGACATAATACAAAATACAGGGGGGAAACAAAATAAGACAAAAAATATACATAATAGTGATAAATCATTTAAGAAAGGTTAAATAGAGATACAATTTAAGTTGGGAACTGAGATAAAAGTAGCACTTTGTGTATAAAAAATAAATGAGAAAAATCTCTCTCTCTCTCTCTCTCTACTCTCTCCATATCTCTGATTAAGTGATACCATCGATTTAACTTAAGACTTATTCATGTGGAATTAAATTAATCACAGAGACTGAGTGAGAAGTTAGTGCCTAACAGGGCTGACCCTGTAATCTCCAGACAGGTGTAGTTCTAGTTTATAATTTACCTTGATTAGTCACTTTGCACTACATGTCCTTTCACTTTTAAGGATATAAAACCAAAAACTGCACGTGGACCCCCTTATGGGATGTAAACTATGTTTCAAACATCACCTTGTAGACGCCCATAAAAGTAGAAATGCGCAGCCTTGACGTCGACGCACGGGTATAAGAGAACGACCGGGCGCTGAGGTGTAAGGTACACAGAGCTGGAGCGGACAGACAGACACACACACGGACAGACAGAGAGCCAACACTGTGCGCTGCTGAGGGGACACCTCCTGCTCCATCTGGACAGAAGACAGAGGAACATCCTCCACACTTTTACGCACCGCTCCTCCGCTTGTGCGCGTCATTTTTGGGAAAACCTTCCGCTGTCTTTGTTCAGCTTCGGACCCGTTTGGTCACATTCAAGTTCATTTTACACTATTGTGTGAGCAAGTTTTCAGCACCACGGACACGGTGGACAGCGCCGCAGCATGGAGCCGTACACGGTGCCCGGAGCCCAGCTCTCCCTGTCCGACCTCTACTCCGTCATCCCCTTCAACGTCACCTTCCCGGACGAGGAGAGCGGTTTGATGGGTGACAGAATGCAGAACGGCACGGAACAGCAGAGCCCGGCGAGGAGCGCAGGGGGGATAATCATAGCCATATCCATCACGGCGCTCTACTCCGTCATTTGCGTGGTGGGACTTCTGGGCAACATCCTCGTCATGTACGGGGTTGTGAGGTAAAAAACTGTCATTTACACCTTTGGTTGGGAGATGTTTGATAGTGGAGAATAGTTTCCATATGAGATGCAAACACATACACCAGATATGTGCGCTCAGAAACCTTCTAAAGCCCCATGTCTGACATTTGAAGTCCACTGAGTTACAGTACTGACCACGAAAAGCCCTATGCTTATTATATCTAACATGCACTTCATACATTCTGGTCATTTCTGTAAAGTAAGTACATGCACCACTAGATTATATAGTTTTAACATGATTCATATTTATCATCTAAACATTTACGAATGGAGTAAAAATATTAAACTGGTTTTATTAATGAACGTGGCTGCATGTTCACTTTATGTACTTAAAACCACATCAGGTTTATTAGACTTTTTACATTTTTTTTCTGATATATTGAAAACAAATTGATAAATATGCCTCATTTTATTAGAATATTAATTTCACAGCAGGAATTAGAATTTTTTATATGCAATTAGTCCACATAAATGGGTTCTTATATTGTAAAATACTAGAGAACAAAAGAGGAAGGGTATGACTGGACGGATAGAAGTCCATGCATGTTTGTGCTTAAAAGTGGATTCACAGATAAACCGACCTTTCATTAAATCTACTCATACTGCCACATAAACTCAACATGTTTTTTTCTTTGCAAAAACCGGTCACCTTTTTGCATTGCCAGCTGTGTTTATTGTGTGAATGACATGCATCAAGCACATGATACAAGCATCCAGCAAAACGCATGCGATTGTGTTTTCATTATTTCTGGACAGGGCATCAAGATGTGCTTATCCAGCTTTGTGGAGAGGACAAGGGGGCAGTTGAATGTCTTATCTCAAATGCAGTTTCTCAATTCAGTCTGACTCAGCGGTGCCTCGGGCAGAGGATTGCTCAGACAGCCTCTATTACCTCACACAGATCTGTGGACCAGCAGCTGTACACTCAGATACAAGGGTTGGATGGGAGAGTAAGATCTCCAAAGGAGGAGAACCGACACTATGAGTTTATACGTTCTTTATACGGTGTTGAAATTAAAGTGTATGGTGTGCATCTGCCTCCTTATTGGTCTATAAACCAGAATGGAGTTGACATCAAACCTTATTGATCAGCTGTAATGGCTTTAGGGTTTATGGAACACTTTCATTATAGATTGTGATGGCCTAAAATGCATTGTTTCATACAAATTTTGCAAAAATAGTTGTGTACAATAAATCAAATCAAGTCATTCCAGTGAGAAAATACAGTCATGGGAAAAAATTATTAGACCACCCTTGTTTTCTTCAGTTTGTTGTTCATTTTAATGCCTGGAGATACATTTGTTTGGACAAATATAATGATAACAACAAAAATAGCTCACAATAGTTGAATTTCAGAGCTGATATCTATCCATTTTCCATGTTTTCTTGATAATAACTAAAATCACTTCAGTTCTTACATCAATATCTATGTCATAGTACTGATAAAAACAGTGCTTTTAGACATTTCATGTTTTCTTTTTTGTCTCATATATATAAGTGACATTTTCCTGAGGGTTTTTCCACTTTAATATTCCACTCAATACTCAGTCAAACCTCACACTACAAAGATATAAATTAAGGCTGCAAGGAGCACTGACTGAACACTGGTATCTCTGTATAAATCAGATCAGTCCATAGTAGTGTTTTTATTACAGACTTGTATATATTGACTTCAAAGGTGTTGAATATCACATCCTGTGCTAACACTACACAGCAGTTCTGACCAAATAATGCATTTCCTTCTAAAATTACAGATTTCCTGTTGGGTTTAGGCCTCTAGACCTGATACTTGGGGCTGTTTCAAGGTACAGAGAATGAAATCAGAGGGGCTTATCGAGCAATTTCTGAGTTTTGTGACGTGGCGACAATAATTTTGCTGTGACATATTACAATGACACAATCTGAACTTGACTGAGTTAATTCTGTAGCCGCATTTTTATTGAAGTTGCAAAAACTGACCAAAATGGTGGGTTTCCTGTTAGGTTTAGGTTATGGTTCCAGGAGACTTGGATCTGGTGACTCCACCCACTAAATTTGATACATCTACTGCATACAGAGGCTTTTTTAGGTGGCACTACATCCATTTCCATACATTCATGCACACATATGAACCAACAATTTTCCATTAATTTCTTTTTATGAGGTCTAAATGTTTAATATGTCTGTGTAGGTTCTGGTTTGCTTGTCATTGTTCTTGGTTGTTCTTCTCAGTTCAACTGGACTGGTTTTGCTCTTTTGAAAATGTTTTGCCACTGAAACAAGATACTTCCTTGCTTCTGCCAATGTTATATGACAATGACCAACTTTGTGTTCTATTTAGTGCTATGACAAGATAAAATTACTAAAAGAATAATAATATCTGCACCTTGGGATCTTCACAACCATGCAGTGACTTTGTATGGACAATTGAAATGGGAAGTCTTGGGACAACACAATAGTTCAAAGTAAAATTTGCAGAAAAGTTGCACCGATAAATTGAATTCCCATTAAATCCTGGGATCACAACACAACTTCCTGGAGGGACAGATTTTTTTTTTTTTTCATTTTATTTATTTACCACTGGTTGTTACACAACAGAGAAAAAAAGTTGTGTTTTTCAGATAACTTGATTTTATCCATTATTTGCTGTTTGCGCAAATATTTGAAGCTTGAGGCGAAGGCTCTAAAAGCTCTAAAAGCTGCACTCATGTTCTTCAAGATACATGTATGGGGTCACACAGAGACGTCGAACCCATACTCCTGACTGGGAAAAAAGTTATCTTCACCCTGCTCTGTGTGTGTTCTACCAATATGGAACATGAATTCCTCCAGCTGGCTGCTACACAAACAGGTGGATTTAAGAGGAGGACAAGACTGATGATGGGAGGTTACAGGTCATTTTTAACTCACAAACCCTGTCATCACTTGCTGAGTTATCTACATTATGACATAAATCTACCCCGGGTGATTGTTGGTAGTACCTTGATAGCACAGGCTGAATATAGAGAATAGATTATAGAAGTAGGCACCAGTGAGTCAGTCTTTGGATCTGGAAGCACCAAATATTCATAAATATTTACAACTGTGTCCATTGTTTTCCTTAAGGAGTCAGACTGAAAATAATGTCCAAATAAGGTGCCAAAACAGGGGGTGAAGTAAGAGGTAGCCAAGGGGAGGTGGATTATAGGACTGAAAACAGCACTGACTCACATTGTCTGCAGTGATTTGTCTGGCATTTGTGTTTGTGAGGAGTGGTGCGAGGACAGAGTGAGGATAAGGATATTAACCATCCCAGTCCAAATCAATCATCTCCACTTGAACACCTGTAAATAGAAAGCAGCGACTCTCATACTTGAACCTATTGGACCACGGAGATTGTAAAATAATCCGCTACAAATCATAAAATATAGCTGTAGACTGGGATCATTGGGGCCAATAGAACATCTACTGTATACTGTGTAGCCATATTGGGCCAGTAGTAACACTGGTACCAAGTAAAAACAGGGCTAGTACCACTGATACAGATACTTTTTACTTGAAATGTTATGATCAGTGAATAATTTTGTGATTTTGCCTTTAGTTAATTGATTATGATAAAACACAGGACAAAGATTTTAGGGAAATACAGGTAGTCCTTGGGTTACGAACGAGTTCCATTCCTATGCTGTCGACGTAACCTGAAGTTCCGTGTAGATCGGAATTAACCCTTTAGTACTCCTACATACCCCCTAAATCTCGTAATAACTACATGTATTATACTTCATATTAATAAAATAAAGTAAAAAATAAGATACTCTACTTACTGTACGTACAGTATACAGTACGTATGTACAGTAATGGTGGATGAGATTTTGGCATCGTACAGCGGACGAGACTCCGGCGTCATAAAGTCGAAATAACATAAGTCAAGTACATCATAACCCGAGGACTACCTGTATACATGTTTTTTTTTTTCATTAACTACAATATAAACCAATTTAACACAATAAAAATAATAAAATAATTCTACTTTTAAATGTGTAGTGTTTCCACAGTGGTGGGAGAGAGAGAGAGAAAGAGAGAGAGAGAGCACTGTTTTCACAGACAGACAGACTTGGACTGAAGCTCTGCTCACATGAACTCTGTGAGGAAATTCAAGTAATTTTCTGGACGTGTAGAAGAGAAACTGCAACAAAAATATCAATATCATCACACTAGTATCGATCCGATCTGATACTCATGTTGGTATCGATACTATCAATCAATCAATCAATCCATCCATCCATCACTTCAGTTTATTACAAAATGATTACAAACAGTTAAGATCAAATCAATTACAAGATACATTTTGTAATCGGACCCCCCAGAAACAGTCCTCAGCTTATAAACAGAGGCTCTTAAACATGTGATGAGAAACACAAATTACATTATAATATTTAATAAATTAGAATGTTCTAAATTACTACAAACATATTTTCAATATTTTCTTACCTACCTGACGATATTTGGATCAATTTAGATACACCCAGCTCAACAGCTAACAATGATATAACTATAATATCATCTTTACTTTAACCCTTTAAACTCTAAGCCTAAAATAGTCCTTCTGGACATTTGTTTGTTTTTATTTTTTTCTTATTTTAACTATAAAAAGATTAGAAAATATGCTGAGTCCTTTTTTCCCATTTTCCCAAAGCACATAGAACTTTCAAAATCTAGTAGTCATTTATAATTCACTACATGTCATAATACTGCTAACACGGCTTGTTCTCCAGGTTCTAGCACAAGTGTGAATGAAATTTCTGTAACGACCTAATAACACCTTTCAAGTGCAAGGTCTTAGGGTTCAGAAACCATTGGAATTTTTTCAATTGCGTGAACAGTGAAAGAGTTACAGCCAAACTACAAATGCACAGGGTGTATCAGTGATGACACATCAGGCTTTAAAGGGTTAAACTGAATTTGACTACAGATCACAGGATAATTTATGTAAATGGGAAATAATCTGTAACCCACTGCAGCCTGTTCATGGCCTAAAGCAACACATTTAACTCCAATTTTCTATGTTAATTGCTCAATCAGACACATTGTAAAGTGTTTTGACTACCATTTATGCAGAAAAACTCTACTTAAAATGCTTCAACATTAACTTACATTGTTCTTTAGAGACCGAATGTGGTAATTACACAGTACTGAGATCTAAAGTGGCGTCTCTCTGAATGTAGACAAACACCATCTGTACACATGTGAGGAATCTATACATACAGAAATAAAACACCTTGTGATGAAGGATGAAAAGGACTTTTTTTTTTAAATGAGATTTTACTTTTTACAGCGTCAAGTTAAGAGGAAAAAACAGTAAACGAAGCAGAAAACTGTGAATTTATTGTTCTATAACTGAACATTTCATTTTCACGTCGTCTCTGAAGTCCATTGTGCCGGTGTTTAACATATCCATGATGAACAAAATGGAGGACGGCTGTTTTGTACCTCCCCTGTTCGTACATGAAATAGCCAAAAAAGACAGAAAAAGAATAACAATGTAAATTTACTACTCAGCAGATAATCACCTGTTGAAACACCATGTGCTTTAGTAGTTTTAATCAGAAGCTTGTGGAAAATCAGTGATGCAGGCTGAACAGTGGCTGTAGTTTTAGTTGGGCATAAATACAATTTAGAAAGGTGGGTGTAAAAAAAAATACTAAATAAAAAATCAGCCCCCATACAGTTATCATCAGCAGAGGGAAAAAAAACCCACAGAGACTAAACTATTTCTAATATTTTTGGTCCATTTTGTTCCATTGCACCTGGTTGAACAATTTAAGATTGGTTTCTTTGGTTTTTGGAAAATCTGTGTTGGTTTAATTTTTTAGCTCCACAGGTTACAGTTGATTCAAATATTTCTCATATTAGTGTCCGAACATGTCAGTAAATTGTATTCTTAATGCAGGTTGCTGTTTGTTTCATTGACTAATCCAAAACCAACTGTTACAGTCAGAAAATGCGTTAACTCGTTCATGCATGACATTACTGCAGTGGACAGTTTTTCAGTTTTTTACCAGTAATGATACATAAAAGGTTGATACGTAAACAAAAGAAAATAAGACAGTAAATAAAAATAAATAAAACTAGAAAAGCACTCAGAGAGCACAAACCTCCGCCAAGCAGCCCCGTTCCCCCACATATTGTGACTGACACCCCGCAATATTACTCCCACATTTGTTTTTTTTTATCTATTTTATTAGATTC
>JAPSES010000058.1:4832648-4867711 GCA_029822895.1 Maxillicosta whitleyi
GACATTTCAGGTTGTTCATATTTGTTCAGGTTATTCACATTTTTAGTAAAAGGATAGTTTGTTAATGTAAACATTTTCATGTAATTTTCATTTTATTACAATAAAGCAAAAAGAAAGTTTGAGGTTGTCAATATTTATAGGTTATTATAAAAGCATTCTACTGGTCTGACCCACTCCACATCATATTGGTGTGTACGTGGAACCTGAATTAAACTGATTTTGACACCACTGATTATTCATATCTTCAGTGTAAATTTTGCATTTCACAAAATCCACCCACGGGCCAGATTGGACCATTTGGCAGGCCAGATTTGAGCCCCTTGGCCACATGTTTGACAGCTGTGCTCTAGTGAATGTCACAGAGTTTTTGTACAGTTCTCTGCAACCAGGTCTGAATGAATCACAAGGCCTCGCATTTTGACTTTTCCAGTTCTTCAGTGTTTCTCTCCATAACATCAGCACGTCTCTTATATTTTAATCTCTGTCCTCTAGTCTGTTTCCTCTACTCAGCAGCAACAGGTGCTCTGAATATATCAAAACTCATGACTAAAATAATTCACCCACTACAGTACTACTAATGTAGACATAGGTGTGTGTTTATAGAGTATTTTACCACAACTTCAAAGGTGACTCAGCCAATCGTGATATTTTGTTTCATGACTGTGGTATGTCTAGGGGCTTGTAACATCATAAACCAGAGGAATGTGATGAAATTGCAAGAAAGAAAAAAAAAACCAGATACTTAAACAGAAACTGTGACTTAAAAGTTCCACATTGGCCTAATTCAACTAGAAATCCAAGAACAGAATAACAAGACGTGAAATCGTTATTATAATTCTTAGGTCATGACTCGTTTTACACCACTTACACAACACTGTGGTGAATGGCAGCAGGCCTGTGCTTTAAGTGGAATGGGGAGGGCCTAACAACTGTTTAACATATATATAGGAAGGCAGTCAGTTGTTACACTGAACATTATATGACAGTGTCAAGTTTCAGAGCGTGATGGGGAGACTGACAGTTTTATCAACTTTTTTGGTGTTTTTCTTTTGTGGTCTGTTTATTTTACTGCCTACATTGTGAAACTAGAAGTGCCAACATTTACTTTTAGTCTAGGGAGAGTAGCTGTCAATAGTATTGTGAATAATGTACAATATACAACTACAATGCAGTTTTGACTTATTTGGCGAGGTTTACATCATCCATGCTTAATTAATTCATGCATAATTGTTAGTGAATCCATATATAGGCCTAATATATACTATATAAAACATATAACCTTTTTGAGTTACTGTATAGTTTAAGAACTTGTGACTGGTTAAAATGCAAAGTCATCTATTGTAATTTCACCATAAAATGCTTCTTTAATCATGTCAGTGAGGACAATGAATGTAACATTAAAAAGAGTAGTAGTATAGTAGTAGAAATCATTTGTGTTTATGACATTTATGCATTGTGTAAAGCATATGTACACACTCTGATAAAAATTTATAAAGCACATCCATAAAATATTTAGACAACTAAAAGCAAGTTGTATATAAATTTCACCGCTTACTGTTTAGAGGTGAGCTAATGTGTCACTTTAACTTCGGCGACAGTTTACATTATGAGGAAGGTAATGCTAGTTTGGGGACTGACGGAAACAGTAGATCAGTACATCCTGGTTTGGATACAGTCTGTGTGTATCCACTAAAAATAAGAACCAAAGTTCAATCAGATGCGTTTACTATACTTGTATCATAATCTGTTCGTGCAGTTTTCTAAATGACTACAGGGTTCACACTCTTTCCCTGAATTTTTTTTCCAGGACATTTACCCACATTGCTTAGTACTCAGACATTTGATGTGCTGTCTACATTTATAATTCATCTATGAAAAATAATTATGACAAATGTATCAGAGAATGACGCAAACACACCCACAGATTACAGTGTCACACTCCATTAGTCTGACAACCTGGAGTTACAATATTCAACTGGATAATTCCCAAATCAAGATTCTCTTCTGTTGCTTTCTCTCCTGCATTTCCTCTAAAAATATTGGTATATTTTCAATAAAAATCATTGAAAAACTATTTCCCCTGTTTCACTTCAGTTTAGGCGCACAAGGTCACAAGGCCAATTCCAGAACATCTGATCTTATTCTCATTTTCCATGTTTTCCATGACTGGAAAACTGATCAATCAATTTCCAGGTTTTTCCAGGATCCGTGGGAATCTTGTATTACCTCAAAATGTGTTCATTTATTTGCAGTTTTGTCTGTGCCACATATTATGATATTCTGTCATTGGGTTTTGAAACTTATTGACCAACCACTATTTTTCTCTCTTCATAGTTTATTTTGTATAAAATGTCAACAGAAACACTTACAAAATGGTTAAATGTCATGTTGATTTAATCACTACATGTATTGAAAACTGTGCCTCAGAAATCATTAGATATTCTGTTATGTGGCAGCCATTTGTCATGTTACAACTATAAAGAACAAAACTAATATTTACTGTGACAGTTATCTAATAAACATGTTGTCACCCCGGCCTAAATAATGCATATGAATAAATCTGCATAAAGTGTTTAAACATTGAATGAAACCATATTGGTGTGAAGAACCCTTAACATAGATGACCAACAATACTCTTTATGCTTTTCAAATATGCATCAGAATTTTTGGTTCGCAACCTTTTTCAACAAGCAGCTAAACTGTGCACACTGAGTATTGCACTTAAATAACATATTTTATAAATGGATGTGATGGCCCTCCACAAAGCTGAATCTGGACCAACCCTGCTCTTAATTCAGTATTTATACCCATATGAATAAAATAAAACCAGAGTCATTCTATTACTGAACTATTTCAAACAAGACTGTAGTCAGGCGTAACACATGAGCTACAAAATGGTAAATGAAATTAAAGAATGTAAATGCTGATGGAAACGGGTTGGAAAAGAAGAAAACACAAGGTCTTTATCCTGTTTACTGTGCCTCAACAGCCACATGCCACTGTTAAAACTGTACCGTGTCCTACAGGATTCTCACATATATGCTGATGGATTAAAAGTCAATTGCTACCTCTCACAACCACTCCAAAAAGCCATGTTCAATGAGATCATTTCAGGTCAAGGATAAACACTGCCAGTATTATGAATAAAACCAGAAAGATTCGGGCCTTTTGGTTAAAAAAACAAAAAAAAAACAAAATCAAACAAACACAACAAAAAACAGCCTCACTGTTTACAGAACATAAGTGCTCATAAATAACAGATCAGCCTTTATTCCTTTATTTATTATTATAAAAAATGTGATCAATCAGGAATGTGTGAGCTGACAACGCACAGTTTGTGACAAATTATCTGTGCCCCCCTGCAGTTCAGTTTTATTCATGTGGGATATAAACCATATGCTGTGGATAATCAACGTTGCATTTTACACCTGCCAGACAGCCCACTGAAAGCAGTCCATTACCACCCTTCATTATATTATATGATATCAAGATAAACATATATCTAGTACAATGTCAGTGCTGCCATACTGTATCATGCATCACATTAGAAAAGATAACTGTTCAACCTTTGACCACAGTCTATACAAAATACAGACAGAATCAGACATCATGATCATATATTGGTTTGCGTAGTTTTCATTTTGTTCAATTTTTTTTTTTTGGCGCCATAGGTGCCCATATTCAGACAAAAGGGTGGAGTTTGGGAAGAGCAGGGTCTGAAGCTGACCAAGCTGAAAGTACTGGAAACACTGACCACACCAACTAACACTATTATTCTAAACACCGACTGTTCTCAGCTATGTGACAAATAGTAACATATACTTGTGTATTTGACAACAGTAATCTCTAAACAGTAACATCTCATAATGTAGCCAATTAACACACTAATTACACGCCATAAAATATCAGGTTAAACCTGTTATCAACTATGATTAATAGTCACATCCAGTTTTTGCATTTCTACAGTAAGCCAATTTATATTTTCTAAGAAATCAACATTACATAAAAAATTATAAATATATTTTTTAGCAACTTAAAAGGCATTTCCTCACATGTTTGTGTTGATAGTTATACAAGTTAGCACCAAGATTTTAATGTTAACTACAAATATTAGTCTCACTGATTACTAATAAGTGGTATCAGCCTGAGAAAAAAAAAGCGGGAAAACACCTTTCATCGTTTATTAGTACCAATTAATGCTAACAACAGATATTCTAGGAAAGACACATGTTTAGGCAGGGAGGTGTGTAATTCAGTGCTAGTAAACTTTAGGAAGCATATCCATGTCAGAAACCCTGACATGTTTGTTAGTGTAACTTCTTAACCACTACCAACAAAAATATAGGTTTTATTCGATAAAAACAAGTTCCGACAGAACTAGCAATGTAGTTAAACAGTTGGAAAATTAGGTCAAGGGCCACTATTTTTTTTTTATTTTTCTACTAGGCTGTAAAACCAGGCTGTGGTTAAGACACTTTCATTTCGCTCTTTTTATTGAGAAGATGAGAAGTTAACCATAACTGTCGTGTAACATTAGCAACAGCATGTCACTGCTGTTCAGTAAAATATGTCAGTCTCTTCCAGCTGAAGCATATTCAGTTCTTTTCCATTCAATGTTTACATTATTTAGTCTGCACATTGTATGAGGTGTAGCAGCCTGTGTGGAGCATGTGTGAAATCTCATGCTGAAATGCAGGCATACAAAGGTCAGTGAACTCTGTGCAGTGCATGGGCCCTCACGGCTATTTCTGACACATAACGGCAACACCAGTGGGTGTTAAAATGAGAAGGGTGGGGTGGCAGTGAACTGGGAGAAGACTGATGTGGTTCAAGTGAGCAGAATCAAAGTGTGATGTGGTGACCTTGTGTTCGAGCATATCGTGACAGTTTTGAGGTGGTGGTTTTTCACCCAGCAGCAAGACAATAAAAGGTAACGATGTCTGAGAGATGAGGAGCGGGGTGGTCAAGGCTAAAAGGTTACACTGCTCAGTAAATGTCAACACAGAGGCCACAGCGCCACATTTATGAACTGTCTCTGACCAGAACTTATCCTCAGAATCTAGTAGAAAACAAGCTAAACTTCTACAAAAGTTAAGTCATTCCAATTCAGTGACAAAGTGGTACTAATGCAGTATCCTGTAGCATGTCCATATGACTCATGCCAATCACATGACATGCTGACACCAACTACACAGCATAGCACATGAGATAAAAATACATTTAGCTTGGAGAGCAAATATTTATTAAACAGGATGTTGCTTGGAGGATGTTTGTTTTCTTCATCAGTACAGGATCAAAGAAAGTACTTCCAGAATTCCGCAAGCAAGCACAAAAAGTTACAACAAGCTAATAAATCTAAATCACTTGCCCAATCACATTATTTTTCTACAGTTAGTGAGGGTAATAGCTAAAGAGAAAGATATCTGACTTCTTTCTCACCTCTGCTGAGAGTTGCGCATGCAGAGACGATTGGGCAAACAAAGAGTGACGGCAGGTTTGTTTGTTTATTAGGGTCCCTATTAGCTATAATACTGCAGCAGCCTTTCACATAAAGATGCTTATGAGCTGAATTGCAGCAAGCATTTCAATTATCCCAGCATAATCCCAGCATTAGAGGAAGTGTGTCAAAGTCCAACTCTGCTTTCAGCTACAATCAAGTTTTATGGTAAAGCAAATAAAAACTGCTGTTTTTCCAAAGTTGTATTTTACGTAGGACCAGAGGTGCCACAACAATAAAACAGCTTGGTTTTTGTCATTTGATAACTGCTAGTAAATGGAAATGATTTGTATCTGAGCTAGTACAATTCTCACCTCCTTGCTCAGCTTGGTAAAAAAATAAAAAATTAATGTTTAACCTTGCTACATTGGAAAATATTCCTCAAGTGAACATAAGTTGCAATAAGACAAATATTCATGTATTAGCTACTTTAGATAGCTTAGGTTCTAGATTATGGGCCAAATAACAGTATGATACTGAGAACAGGACTGAAGATAGGGTTGTGGTACATAGATGCCAAACTGAACCAGATTAAAGCGTAAGATTATGATGAATTCTGCAAATACTGCTTGAAAGTGGATCCTTATGTCAACAGCATAAACAGGTTCTGAAAGTTTGCACTGTTATTAACATTAACCAAAGACACAAGGGCTTTATAGCTCTCTGTATAACTAACCAGTGCTAAAAGACTTAAGTGAAGCTGTACATAGGTTCAACAAACAAATCCACAAGGAGATAAATGGTGTCAGCTAGTGCCTTGTACCCCCAAATCTTGTTTTACTGCAATGCTTCCACAGGGAGATGGAGAGCAGAGTAAAGACAGAGAGAAGTTTGTGTGGTTTGTACATTTCACAATCACCACATTCCATCTGCATGCATTCTTCGACACCTGTCTGTGCCTGCCGCCATCCAGTTTCTCGCTGGTCTAAAAACACCTGCTCATATCCAGCACGTAGAGCAAATATTGTCTTTTCAGTCAATCTAAACAGCGAAACCTTGTTTCTCCGACTCAGGTGAAGTATGTTCGCTCCTGAACGTCTTGCCTTGCACTCACCCGTGTTATGTTGGCCTGGTTGCTGGGTCACTGTCTCACTGCTAGCACTGTGTCCCATGCTACGGCTCCTGTCCCAGCTGGCCTGCCGGGCCCGGCCTCTCCTGAGGCCCCAGCAGGAAAGGAAAACCTAAAGCCACTTCGCTTTTCCCCTTCCAGACATAGAGCTTCTGTAACTCAAGAACTATCGTGACTGCTCACTTACGTCGTTTAGTCTGTCTTGTCTCTACGGTCTTGCCCTCCTCCTCCCTAAAGTCCTGTGATTTGGTTCTTCCCTCCCTCTTCAAAACTCAAACACACTCGCTTGTTTCTCAAGTCCCTCCCTTCCTGGAGCTGACTTCATAAATAAGGTACGCCAATAAGGTAATCCAACAGTCTGCAGATGCCTTTCATTCCTGAGAGCAGATTTTTTGGGGGCAAAGTTCATCGTAGTCGAGCTTTGAGGTCTGGCCAGTCCAGCCGTCAAAAGCCTTGAGGGATTTGCGATGCAGTCAGCCCCCCCTCGAGCTGTGTTTCACACAGACTGGCAAAACACTACTCCCTGAAGGGTGAGGGGCGGGTTCTGCACGCCGAGGTAATTTGAGAAGTGGAAGGTGAGCCCAGCCAAGGTGGAGCTCAGTGCCAGAGAAGAGGAAGTGACACCACAGAGGTGTCCAATAACACTCCAGGGATTGTCCTTTTAAACTATGAAACGCAAGCTCAAAGTGATACTGCTTCTATCAGATATTAATACAACATAATGTTATAGTAACAACAATGACAATTCTTCCAGACTGAATGTAGCTTAATACTTTTACAACCCAATTTGATATATTAAACAATGACAGTAGAAGCAACACAGAGAAGTGACACAAAACAACTGAGAAACTACTAGGTCAAAACCTTCTAAAAGTCTTAATCTCACCAACATGTCAAACATACAAGACAGAACGAGGACAGCCTGTGTCTGAGCATTTCTATCAAAACACTGAGTCATGAGGTAATCAGTGAGTGGGAGTTAAATAAAAAAAAAAAAAGTTACAAAAAAAAAAAAACACTATTTGTAGATAGAGTGACCCAAGCTTTATTTAAGGACAAGGTGGTTAAATCTAAAAGAATTATCCTCCAATACACAAAATAAGAGCATAAATAACAACATTACCACACAGCAGTAGAGTCTGAGCTCAGGTTAATCCTAAAATGTGCCATTAGTCTATGTTTCTTTTGCTGTCCATCAACTCTTTTTTTTTTCCTTTGGGAGAAGTTGAAGAACCAACTATCATGTTGTTTTAGAAAAGTCAGTTTATCAAAAACCAGGAGCAATTTTCTTGACCGCTTCAAATGTAATATTTTTCGTAACTCTTATCTGGTGATTCTCGTTCTGTACATTCAGTTTTCTTTCTATGCGCACTGCACAAAGCTTTGTGTAGAAATTACCAAAAAAAAAACAACTACAATATATTCCACATAAATGAAGATGAAAGCAATGTGATCAATCATGTCTGCCTGTCACACACTGATTATAAAACACAAAAGCTACCCTAGGAGGAGAGGTGTGTACAAAAATGAAGCTTGTTTTTATTTCCTTCTGGGTTTGACTGAATTTCTGAATTGGCAGTTGTAGACTACCCTTCTGTATGCAACAGTTATGGTGTTTACACAACAGATGTGCTCATTTTACTTGGGAAGTCAACATATGTTCATCGTGTCTCCCTCAGTGACAATGAACTCTATGAGAGGTTGTGTTATTGTCTGCAGCAAACCCAGTGTTTCTATTCACTAACCAACCAATCAATCAATCAATCAATCAACCAACCAACCAACCAGTACGTCACCACAAAACACTTAAGGTGCACACCAATCCATGTCCCACTTGCGGGTTTAATAGTAAGAAAGAGTCTATCCTGCTTCCACAACATACATAACTGATGCATATTTCTTGTAATGTTATTTCAATACCAACTTCAGTTTTGGCCAAGAACATCCCACAATCCACCATGCAGCAGGGTGATATGATTATATATGCCATGTGATATACAGGTACAGACTGTTCATACTGCTCCAACTACAGAATCTTGTGTGATTTTGCAGTATCACCGTTTCAGATGTCAATCATAATATAGCAAGTATAATACTGGTCTCATCTGTACTGAATCTGGACTTTCTAAATTACCAAACATGTGTACACTGTATTTTAACTAAACTTCACCTTTATTTTAGATATTCAAGCTCCAGGTTTACTGGTCTGTATTTTCTTCTTAAGTCAGTTTCTGTCTATTATAAAGCAGTTGTTTAATTCAGTCATTCATCTTCTGAACCGCTATATCCTTGAGATTGTCGCAGGCATGTTGGAGCCAGTTCATTGCAGGGCTTATAACCAATCACTCTCACATTCACATATGGGCAATTTAGCTTAAATTAACAGAAATTCCAAATGAAACAATATTTAATTTATTTTTTTAAAAATTGCTGTTATAAAACATTAGCATAACACTGCATATACTATAATTGACAAAGCAATGTGTGAAATTATCCATCATTACATGCATTATAAGTACTTACCAATAAAAAAAAGGACCACAATTATGGAAAAAAAAGAAAATCTACAGAATTAAGAATGACATTTCACGAAATAACACTGTGTAAGGTATTTAGAAGTACTCTGAACTAATATTTGGATCAATCAACAGAAATACCACAACTGAGTGTTTATCTTATAACACAAATCAATTTCCAGTGGCTTACGCTTCACGCAGTATCCATCTTAAATCAAGCAAGTGCTGCCATTGTAAGCAACATTTTGGATGGATGCTTGTACATAGTCCAGTGAGATCTGGCAAAACGCTACAAACATAGAGTCTCAATGTCCGCTAAGAAACTGATGGCGATTCAAAGAAAACCTCCCATAACAACCAGCTACCTGACAATTTTTGTAAAACAAAGTATGTGTGTTGGACAGACCATTTGTAATTTGTTTCCTGTTGCTCCCTCTGCAGTCCACTTAAAGCTACGACACATTACTGACATTGGAATGTGTGGAATCTGAGACCACATGCTGAACTTTGGTATAAAGATGACAACTCAACAAACAATGGTGAAACTCACTGGTAAATGACACCGAGGTGTGTCATTCTCTGACTTATGACTCAGACCAACACACAAAAGTCTCTGCATTCTTTCCAAACAGTAGCAGCAGATGGAGACAAACACATATTCAGGTTTCGAAATGGACTACTCTAACATCAAGCTGTGGCTCAACAAGAAAAGTCTACCTGGTGACTCATAAAAAAACACTACTACAAAGTCATCATGACAATCTAAACACGAGCAAACACTGGTATAACTCAACTGGAGGCCCTGGGCTAGAGGACTGCACCCTCTGGGATCAAAGTACAAAGACATGTGAGGCATTCCAGCCTCCATGTCAGGAACAACGTTTGTAGAATACAGCTGAGGAGGAAGTGAAGGTTGTTTAACTTCAGGCCACAGGGTTGGACATGGGTCAGGAGATCAGCAGACCTTAATCTGTTCCTGCCATGGCCAACTTATGAACAAACGTCCCCTGGGCCCATGCCATGACCTAAACTGGCCATTCAGCAGAGCCAAGAGATAAACAGAAATTAGTCTCAATAGAGGTGGGGAACACTCTTATGACACCAAACAAACAGCTTAAATATTGTTAAATATGAAATAATAACTTTTCTTTTAGCACCAAATATTTAGCCAATCCCAAGGCGAGGGATATTGTTTTTGGTTCAGTTGGTTGGTTTGTTTAACACTTCAGCAGCAAAACTATTGGCTGAATTTATACCAAGTTAGGTTTATGTCATTACATTTTGGGAAAGGTAGGTCAAAGATCTCATTTTTAATGATTTTTTTTTTTTTTTTTAATCTTCCCATTTATTGATAATGGGTGAAATGTGTGTGAGGGGCGGGGTCTGTTGTGCCAATATTTGGTCAGTAGTAAAAATGTTTTAAGATATTTGATCAGGCACCTGTGTGGGCAATACTATAAGTTCAATAAATGTTAAAAGAGTAAATATACATGCGTAGTAATAAATTTGTTTATATTCCTGGATAAAAATCTTAATTATTTCAGTGTTTCAATTGTAGTTTACAGTCGATGTGCTTTTTTAAGAAAAAAATCATCGCCCTTAGAAAAACCCATATCAGTCGATCTCTAAAGTGTTACCTTGATACCATAGTCTAATGCTAATAAGTGGATCTGAATAGGCCACACCATCTGATGTCAAATTTTTACTTTGACAGACATGTGAAAGAGTTCTACGGCATTTGATTGAGAAATGACAAGACAGGTTAAGTTTGAAATGTCCACTGTAAAAAGAAGTCCCTGAATATGTTAAATATAGATTTATGTATAGAAATGATTAAAAGGGATTGAAATCCACAGAGCTCACAGAAGAGAACATGAAACTATCAAAACTCAAACATCATTCCAAATCACATCAGCTGTTACAGTAAATAAGGTACCTTTAATGTTTACGTCGTATAATGGTTTTCTGTTGCCATGGCGTTGAAACATTAAACTAAAGACTATAAACAGACTAGGTCAATTAAACAACAACATGTTAAATAATAAGCCACCAGAGGATTAAGTGATTGTGAAGAACAAACAAAAAGAATCAACATGTTACAAAGGCCTGGTGACGATTACTAAAAATAAAATCTCAGGTAATTTTAGGCATTATGATGATTCACACTATTCAAATGATTTTTTATGTTAAAAAAAATGCAAGACAAAACATGACTCAAAACTACTTTTCCTTATTAGTCAGATTTGTGTGCTGACAAAATAGACACTGTAAACACAACTACTACTATTATTATTAATATTATTGCTATAATTATTTTAGTGGTAGGTAAACAGGTTTTGAGTTTCTGTTGCGTAAGAAAGGTCTCCAGAGGAACCACTACTATTGACTTTACAATTCAGACACTTTTCATCAGTTAAAAAGCAAAAACTTAATCAAATTAAGCCTACATACAGCCCAGTCTCATGTTTTATTATGTGATGAATCTCCTTTGAGTACATACGAAAAAGCACACAACCTACAAAGCAAAACTCAGATTTAAAACGGATTTTCTGAAACTGGTATTGACAAAACTTTGGTTCAGAATCAGTGTCAGTAGTGGAAAAGTTAAATGATGCCACACCCCACGTCTGTCTTATTTACAGACGTTTGTTAGTCAATATTTTAGTAAAGGTTTACATCTTAAAAACACACACTAATCATGGAAGGTACTCACACATGTATTCAGATTGTACAGCCATCCCTGGTGTTCTCCCACCGTTGTCACAAACACAATACAACAGAGTAGAAAAAGAGCCTGTGTGAACCGGTTGGTGTATATGTGATCTGTTCAGTGATCGAGGTCAGCCGTGAAACAGACACAAGGCCATGTGTGGCAGCGTAAGAACCCATGAGCTCTAACCCACAGGTGTGTCCTCTGGCTGGCAGCCAATCAGATAGCAGCAGTGTCAACACGGCCCTGCGTCACAGGTACGGCCCCTTAACGGACAGCTCCACAGTGTAACATGGGGTTTGTTGACTCAACACTTTCAGCCATCACGATACTATGATTAAGATCTCACTCTCATCACTGCGAACCTTAAATCAAGCTAATAAAAACCTTGCATGCTTTCCAGGGTTTAGGGGCATAATGTGTAGATTTGAGCAGATTTATCAAAAGAAGAGTTTTTCTTACCAGGATTTTCCATTACAGTCTCTAAAACTCAGCAGGCAGCAGCTCCTGAGTCAAATGGAGAAAAAAAAAACATTATTAAACCATCCATACATTTCCTTTTTTGCTTTGTTTGACATTCCCTCTTTAAAACCACCAGAATTTTTAGCTTGTCGTAGTAAAATGTGATCTGTGCTCTGAGAGGAAATATTAGTGTCTTTTTAAGAGGAGAAAATATGTCATATTTATCACTCCAGGCTAATTCACAACCCTTTTTTTTTTGCAAAAAGCAGCAACTATGGAAGTAAATCCTTCATTATATGAGACTCTTGGGAGTTTTTCTTATTGTTCCCTAAATCGATGAATGACTCCCTCTACAGCTCAGTAAATGAGTTCTCTGCAGCTAATGAGGGTCATTCTGAAGCCAAACAAAAGTTCTGTTGTGTTACCTAAAACAAAAAGGGCATTAATTAGCTCACACACCAAGTTAAAATCTGTTCTGAAGCCTAAAACACCAAAAGGCCTAATTTATTTATCTAATAGAGGATTTTCTTTTAATGCAAGTTGAAAAGACTGCCACAATTATAAAGTTCAACCAAATGCATAAACACATTTAAATCTTATTAGTATGCAGGCCTATAGAGGCGAAACAGCTCCCATTATCCATAGCACTTTCTTTGAAAGAATGTTCTGTTACTGAATTAATGAAATCTTTTTGCCCCGTAAGAGATGATGAATGGCAACTTTCAGGATTATGAAAAACACCCAATATGAAACAGACTACATTTGGAAACTAAAAACCAATACACTGGACTAAATAACCACAGAGCTGTCAAGAATGTGGACCAGTAACAAACTGCCTTTTTTACTTCAATAGCTAAAGATCCTTCTGTAGAAATGGAGATGAGAGGACATCACTGACCTATTTTTATTGGGTCACCAACTGGCAGAGTAAAACACATAACAACGCTATGGTATGGGAATTCATTAGTTCATTACTTCTTTGTAGCGTAGATGTTGTGAGTAATCAGAATCAGAATCAGCTTTATTGCCAAGTATACCAAGTATGTACATACAAGGGATAAAAGGAATTTGTCTCTCTCCATCTCTCTCTTTTCACAAACTTAGATCTGAAACACGCCCTCTGGCTGAAGTAATGTTGACTTCAATTTCAGTTATTCCCTCCAGAGCTAAAAAAAAAACCTTCTCATTAATCTTAAATGTCCAGTGGAGAAGGTTTACAACAATTTACAGGGATAGACATTTAAGTGGAATACAATTGTGTATTATAATCATAATTGCATTTTTATTAATTTACAACAGACAATGGCTATCTGGACAAACCATTATATGCTGATAATTAAGGTACTATAAAGATCTGTGGTCTGAATCACTTTTTTTTTTTTTTTTAATCTTATTACATGTAGGCAACTTAGAACCCAATAACGTTTTTCTGTAGTTTTCTGTGGTTTCTGCTGCATTAATCTGCAAGTGATGGCTTCTTCTATAATTTGATGAGAAACATCACTATTTTGGTGTTGACAGAACTGTATTGTTTCTACTAACTCTGTATGACCCTATTTCGTCCCACTGTAGTTTCACAGTGAATGTTTTTAGACCAGAATGACACTAAAGTGTCAGTGTAAATCATACTTAACGCAGTTAGAGTTTAGATGTTGGATCTGCAGCTGATGGACTCAAAGGTAACTCTTAATAATGCAAGCAAACATATTACATGAAGTCCACAAAACAGTGAAAACTGAACACTTTAGTGTGAACAGTAAAGCATCATTTTGACAGCGTGAACTAGAGGATGTAGGGATTAGAGATTTTAGTGTCATTATTGTCCGAGAAATAATGGCAGTTTCTGGATTACTATGATTATTTTGCAGGGGATATATACCACACCCCATGAAAGTGAAAGTCGAACTTAACTTGAATTACCAATTCCTCTTCCTTCTAGCATCAGACTATTTTATGTTGTTTGCCTTGTGATTAAACAGAGTGTGCTTACTGCATTAAAAACAAGTTAACCCTCCCAAAGCTTTTTATGACAATCTGAACTGCTGGAGAAGAATGGCCTTACTGTATGAAAGCTATGCAGCCATATTGTTGTGAATGTTGTGTAATGGTAGCCTGGTAGCCCTTGTGGATGACTGTAGTGAATGCAAACTGCAGGGAAATTAAAGTGAGGCCACATCAAAAAAAATATTTACAGTCTAAATTTCTCAATTTTTTTTGCAGCTCGTTCCCTCTGTCATTTTCACTTGTGGAATGTTGAATGTAACGCTTCTGTAATGCTGCTTTTGTTCCGTGCAGGAAGCATATATTACCGTGTCTTTTGGTTTCACTAAGACAGTATTTGGCAGCCTTTGCGATTAATTAACTGTGACAGTTAAAATCGCAATTAATTGTAACACCATGACATCACAACTTTACAACTCTAGACTGAACTAACCTCAGCCTTATATTTTGTGACACTGAGGTTAGTGCAACACCCTATGTAAAATAAACTACACTTATAAGACTCTGTGCATTTTCATTTATACCTACATATTATTTTTTTCACAGAGTGTGCTAAGTTCCACAGTTCACAACGAGAACTTCTTTATATCTTTTTTGTTTATGGCAGGTTGCATCCAGCATTAAGGTACAACCAGAAAACACAAAAACACTGGCTTTAATGAAAGATTTTAGTGTCCATTTTTATTTTTTAGTGTCCACTGTATAATTGAGGTGCGGCCAAGACAGAATAGTGAAATTTGCACATTACCACTAGATGCCACTAAATTCCATACACTGAACCTTTAGAAGAAACAAGATAGCATGTAAATAGTACATACCAAAGATGAATGGATGTCATTATTATTATTATTATTATTAGCCATCAATTCACCTAATGTGAGAAAGACCATTTCCAAGCTGAGAACCCCAAAGCAAGCAGATGTAGACCTTTCTTACTGCGGTGCAGACACTAGGATAATGTAGATGTTTCTCTTCTAAGCAAATCAAATCAAGGAGTCTGCTTTAAAAAATGCAAACCATCTTTAGGTATCATTGAACAGCACAGCAATACAAGAATCCCTTTAACTAGTTTAACTTCTATTTTCACAGAAAATCATTTTCAAACCCAAACAACGATTTGCAACTTTTCAGAAGCTGACAAATGGATCATCAAAAAGCAGAGGTGCAATTTCAAGAGAGATTCTGAGTAATGAGGGCAAGACAAATAACGCTTTTAACTATGATTTGGTTAGAAATTGACACGTGATTTTAAAACTTGCATACTTTTGTACAACAGTGTCATGGTCAGATAAACATTTCACAATGGCATGCACAACACAACCTTGCACAGTCCTCCTCACTGAACACCACAGTAATGATTCAAAAGAAAGCCCAGCATGTAATTGGTCCAATTCAGAAGGTGTGGTTTTGCTCATGGTGGGCTGGTCTGTGCAGAGGTTGCACTTTGGAATCTCAGAGTCCTTTGACAAACAGCTAAAGCCCAGTACAGTAACAGAAGACAAGTATTTTATCAGGCCACCTACTAATGTCTTTTGATAAGCACTGCAGCTTTGGTAATTTATTTTTATAATGTTTTTTTTCTGGCCAAGGTGCTGCAGTTTCAGTCATGGTGATGGAGTTTTGTTTTACCAACTAAAACCTGTGTGTTCTTCATAACTTTCGTTTTTGTCATAGTATTTCTACAGAACACATGGGTTGTAAATTTTCTCAATACACTTAAACACAATCAATCTTTTGTGTTTTTATCTGGCACCAAATATAACAAACATGAAATAATACTGTAAACCGAAACTGAAGGAATCTGAACCACAATTTAGTACAACTACAAAATAAAGGTGATATGCGAAGTCTGTTGGAAGGGAAATCCCTGCAAGTTAATATCAGCTTTAGTATCGATGGACAAACACTGCCTTATGTTCGAGGCTTACCTGTCGTGAAGTTCATTGATGTCTAATCAGTCTTTTCCTAGTGATTACGTCCTTGGTTTAACAGTGATTTCAGGTTCCAGTGGGATAACTTTGCAGCGCTCCTGGAAAATATACAAACATGCACAAAGACAAAGTCAATTCCCTTCTTCAGGCTTGGCATCTTCAGACAATTACTAGTGAAACTGCTGTGTAAGGTCAGTGTAAGTAGCCAAGAGTTAACCTAATGGTATTTTCAGCACAGATAGATCCTTGTATCAGTTACAAACATCATCTCTTTACTTAAACTTGTTTAGCACATCTTGAACTTTAATGTACGATTAGCACATTCAGCTCTATAGTTGCAGGTAGACCATACACCTGGATACCAAACTTCAACTGGTGCCTTGAGGGTAGAGGAATTATCATGTACAGAACACTGACAATACAAGTTGTCTGTTATATTGTTAAAACTCTGCAGAGTTTGATGTATTTGGAAGCTAAATGCTCACATTTATAGATGCATTTAACATACAATGTGGACTGATGACGAGGTCTATTCAATAAAGAAGGTTTAACAAACTTAACCAAACTTTCAACTCTGACCTGGTTAATCCTTAAACATAATATAAACCTGTATCAGCAGCATGTAATGTACTATTACACGTATTCAATGAGAATACAACAGTCGTACTTACACAGTGCATATACTTAGAAAGATGTCAATACCGGTGAATCATTTTCATTTACTAAATCTATTTACTTTCTTTCCCACTGAGATCAAAATATACTGTCTTCATGTGCACAAGATGATATTGCTTTTTTTTTTTTTATAAAAACACTTAAGAAAGCACAAGTGAGAATGTATTGATTTTACTCTGAGATGAGTGTAACGTGTGAATGCGATGGCAGAGACCACAGATCAGATGAATCAGTACAGGTACATCATCACAGCAAAGTGCCTATAAAAGTTGGATAACAATAAGTAAATACACCACAAATAGGCGTTAAAACCCCATTTCCTTTATCTCAGGGTTATCAGACATAAGGCAAACTCAATCATGTATTTAACAGCTATAAACTCGTAACAGCACCAACGACAAAGCTGCATTATCAGCAAGCAATTTCATACTGACAAACACCATTGACCAGCTTTAGCAACATCAGCATGTATGCAGAAACATGTGGGCAAAACAAGCTCAACTATTTATGTACAGTTTAGCTCTAAAATCACACAGTATGCATTAAGACCTTTAATTACTAAGGGGAATAGAATGGTGTGGCAATTACTTTGCAGCTCTATAAATAATAATTTGAGAACTGTGATAATGAAATGCATTTTTTGCCTCTTCTTTTGTGGATCGTTATGTCGCCTAGAGACCGTGAATGAACAGTTATTCTGCTGATTCCAAGTCTCTTGGCAAAACTTTCAATGTATCCCTCTTTGTTGAGACACTAAAATATTTGCCCCTTATCATTGAATTTTCCTCTTTTTGTCAAGTTATTTGGGATTCTCAAAGCCTTAAGTTATACAAAGCATCTGCACATGACAATGAGGTCAAGTGTAAAAACTGTAAAATTAATTTCTCCCATATGCTGTGGTTTTATACATAATACATTGAATGGTTTTATTATATGATGTTATTAGGACAGTTTTAATTTGTTGTGTATTATTTAGCCACTTTGTTGCATTTCAAAAACAATTATCTCTACTGAAGTGTTGTTCAGTAAAAAAAATAAAAATAAAACAAACAAAAATCACAGGCCGTTTGTTCCTAAGGCTATAGACAGTGACTTGGAACAAACCTTGTCACACTGTGAAAACATTATCATTATCACTTGAAGACCGGTGGAACAGTCACTTTCTGCTAGTTGTTACATTTACAAAGAAATACCTCAAATGTTCAATATAATGCAAACACACAAGTAGAGTCAACAGATCACTACCTCTTAAGTGGATGATTTTGGTGGTTTTTGAGGGTTCATGTTATTGACCACTGATACAATCTCGAATCTCAGCTGAATCAGGATTTTACTTTTTATTTCCTTTGTGGTAATAACAAGACATTAATGTATTATTCACCCTTTCCAACGTGTCTGTATCAAGAGAGAAGCTGATATGCACTTAAACACACAAATAATTCACCAGACAAAGTTCAGCACCACTGCAACTCAACTCTGTTCTCAAATATCCTCCTGTGCACAGGGTCTGGACTCACTCTGAGGAGGAGCTCATGGAGGCTGAAGGCTGGCAGCAAAGCAAACACACAGGTGCGTTCATGTGCGCCACTTTGTGTGAATACATACAAGCGGCAAACCGGAGCAGCTGAGTCCCCGCATTGTGGTGAGGAAGCCCTCAGGGCACCATGTGAACATGTTCAAACACACAAGAGCACACCCAGTCCTGTCATTATTCCACACAGCACCCAAAGGTTGGTGAGGTGAGAGCCTGGCTTCCGCCTTCACTTCTGTCTGATGTCATTGGTTGTCTTTACATATTGGAGGCACACTGCGACTTTCTCTGCATTCACTAAACACTAAACATTGAACAACAGTGAGCTAACACACAGCCAGAATATCCGGTTTAGAAACATGATCTAACAGCAGCACTTCAGCACATTCAAAAGTGAACACCTTTGTGTATTTCTATGGATGAAAGGATTCACACCTGTTAGGGCTGCAGAATTCACTCAAACACGTATAGAGATTTTTACCAATTGTGATAAACAGATCATATTACAGTATGAGTCTACTTTATTAGTTACCAAGGTTCAGAATATCACTATATGGAGGATATATGCATTTCACCTTTAAATTGATACTACAAATTAGAGAATGAAAAATCTCATCTAAGAGATTAAAAAAAAAAAACACAACTAAATGATGGGATATTTATTTTTTCAGAAATCCATCACTATTCACATCACAATCTCATAGCCTTTCAATACTAAAATGAGGAATTGTTCATTTCACTGCTAACTTGTTTTTAATCTGAAAATAAATACCCTTAGTTTAAATATTGCTGATCTATATTTTATTGTTTGACAGCATTAAGGCACTTCATACTTTAGAACTACTTGATAAAATGTATTTTTTTGGTAAATTAAGGGTTTCAAATGATGACCATCTGTCCCCTTGTTTGTTCATAACTGGTATCAACCCCCGAAAACAATGTACCAGTTGATCTCTAACTGATACAATGTCAACCAATGCTTTGATAAACCTAACACTGGCAAACCACAGAACCCACTGTCACAATTAGGTAAATTAACTGTCATAAAGGGGAAAAAAGTCTTTATATGCAAAGATAGGTCTCAACAAAAGACTGGTTGAAATTAAAGTAGGATCACACCCCCAAGTCAACTAATCAGTACATCTGTGGAAGATTGAAATGGTAGCACATTTTTAAGGAGTTGGTCTAGGTCACGCCAATAAAATAAGATTAAGCGTCCACATGTCACATTCTACTTTCCACTTCTAAAACAATTCAGTTGAAAAGTCAGTGTTTAAAATGAGCTGTGCTGGTTTTTACATTGCACTAGTTCATAAAGAGTATTCATCCCTGTGTTTTTCATTGTAATCTCCCAATTAGCCCATTAAAAACACCCAGTTGACTGAATAAAAGGACAGAGCTGTGCGGAGCTCAGAGGAATACAATCAGCCTTTGTGCCAAGTTCATTCTGCAGACCTGGCAATCACTAAATGAAGAGCCAAACTGGAGTTTGTTTGGGAGCAAGCAGCGAGGATGTGAATGCACAACTGCCGAGAACTCGCTGATAATACGTCGATTATATAAATGCTGTCATACCTAAAGAAAACACAGATGCCCAGTGCTCTGAAAACATAAGCTGAACACTTATTTTTCTGCTCTTTTCCATTTTAATGACTACTGTGACTTGTTTTTTCCAAACTCTCAGCTATAGCCTACTGTTTTGAGTTGTTTCAAGCACCAAAACGCACTGAAAGCACATTCGTACTCAGGACTTATAAGAGCATTATTTCTGTAATACAAAATAACACAATGTTCCAGTGTGCATTTTTTCTGCATCCAGACCCTGAGTTTGAAACAAATGTGCCACAGTGTGTTATGAAGTGCAACATTGCAAACAAATACATCAAATTAATTTGTTTACTGTATTATTAAAATAGTAAATCATCCATAACGCTGACAAATAAATACACATTAACATCCCACCAAGAAAAAAAAAGCAAAATTTCTCTTCAAACACCAACAATTTTGTGTTTATATATATTAATGGTTATCAGACCAAAAAGCAATGATTATCTGGCCACAAAGATGCATGAACTATGAAGACAACAATTAGTAGCAAAGATAGGTGTGGATTCTCTCACTATTTGTTGAAACTTGTTGGCAAAATCAACATCAATCCTATGCAAATGTCATTTAACACCACCTGAAAAGCTAAAACCACAATGCTACCCACCTTATGTATGGAGATAGTGCTGGTAAAACACTTCCTTCTACTTGATAAAAACTTTAGTGGGATGCAACAATCCTTAACGATGTATACAAAGCACAATAACATCACTGACCTGATTACAAGGGTGCCTATGTAGAACAAATACAATACACTGCAGTTGCTTTTGTTTTTCCTGTTCCTAGTATCATAGGGCGTATTAGTGCTCTCAGTCAGTGCTAAAAGCTCTGGCTGCTTGTTGGAACAAGTAGACGGGCCTGTGAAAGGAATGTACAGGAATGTTTGACAGAGGGAAACTACACCAAATCATTTACACCCAACTTTGATGCAACCCAGTGCACACACTTAGGCTACTCCAATGTAGAAGTGCATCCATTCGTTAACAGAGATTGGCCATGACGGACAATGGCATTTAATGTTAACATATTAGATTGAAAGAAAACAAAAATATAAATAAAAATTTCAACTATCAGGCGCTAGTGTACATCAAATCAGCAGCTGAGCCCATCCTATAAAGTCATTATTTCTTATATCTTGGATGCATGTCAAATACAAATATCCCATACCAAATGTCACGTACACCAACTAGCTGTAACCAGCAAACAGGTACAGTACAGGTAGCGGATGATATAACAGAGACAGCACCGAAAGGTAAACCAACCTGCTGCTGTACACAGTGAAGTGTCGCCTATTTGTAATTTAACTAATTTCAGTTGCCGTTTTATACACACAAAGTAAGATTAAGTTATGGTAACAGTGAAAAACTCTCAAAGATGTAGCTTACAGGCATTATGCTAATCTCTAGCTACTACTAGCTAGCTAAAGTGCGAGGTAGCAACAGGTGGCTAACTGTCCTTTAACATTAGCTTTGTTAGCCATGTCTTTGTGAGTTAGACAAGATAATTTAAGCTCAAAGGGGTGTATGATACTCCAAGGATACTCACCGTTTCCAGTGTCCGGTTATTCAGTGCGAAAATATTAAATCCACAGGGTGGGAGGTGTGTGTTAACTGTAGTGCGATGAGCCCTGATTACTTTTGACACTTGTCGCTGCTGTCCATCACAGGGAGAAAGCAAGGCGGAACTAGCTGCACTCACCAACTTTTCACCCAAACAAAGTCACAAAATTAACTTTCTCAAGCGGCCAAAGCCTCCTGTGTACACGGGTTCCACTTAATACTCCCACCAAACGCCACGAAAGGCCTTTAAAGCTGTGGCCGAAACTTTTTTTGTTCACACTTCGTGCTAAAAGGTGTAGCGTTACTTAGCACGTTAACTCGGTAGGAAGATTAAATACTGTTGCGCATGCGTACTTCTGAGTTTAACAGTCTGGGATGGCTCCCCCACCTGAAACCTTAGGGAACCACGTGACCAAATAAGCTCAGCGAAGGCAGAGCGGTTCAGCACATAAGGTTAAAAAAAGATTATTAATGGATGGTATTTTAATACTCTCTCGTATGTGTATTTATGAATCATTTCCGCCATTATAATGAAAAAAGACCTCGTAAGTAGCACTATGTCAACTTATTAAAGGGACTTTTTAACTGAAAATAAGTAGAACCTCAAAACAACTACAAATAATAAAATACTACCTCATGATGTGACATGTGAAAAATATGGCGTACACTGATCAATTTAAATCCCTGTAGGTGAGATTTTAACCAATTCAAGGCAAGGTAAGTTTGTCTGTATAGCACCGTTCATACACAAGGCAATTTAATTGCATGGAAATACATTAAGTCAAGAAAAGTTACATAAAATCATAGAATTATGGCGAAATAGATACAAAAATGGGAAAATAAAAGAGCATTTAAAGACAAAACATTAAAATTACTGAAACAGAAGGTATGAGGTGAATAAAAGAAGTGCATTAAGAAAACAAGGATGAAAAAATCTGAGATCTCAGATATTCAGCAACTTTATTCCAAAGGTGACAATTTTAACCAGCACCCCGCCAAATAAAAGTCATTGTGTGTATTCATATAGCCTACTCAAGACATGCATATCTTCACGTAGCTGACATTATCTTTATTGAAGAATCAAAAACTGCGAAGAAGTAACAAGTGTTAGGTTCTAGCTTCATTGCTGGAATATGGTGAAGAGGAAGGAAGAGCAGAGCCCGATGCTGCATCACTTGTCTGAAGTGGACAGGACGCAGGGTACAGGAAGGCATCTGCAGGTCTACTGAGGTTGACAGAGTTGGTCATAATGTAATGTTTCAAAAGTGCATCTAAAAACGGAGATCCAAGTTGTTTCATTGTGTTTGTCGAGAGTTATAGTTGTAAAACAGAATGATATTTTTTAACTATTTAGATAAAATACTGAAGTTGTAATAAATGAAAAGGGCTGTTTTTTGTTTGTGTTTGGTCTTTTTCTCAAGGCTGGTTTCAATACACAATCTAGTACATTTGACTCACTATGTTTGTCATAATTTTTAAGTGATAAGATATTATATCATGAGACATTACTCATTTTATTAATTTCTTTTTATAGAGCCATTTATTCAACCACAAGCACAAAATATGGGCTTCTGCAGAATTACAACACATTAAAATTAGAGTTAAAATGACAATATCTTTTGTTTTTTTGTTGTTGTTGTTTTTTGTTTTTTGTTTTTTTTTTTTTTTTACCACCGATGCATTTGTTATTTCAGTCAAGACATAAGACAGTGCAATCTGTATTTTCACATTAGTGTATGTCACATAATTATGTGATCAGAATAAATGTAAAATGTGTTTACTATAATATTGCTGTGTAATAACATATGATATTATTCTACAAAAGGCCAATTTTCAAATATTGACTCAGATTTTAAAAGTAGGAATTGTGATTTTATTTTCACTAGTAATTCACTTGTTAGCAGTATTTGTGGGGATAATGAAGGAAAATGCTCATATTTAGTCACCTCAGTGTAGACATCTGTTCCTCTTACATCTCTAACTCAAACAGATCAGTGTTAAGGCTTCAATACTTAACATAGATGCCAGTGCAACATGTCATTTGCATTGGAGGCTGTTTTGTACCGGTAATGATCATCTGTGCTCCATGATAAACACCACTGCACTGCTTTATTTTTCTTTCTTTCAGTTCTCTTACTATTAGGATTTTCCACGATTTGCATGTTTATTAACAATTCATCATTTTCATCCATTCATCTGAAAATTACAATTGAATCACACAGCAATACGTGCAGACAATACAGATAAGGATAATTGTTCCTCCCTCAGCAATACAAAACATCTAATTTGTATAAAACAAAATTAAGAACTAAACTCTCTAGAACAGAAATGGCAGGGTGCATATTTGTGACGTTTAAAAAAAGAAAAAAAAAACATAGGTAGAAAAGGGTTAAAAATGGAAAAAGGGGTCAAATGGACATAAAACACAGCCTTGATAAATTATAGTCGAACTGATGTGACATAACTAATCAATCTTTTCAAAAATGGACCTTGTTGTAGTTTTATTGCAAAAGTAATTGTTCCATCGTAAAAGTGTCATAAGCCACTCCTCCACTGTGGGTTCTTCTAGTTTAGCTGCTTTATTGTTCTGGTTTTCCAACAAGGAGCAAGTAGAATCTGGAATAAATATTTGTCATTAGAGGAGACATTTTCTGAAGGTAAAACTCTTAAGTCAGGGGTCTCAAACACGTGGCCCAGGGGCCATTTGCGGCCTGCAGGATGATATTTTGCGGCCCCCCTACTTGACATCTAAGTTTAGTGTCAGTGCAGCCCACACCAACACACATGCAGTTCTCAAACGTACCTTTTTGCTCAGTCTTTATTTTTTGATTTATCACTTATGAAATACCATAAATAGTCTCACGACAGCTTCTGCATTTGTGGTTAAGCTAGCCAACTACCAAGTACCTGGGGAAATATGAATGTTAGTCACTTTGTTGAAATATTCTGGAGCAACGCCAAGTGGATGGAAAATATATACTATCACCCAGTTCCAGCCATGTTTGTCTCAAAACATGCCACCATCTGACGTCATTACTCAACTAGACATGCTACAAAATACCAGGGAGATGAGAGAAAGAACGGGGTCACCAATGATTTAAAAAAATATATCTATTGAGGAAATGAGATTTATTCAAGAAAGCAACAAAGAGGATGAAGCAGCAGCAGAAGTTACCTATGTGGTGAATGGGATGATTACTAGTGGAAGTCAATCAAAGAAGAAGAGTTTATGTTACAAGCTGTGAATAAAGGAAAGAAACCCCCTTTTTTTGTGGAATACTTAATGCAGCCCAGCCTGACCCAGACTCTACGTCCAGTGCCCCCCGGGTAAGTTGCGTTTGAGACCCCTGTCCTAAATATAACAATACAAACTCAAAAGTGATGTTTGCCTGGGATACTTTTTACCAAATTTTATAGACCTCCTTCCAGAAAGGGAATAATGTTGTTCGCTGATTTCTTCGTGGAAGTTTCTTCTAGTTCCTTTCTGCACACATCCTTCCTCTACAGCTGCATCACACTGATCAGAGTCACTGTTTGCAATTCAGTATAAAACAGCCACAAACACACATCAGCATTAATGAAGCAGCAAAGAAAATATGCATCATTTACTGACCTGATGTCCATTTCAAGTAATATTGCGTTACAGTTCTCACAGAAATTAATCTTATTCACCTTTTTAACAGTATATTATATGAAAACATCACATTATGTTGGAGCTTAATTACATTTTCACTTCATCCAGTAGTATCACTTGTATTTTGTGTGAATTTGCCTCTTTTTTTTATCGGTTTATTGACTTCTTACTGTTGAATCCATACAAATCAAAAATTCAGTAATGCACCCCCACCCCATGAGCTCAGATCCTCTAAAGGAAAAGAGAACACAAACTACAAAAGAGAGTGTTGTAATAAATAAGGAATGGTAGAACAAAGAACAGTATCCAAGTTGAATTATAGTGATGAAAATAAGTAAATACATTAAATTAAAACAAATAAATAAATGAATAAATACAAAAAAGCGGGAAGTGAAATGAATAAACAGCATCGGTTTAAGTTGCTAGTCTTTACCTAAATATGTAGAAATACACAAATACACTCTATTTATCCCAGTTTATCACATTAGTAATGTTGTCGAAATAGAATATGTTTTTTTTATTTGTATTTGTATATGTTTTTTTTATTAAAAGCAGAGCACAATTATTTCCTACTATGAGAACTATGCTTATTTTTGAATAAAAATGCAATAATACAGCATATGTATGTAGATTACACCCAAATTATAACAATCATACACAATTAAAGTTAGTCTAAATAGGCAAAAATGCAGTAATATGATCAGCTTTTTGTCATACTGTGTCTTTCTTATAGCTGTTAAGTGGATTAGTGTCATCTCTGCTGGTCATTTGCAGAACTGCAGTACATTATTATATGACTGAAGTCAACTGTTGTAGATTGTCCTCTTTAGGTGTGTTACATGTGTTGGTCTGCCATCTACTGGGCTGATACATGCTTTGTCACTGAGCATTTAACTAAAAATATAAGAATATGAGTAGACTTTGAAAATAATGGCTCAGTCTAAAAAAGCATGCAAAGATTGACATACAATACAATTAATTAAAGTCATTTTTGAAACTTTTTTGATCAGGTTGAAGTGAAAATTGTGAAAAAAACAAACAAAACAAAACCCGTTCTTAGATACTCATCTTGTGTTTGCAATATTTAGGTCATTTATTATTATTTAACTCATTGTTATTTTTGTGGTTGTTCCAAAATATTTCTTCTTCTATATTTAACTTTCCTTAAGTGATTTATTACAATTTATTATGACATAGTCCTGGATATTTTGTGTTTTCTCAGTGAACATCATGCATTTCCCTATATTTGATTCACTGATCATATAGATGTTCATAAAATATCAGATTAAAGATGAGAATTGAAGTGACTTTTTCAGGAAACTATCATTAACTGAATAAAAACCCAATGTGTCCATCGTTTGTTGCTGGTGAATCTATTGTTGTAGAAGATGATGGTGTTTCCATGGTAACTACAGAGCCTCTGAACATCCAAATGGGTCTTATCTGATGACCATGAAAAGATGACAAACTGAATTTTACACTAATTATTTACATGCATTTATAGAATTAGTGAAACAATGGTATAGATCAGTAGGTGGTTTTGGTCAACAGTGGACGTCTTTATGGGTTAATTAATTTTTTAACCTCCTGGACTCCTTCAAACCCCCCCTGGGGGTACATGTACACCCATTGAGTTTAACCCATAAAGACCCAAACATTCACCGTCATCCAAAACCATCTGATCTAACACCTTTAATACCTGTTGATCCATTAATCCTATCAGTACATGTAGATCATTGGTGTAAAATAAAGTTCATAGTGTCTATGTTCCTATACTATGAGAAGTTACTAAAGCGTTTACATCAGTGGATGGTTCTGGTCACCGGTGGCTGTTCGGGTCTTTATGGGTTAAACCACTGATGCCAGAGCTGATACAGTGAAACAGTTGAATTTATGTTAGTGTGATTAAATTTATGTGTCCTTTGTATGGCGGCATGTGGAAGTAAACACACCATGGAGCACTGCCTGCTGTGAGAATAACAGTCGCAGCCATTCCCAGTCTTAGTCCTTCTACCCCACTGTTCTACTCACCAGAGGATTGTAAGGAAAAAGTCAGACAAAAGCAAGCCTGCCCATGACCCCGAGGTGGACCCGGTCTAGTCTAGACAGGGTTTTCCACCCTCTGACTTTATTTACTTACTTACTGTACGCTTTCATTAATTGATCCAACAGGGTCTTTGCAGGGTCATGGAGGTTTACTGACAATAAGACAGAGCTCAGACTAATAATGTGCAGTAAGATCATTAGTGTGTGTGTGTGTGTGTAGTGGTTGTGTTATAGTGATTGACAGTTATTTTTATCCATTACTTGTTTATGTAAACCTTCAGCCGTGGTAAATATGTCAGTGTTTTCCCCGGGTTTATAGAGCTTTTAGTTGCTGTCTGGGTTCCACTGTTTGGGACTTATAAATAATTGACAGATTCAGTACCTAAGTTGCTTTTGTGAAGTTCGTGTTTACAGCTATTTGTTTTGTTTTGTGCTTGGAGCCAGTTGTTTGTTGGTGTAGCTGACTCCTTTTTCTAAGTTAATGTGCACCACTTTTGAGGAACTCAAGAGCAAAAATATATAAAGATTTATGCAGGAAAAACAAGAGGCACCAAACTACCGACCGCCACAAGAGGGCGCCCCATCCAGATGAATAGAATAGAATAGAATAGAATAGAATAGAATAGAAGTTGACAGTACGACACAGACTCCAACACAAACATCTTATTAACACACTAACATGTTCAACTTTTACATGTTCGACCTTTAATGTGAGCCTCCATGAAACAAATATCATAAAATACTACTTAAAGGAGCTGTTTTTCAAGCTATATTTCGTTTTATATGTTGACTTATACAGCTCCATATACATTTAAAGGGAAGAAACGATTTATAAGTATAAATAAAGTATAAACTTAAGTATAAGAAAACATAACATAACAAACATACCAATAACATAACATAATATAATATAACAAAACATAATCTAACATAACAGTACAAAACATAATATAGCATAACATACCAAAAACATAACATAACATAACATAATATAACAACACATAACAAAACAAAAGTTAACATAACATAACATAATATAAAATAACATAACATCATATACATAACATAACAGTACAAAACATAATAACATACCAAAAACATAACATAACATAATATAACAACACATAACAAAACAAAATATAACAAAACAAAAGTTAACATAACATAACATAATATAAAATAACATAACATCATATACATAACATAACAGTACAAAACATAATAACATACCAAAAACATAACATAACATAACATAACATAACATAATATAACATAACATTACAAAACATAATATAATATAACACAACAAAACATAATATAATATAACAATTTAGTACGTATGTATCTAACTAAGTTTTGTGAGTTTTAAAATAGACTTTTGTGGCACCAATATGCTAAACGGTTGTTATTTTCATTAAGCTTAAGGAGCATGTATCAAAAGCATTCAAGTCCTTCTGGCAGAGAAAACTGCATCTATATATATATAAAAAAATTTACATATCTTCAAAGAACTTCCCTTTTAGCAAGTTCTTTCCTCATCTTGGGTGCATTATTTTGGCAATAATATTATAACTCAAGGCCAGTTTATTATCTGGAACTTTCGGCTGCAACATTCATTTAGCTGTGACGACAACTGCATCAATTCAATAAAAACTACCAACAAATTCAGAAAAACACTATGTACGGACGTTTTGCATTCTTATATTGTTTTTGTATTAAAGTGTAGTTAATTTCTTGTACGTTCAGTCTATATTCAGTCAGTATATTTCCACAGTCCATCCATCAGCATTGGGATCATGCATGGAAAAACTTCATATTAAACTTAGAAACAGTTAACAAACAGAGGAAATTCGTGCCACTGAACCCTGAAAAGGCTTTGCTATAAATAAAAAGCAGACAGTCCAACAATTTTATGGTGAATGGACGGTGCACAATGCATTTGTGGTTTTATTAGTTACACCCAGGTCTTCAAAGCTATAGTTGGTCAGCAGAATTATATAATGACTAAAGCCATGTGTCTTTTGGACATTTCCTTTAACGTTGGAGGCTTTTATTATAAATTCAATAGATGAATAGGCTGATATATATATATAGAACTGCTCATTTGAACTTGACCTATTATCTGATATATGAAAAGAAATACTCTGACACTGATCATAACTCATTAATTTTATATAGTAGATGTACAGTCATGGAAAAAAAAATATTAGACCACCCCTTGTTTCCTTCAGTTTCTTGTTCATTTTAATGCCTGGTTCAACTAAAGGTACATTTGTTTGGACAAATATAATGATAACAACAAAAATAACTCATAATAGTTTAATTTCAGAGCTGATATTTATTAATTTTCCATGTTTTCTTGATAAAAACCAAAATCACTTCAGTTCTTACATCAATATCTACGTCATTGTACTGATAAAAACAGTGCTTTTATTCATTCCATATTTCTGTCTGTTTTAGTCACATGATACACACAGGAGTTAGGACTTGATTAAATAACTATTATTTTTTGGTGAATTGTGATGGTCTAATAATAATTTTTTTTCCGTTACTGTATGTTTGTAATATTATGGCTGAAAACAGGATTGATAAGTGGCAAAATGTGTGTATATATACTGTTGCCCATGAGTTGAAATAATGTTGTTTTAAGATATTTTCCTTTTTTTAAAAAAAAAAATTCCTATTTATACCCATCACCTTTGACCTGGTACAATGATTACATACTGAGTTCTAGTTATTATTTATCTATCAAGAATAAATTACATTACCATAACCATTTCATGAAAAGAGGTAAAAAATAATTGATTCCAACTCTATGGGCATCTGATCTTTTATTGTTGAAACACTTTGCTTTTTTTTTTTTTTTTTTTATCTTGATTTGCAACATAAACAGTAATGAACTGCTTTTGTGTACGAAATGAGATGAAGTTCTTACATCTCAAGGATTTAAAAAAAAAAAAAAATCTATTTCTTGTTTTTTCCAGACCACGCTTATAGTTTTACACAATGAATTACTGTCTTTGTAATGACTCTTCCACCATCAATACAATGTGTCTGAAAGTCTCTTTATGTCTTTCCCAGACCATATATGGTCATATTCCTCTTTTTATTTTTACTTTCATTTTGTTTCATCTTTTATATTACTATCATGTTGAGCCTCTTAGGGGATTTTTGCCTTGTTGCGTTTTATACCACTGCATTTCTTATAATTCACTATAAATTAACACTACCAGAGGAATACTCTTCAACTAATGCAATTTAAAATGTAAATTCACAGATCATATGGTTGCTACATGTTGTACTTCTACATTTGGTGATAAAAAAAAACAAACACAAAAAAAACAGCCCTGATACCAATGTTAAATCCTACTGCAGGTAAAGGTGGATGTAAAATGCTAATTATAATGATAACAAATGCATACTGTGTTAGTGTAGCCTTCAGCTTTCCTGCTGAGATATGCTATATTCTACTTTTATTCTCTAATGCCCACTAATGAGGAGTCTGTAATAAACCGGTGAAAGAAACAGTGTATTATGAGGAAATGTGACCCTACATACAAAGCATCTCAGACAATGATGAGCAGAATATTTACTTTCATCACAGCTCATGGGTATGTGATATATTCTGTATTTATGGTGTTTTATTAAACCATTTTTTGCCACATTTTGGGAAGAATATGCTCCTTGAATGTTGCAGGTAGGTAGGTAGTTAAGTAGGTAGAAAGGAAGGAAGGAAGGTAAGTAGGTAGGTAAGTTGGTAGGAAGGAAGGAAGGAAGGAAGGTAGGTAGGTAGGTAGGTAGGTGAGTAGGTAGGAAGTAAGGAAGTAAGGTAGGTAGGTAGATAGATAGATAGATAGATAGATAGATAGATAGATAGATAGATAGGTACTTAACTTTCCATAAAAAAAATCAAGACAATATTTTAATATATAATCAAAGTTGTCATACTGTGAAGATGCTGCCAACATATGGAGCCAAAAGTGCCTCCCCTGCTGGTGTAAACTGGAACCGTTCCACCATGTTCACCTGTTGAACCAGTCTTAAAGTATTTCCTCTTGCAGGTGTAGAATAAGTAACACTTCCGTGTAACAGAAATAAAAGTCTGCAGTATCCAATACATACCAAAATGAGTGAAAATGAGGGCACAGCACAAAGGCTCATGGGTCAGCACCTGAAGAACAATTAACTATTTATAACCAACAGGTGGAAGCAGGAAACAGCAAATACCTGCTCTGTATTTAATGCTGTGGGTGAAACACTTGGACTACCTACACTTATTGTTCACAGGAAGTAGACAGGAAAACAATAATGTCATGCCCGTCACAGTTTCACTCAGACATTAGATAAGCAAATTCCAACCAATATCTAAAAACAGATTAAGGCTGATTCATAATTACAGCCCTCATTACTGACCTTTAGTCGCCTGCATGAAAACATTAGTTCAAGTTTAGATTACAGTAACACCAGACACCACTTTCCTACTACACCACTATTGTGTCGTAAAAATAATACTAAACCCACTAGTGCAAATTACAAACCTGTTGGTTATTTGGTTCCAAATGAAGCTACAATATTCACCTTCTCTTCGTACTATTCATGTCTTGCGGTCAGTGAAGTGGAGACTAATAGGATTACATAAAGCTTTAATCGTCTCTAGAGGATAATTAGGTTCTTAAAGCAGAAAAACAGGAATATGATATGTAGACAACAGTAGTAAACAGACTATATATTTGGATGGAATTTTGTAGCCTGTAATTCAAACCTGCATTAAGGATAAACACATACTTGAAGAAATAATACTATACTGAATAAAACAACAACAGAGAATGTGTGTTATGGGTCGTTGTTATTAAATGACGTTTCAGGCCCTGTGATACTAGTATTTTCTCTAAAATGAGACGCTTTTTTTTTTTTTTTTTTTTTTTTTACCATAAAACAAAGGGCTTAACTACAGTCTTTTTATTACTTAAACATCAGTAACAAACTATTAATTTAAAATTATATTTGTCATATTTTGCACTTAAAAATCATGTAGATTTCATCATACTGTATAATATACATCATCTGGAATTTGTGGAATAAAAAACTACAGTAGGTTCTTGTTCTAACAATTCCCTAAATTAAGTTGAAATATTTTTCTTATTTTGCACAAACAATGTTAACATTTATAAAGCCTTGTTGCATTCAAGAATGCATCCAGTGGGGCATGACAATAACATTAAGCATGTTGTGTTAATTCTACAACAGGAGATATGTGATGTTACCAAAATTAGCAGGAAAAATAACCCACATATCAACACTGGTATATCGGCTGATATCGGAATCGAAAATTGAGAGTTGGACAATATTGGTATATCGGATTTTGGCAAAAAAGCCAATATCGAACATCCCTAGTTTTTATCAATGATTTAATCTAGTAGAAGATGGTGTTTCCATGGTAACTACGGAGCCTTTAAATGTCCAAATTGGTCATATTTGGAGACCATGAAAATATGACAAACTGTATTTTACACCAGTTATTTACATGACAGTGAATAAACAGTTTCAGAAGTGTTTGGTCGTTGGTGGATGTTTGGGTGTTCATGGGTTAAAATCAAGTAAAAGATAAGCAGCACAAAGCATCAGTTCAACAGAAACTCTACTGACAGATCACAAATAAGGGATTGTGTTTGGTTTCATTGTCATTTGCTGCTCTGGCTCAGCTTTTTATTGGATGGAATGTTTGTATTAACGTGACCTTATCACAGAATGGAGTGCAGAGGTGTGGACTTTGAGCACCTGGTGTCTGCAGTTATAATGCACACCTTTCCACTGTGGGTGCTATTGTTGTAAAGCCAGACAGGGTAAAAAAAAAAAAAAAAAAAAAAAAAGTCCATCCCAGATGTCTCAGAATATAAATCCCAGAAACCAAAGCCGTTATTGCCTGTTTTTTGCTTAGTGAAAAAACACCTGAAGGCAGCGGGAAAGAAGCTGAAGTCAGATTAAAGAAAGTAAACTCTGACTGACAGACAGAGTGTGTGAACAAACACAAAGCTGGTATCTGCATCTTTACAGGATCAAAGAGTTGATAATAATCACACATGAGGAGATTTCATCCAAAAGGGAAACATCCCACACACCATGTCTGACACTTTCATCCATTGTCTTTGATTTTAGCTAAAAACCAAGAGATGCTCTTTTTTGTTGATCTGCAGTCAAACATACGGCCTGAGGGTGGAATCTTTCCAGTGGGATGAATTTAGGAAACACTGCAGATATTAACAATCACGGATGTCAAAATCATTTTAGTTCTGGTTCCACGTTCAGTTTAAATTGATCTAAAGTGGATCAGACCGGAAACAAACTATCATAATAACAGTTGCTTTTCTGCATTTGGTAGATGATTCTTTCTAAAGCGACTTACAAGAGGAATATTAACAATTAAACTCTCTTTACTTTATTTGTAAAACACTTAAAAACAACCACAATGCACCAAAATGCTGTACAGAAGACTAAAAAAAAACAATAGACAAAAGACATAAAAGTTACACAATTAAAAAGCAATAAAAACAATAACCAATATCAAATAAAACAAGATAATAAAAATGATAATACATTCACACATGGAATGTTTGAAAGTAATAACTTATTAGTAATGGCGATTCCACATTTTCCCAAAGTAAAATGAAATGAAATGTCAATTTAGAAAATATCCTTTCACAAAAATGTGACTAATCTGAACAAATATTTCAGTGCAATTACACCAATATTCTACCTGTTATTAAATATTTTGTGTATTTGATGATCTGTTATGAACTGTAAGTTATAATATACATGTGTAAATGATAAACAGAAGCAGAAAATTGTTAAAATTGCATTTATATTTCTTAAGACATTTCAGGTTGTTTATATTATTGACATTTTGAAAGAAACTTGTCTAGACGTAAACATTATCACAATGTAATTTTACTTTTCTCTGTTATTATTTTACTTCAGGTCATATTGGGCTGAATGTGACCCCCAAACTAATATGACTTCGACACCCCCGGTTTACAACATAACCAAACTGGAACGTTCTAGAAAACAGAGTATATGATCCAATGGTTCTAAAGGGACAAATGATCCAATAATGTATCACTAACAGGAATTTTCAGGATATTTACATCTGGCTGTGAGGAAAGTTTCAAAGGCAACTTTAAAAAAAAAAAAAAAATTCCATAACTTCTAAAAAAGTTTTAGGAAAATTACAGAAGCTTTGTTTAAAGACATTTACAAGAAAGGTCAAGAGATTTTCTACTGAGACTCAACACGTCTGTCTGTCAGTGATGACACAGTGTTTGTTCACCGGCTGCACAGGAGGACACTGTAAAATAAAGCTGTCGACGTGGAAGTGCATGTACTTTGATGTGAATGTGACCACAATGTAAACCAGGGGTGTCAAACTCATGTTAGTTCAGTTCCACATTCAGCCAAATGTGATCTATAGTGGGCCGTACCAGTAAAATAATAACATAATAATATATAAATAATGTCAACTCCAAACTATTCTCCATGTTTTAGACAGAAAAAAGTACAATTATGTTGTGGAAATGTTTACATCTACAAAGTATGCTTTAAAACAATGTGAATAATATGAACAAACTGAAAAAATAAATGTAATTTTAACAATATTCTGCTTCAGTTTATCATTTTCACATGTATTTTATAACTTATAGATTACAGTGGATCTACAAATACACAAAACACACAATAACAAATAATTATATTGTTAAAACTGCACTGAAGACATTTCAGGTTGTTCATATTTACTCAGATTATTCACATGTTTTGTAAAATTATCCTTTGTTT
>JAPSES010000058.1:4867811-4902066 GCA_029822895.1 Maxillicosta whitleyi
ATGGCAGTGGAAGTCCTGTTTTCTCATATCGTGTCTTCAAATGTGTGACCTGAACTGTGGTGCTTGGCGGAGGTTTGTGCTCTCCTTTATTATGGCATCAATTCAGTTGATGTCATCATGTCTATACATGTGCTGATGTCAGTATATCAGTTGTCTCTATATATGTGCCAAATTTGAACTAAATCTAAACGTAAATGGGAGAAAAAAGATTTTAAAGATTCATTAAAAATTTCATTTTTGACCTATTTTTCCCAAAATGTCATAACATCTATTGTGGGTCACTGGCAATCTATACATCCAATTTGGTATGAATACAACCAATAGTTTTGCTGCTAGAGTGTTAAAACAAAGAAGCAAAAAAACAAACAAACTGAACCAAAAACAATAGCCCATGCCTCTTCTTTGGGGGGTGGGGTAATAATTTTGTTTCAGGGGAGTCATTCTGTTGTTCATTTTCCTTGGACCCTCTGATAAGCACTCTGTTGGTCCATCTTTAAATTATTGTTTCATTAATAAGCTTTAATGATGAATCACTTGTTCTGTGTCTGTTTACTCAATACGATTTATTGTTTCCTTGACAAGCAGCTTTTTGTGATTAACAAGTTACTCTAACAAGACCCCCCAAGTGTCTTTGTTACATAAAAGCTTGATTAAATTCTCTGTTTTAATGTGCCAGTAGGCTAATGTTTACCATTAACTCACACATGACCTACGACCATTTTGTCCAAATATGGACGCTTCCCGCTCCAAAAAGCTCATGCCTTTAAAACAGCAGTCCAGACACACGAGGTGACGTATTGTAAAGCCAGATGTGAGCAGATGTACTTGCATGTATCCACTTACTGAAACCGCATTTTAATAGTAGGTCGAAAAAGAGCCAAAATCTGATTCAGGCCACCTCTGGCTGCAGTCTGAATGTACGCTTTGTGTTATTTAGTGAAACAATCCTTTAACAACAAGTCCACTAATCGACATTCCCAATGAATTTAGAAGGTTTGGTCGTTTCAGATGTGTTTTCTTACCTGTCAGACAGACGTCCGATTGAAAATACAGCCTCGTGTTTCACCGTGCACGAACACTCAGTCTTTTATTGAAAATCACATGTCAAGGATGACCTTTTAGGATGTCTTAAAAACCACGCACAGAGCACAGTTTTCATATAAATCTGTAAAAATGAGAAATTTAATGGTAAACATGAAAATGACAGAGTGATTGTATCATTTATAAAAGCAACAACACAAAAATACATGTATCTGTTTATGAAAAAACGACAACAGAAAAAGTACCGTAGCTACCGTGAAACAGGACTCCTCTGGATATCAAAGCATTTGTCAGTGCACACCGAAATGTCTTTTCCTAATGTTAGAAAAGGAGGCGATCGTAACCCTGCTTCTGCAAACACAAACAATGACGACAACAAACGACGACAACAAAAGATAAAAAGAAACATATGACAGAGAAAAAAATAAAATAAAACTCACAGCCTTTAAGAATGACATTTCAAACCACAATCTTGACATAAATTGCACTTCAAAATACTGGTCAGGTGAATAAATATTTGTAGTACCTTTCTATATCCATTTTGGTAATACAGTACATTAACACAGCAATAGTATATCAGAGCTGTCCAAAGGGTTAATAGGGAAAAAGATGAACTGATTAAAACTTTTGTCTATTTTCATTCCAGCTGCTTTTGCATATAGTACAGAATTGCATAATAGCACATAAATAAATTAACACCAATGACATCGAACAAGAGGGTAAAAAAAGATTTACAAAACATACTGCATATCTAACAAAGTGTCTATATATTATTCATATAATTACATAATAGCGTCATTCAGAAGCGGTGCTGAAGAAGTGCTCTTTGCCTTTTTGTCCTCAGTCTCTAAACCGGAGTGCAGTATTTTCATATGCATACCTCTGGTTTTCGGACTTTTTGCACAATCCCTTTAAACTCTCCCTCCTATCAGAGCTGGGTCTGCGAGGGGGGAGCCTTTTTTTGGCCTTGGCTGCTCTCTGGGTAAACACACCTCTGTGGAACATCTGTGCTCACCTTCGGAGGTGACGGCCTCACCTCGGTCCCGACGCTCGGCGGCTGTCGGGGGCTCGGGGGTTTGTGACCCTTTCTGTGCGGGAGCTCGACCGAACAGCTGCTCCCAGATGTCTCCCTGGTGTCACCGGGGTCCGGCGGGCCGGCTGAGATGCTCACAGAACTGGTTTTATGAATGTCTTGTCGCTGCGGCGGAGAAATCCTCCCTTCTGCTTTCCACAGCGTCCCAGTCCCAGTGGGGCCATACAGCCGGAGGGGGGACCTGGGCTGAATCATGTGGATCCCCCCGATGGGGATTAGGAGGTTGGGAGCCCTGCTCGGCTGCTGTGAGTGCAGAGGGAGATGACTCAGAAGGTTGTGGGTCCCCCGAGGCCGTGGATGTGGGCCAGTGTGGGTCAGACCAACCTCATGCATGGGCTGAAACGAAAAAAAGGAAAAGAAACACGAATGATTTCTCACAAGGAAATGAGGTCATAACAGAAAACATCAAAGGTAGTAAAACTGATGTTAGTGATGTAGGTTTACATTAAACGTAAGTGTTGGTGTTCCTGATAAACTGCAATGACTCAACTATTACTTGGCCTTGATGCTGAAACTGTTCAAATTACAACTTTGTTTTAACGCATAAAGACCCAAACATCCACCAGCGCCCAAAAGCATCTACTGATGTAAACTGTTTAACACCTGCTGATGCACTAATCCTATCAATACATGTAAATAATTGGTGTAAAATACAATTTGTCATCTTTTCATAGTCATCAGATATGACCCATTTAGATGTTCACAGGCTTTGTAGTTAACATGGAAACACCGTCATCTTCTACAACATTGATTCACCAGTAAAACCTATGGAGTTGGATCAATGACAGTGGATGAACACATTGGGTTTATGTTCAGTTAATGATAGATTTGCTGTAAAAATCACTTTTTCTTTGTTTCTGACATAATAATCATGATATTTAATCTGATCTTTTTATGATTAGTAAACTAAATTTAGGAAAATACCTGATTTTCACAGAAACCTTGCAAAATACAGAGGATAATGATAGATAGCAAGATAGATAGATCAATCGATTGATCTGCCGGGACCAGGATCTGGATGTTGACAGGACTGTCTTTCTGACAGGAAGAGGGAAAGTGCTTCTGTCCAATCAGCATTCAGATCCTGATCATGACAGGTGCCTCAGACAAATAACACTAAGATCATGAACATTTTTAAATGGGATAAAAGATGAATATACTATAATGCTCTAATAGGGGGGGTGTCAAACATACGGCCCGTATCCCAGCCCACAAAATTCATCCCACGAAATGAATTTGTGATGTGCAAAAATGACACCAAACCCATTAACAATAAAGGATGTCACTGAGTCTCCACAAACAATTTTCATCATTATGTTTAATGCTATATTTTCAGTTCCAGATACATTTTACCAAATGTTTTGTGCTTTTCTAGATCTAGATCTGTAAGTCATAAAGCACATGTGTAAATATTAAGCTGAGATGTAAGATTTTTGAAATTGCACATATTTTTCTTAAGAAAGCTGAGGTTGTTCATATTTGTTCAGGTTATTGATGTTTTTTTGTGAAAGGATAGCTTGTAAATATAAATATCATACTTTTTTGTACTTTTCCTTTTTTGCACTAAAAACAAAAACAAAAACATTGGACTTGCCATTATTTAGCCTATAAATTGTTCTGCTATTACTGGGGTGTGTTTAGCCCCTGAACCCCTTGAATTTGAGACCCCTGATCTAATGTATCAGATCTCCAGACCAAGACAGTGTGTTTAAACAAAACAAACCTTAACCTAATGGTCCATTTTTGGAACTTATATCCACTAAATTAATTTCATTTAAGACTATGTGTTTTACTATTTTAACCTAGATGTCTGATGTGAGACCCTTCTCTAACTCCACAACTACCAGTAATGTTGAAGCACGTGTCCCAGTAGCAGGTCTACAGAAGGTTTTACAAATATTTAGACATATAAAATGTCTTTTCTCACAAAATACACTCAGTTGACAGTGAACATGCGAACAGAACTGTCAATGTGTGCTGATGTGAAAAACAACCCTGTGGAGAAGGTGAATTAGTATCTGATCCCATGGGACCTATATTAGTCTGAGAAGGAAGTGGTGAGGTTACACCGTAACATTACCGCACATTTGGAATAGACATGTTTTTTTATTTTATTAGGGTGAACTGAGATATTCACCGACATTGCTTTCGTCGTCGACATGTGGTTCCAATCGTTGGTATTTAACGATCTGCCTGGTTCTCATTTTTATCAGTGGCTGCCCAGGGAAAACATGTTGTGTCTATTTGGGAGCTCTCCTACATTATTTTAAGGCTTCGAGCAGCACGTTTGGTTTGAGTGATATAAAACAAGAAGAGTTGCCTTTCCTTCCTTTTCCAATAAATGTGTGACTTTAAAATAACCTCATATGTACCACCCTATCTATATTTGTTCTAGGTGTTGACTTACTGGGATTTAACTGAACCACACAAGATTAACTTTGTGAGCCAAAAGCTGATTTATTTAGAGCTGTAGGCTAAGCTAACAGAGATGGATCAAGTCACAGGTGAGTGAAGACTGTGGTTTGAACAAAAGCCACGGTTTAACCACTGTTAATTATACACACTGCAAAAACACAGATTCACACCAAAATACATGCAAATAACAATACCTGGGATGCATTTGGGTCGAGATGTAATAAAATAAGAGTCGTATACGTGTGTTCTGTCAGTGTTTTTGAGGTAAAAGCTGAGGTTACTTACGAGTCTTGCTGTTGAAGGTTGGTCCTTTGGGTGAGGACAGTCTTGACACTGAGCAGAGGTGTTTGCATGGGGGCCTGGAGGCCCACAGGACCCCACTCCAGGGGACTGGACTATTATAGGAGAAAGGCACCTTACAGGAGAAACTGGTCTCACTGGGGAGGTGGAGACATAACAACTGGAAGGGGAGAGGGAGGAGAGGGGAGCAGACAACTGGCCAAGTGTGGGTGACTGACTACGAGGTGGAGACGGTTCCCTTTGTGGAACACTTGGAGAGTTGGGGGAGTGCCCGGAGGGTGTCGACACCGAGGGTTCGAGGCGTCGTCGGGCAAACAGGGCCCTTCTGGCACTAGCCGAGGTCTTCTGGATGGAATCCTTGGAGGGAAGGACCGTGGGTAGACTATGTTCCGGCTCCACGAGCAGGCCTCTTGGACCGCAAAGTTCACTGTCAGAAGAGGAGACCTGCGAGCTTTGGGCTGCCGTCGGTCCCTTTTCTTCATCAGATCTGACTTCATGCTTTCTGTCATCACCCTCAGCATGCCCTCCTTTCCCCAGATGACCGTATTGGGAATCTTTTAGTCTATCCGGGCCAGAACATTTTTCACTCACTCCTAGGACACAAAAATTTTGTAGACGTTAGACATTTTTCTTTATTTTTCTTGCACTATAACATTTAAAGATAAATATCAAAGCCACATTCCCATCACAGAGAACCAGGGTCTATTATAGGTCCATGGAATTGCCAAAAGGGCCCTGGGGTAGTAGTTCCTCAACTTTCGGTATCAGAACTCTAGTCTCAGGAACTTAAATGTCCCCTTAGACCACTACTATATTTGCACTGTGGTCTAGAGACCTGTGGATATTAGGCAAAAGAATGGACTCCATCCTTTGGAACTCCATGCTAACGTGAAAAAGCACAGTGACTAAAATGAATAGTTCAACACTATCAACCTCCTCTACCAAGATTCCTAAACATCTGATGAGGGACAGTTTTGGGTTTATATCATAGACCTGGACACTAAATCAACTCCCTTGGTGTTTGTAGTCCTTGGGGAAACTTCATGTGCTGGAAACATGCCCTCAGTTTTTCATGATCTTTTGGGGTGGGGCTCATAGTGTAGACACAGGTGTCAAACATATGGGTGGGGGGGGCAAATCTGGCCCCTGGGATAAATGTATGAAATGCAAAAATGACAATGAAGACATTAATAATCAAGGATGTTCAAATCATTTAGGTCATTTTAATCTAAAGTGGATCAGAACCAGTAAAATACAATTAGAATAACCTATAAATAATGAAAACTGCTAATTTTCCTCTTTGTTTTAGTGTAAAAAAAAAAAAAGAATAAATTTTGCCTATTTAATGATTTAATGTTTTGTGTATTTATAGATCCACTGTGGTCTGTACATTATATTGAACATGTATAAATGATAAAGCGAGGTGTAATACTGTTTACATTACTTTTTAAAGAATTTTCAGGTTCATATCATGTTATGTTCGAGTACAATTCATAGCTGTAAACATTTTCACTGCAGAATTTTAATTTTTTCACTCAAAAGTTATTATCCTATTATTTATATTACTTCACTGGTCTGGCCCACTTTATACCATATAAGGCTGTGTGCGGCCCCTGAACTAAAATGAGTCCGACATGCTTTTTGACACATTAGAGTGAAGTTACAGAACAAAACATGTGTCAGATGGACAGAGTTTGAAGCCCAGACCTGAACATTTATTGTATGCAAAATCAGACATAAAAAATGTAAAAGCTGTTGTTGCTTTTTCACACACTGGTAAACAAATGTGCCTTATCTTGGCGAGCCTTTAGATCACAGTGGAAAAACAGACAACTACAGCCTAAAGGAACATTTTAGTTTCTGGGCCTTGTAGTTTTTGTGTCTAGTTCAGATACTTCAGATATTCATCCACTATTCATAAAACAAAGATCCCTTCCTGACTTGGTTGGCTTTTATTCCCTCAGTTTTCACCAATTACAACATAAATTACTACTAAGGTAAATGTCATCCATAAATATACAGTAATTCTGCTCCAAACATTAAGCAACAGTGGGAGATTTTCATTGTATTTTTCGATTCAATGCACGCTACTATCCAGGCAACAAAATTACACTGTATAATTAATTATTAAAAGAGTTTACCGTGATAATTATTCTCCAGGGTGTGATGTAACCCAGCCTAACCCATGCTGTCCATGTCAAATCTCTACATCTCATACATCTTTTACGCCCAGGACTTTGATATGCTTCTAATCAATATTTACATTCCTCCTCAAACAAATGTGAGGCTCAGACAAAAGCACAAAGCATATACACGGAGATAATCAGTGTTTTATTTACATTTTTTTTTTTTTTTATTAACACTTCAGAGGATTAGAGCAAGAGTTAAAGAAGTGGGTCACTCCACTCCAGTCACTTGTAACCTTTATGAAACCCATTGCATGAAGAATATTACACCAAATAGCATTTAACTGACATGGATTCTTTGGCACAGAAAAGTGAGTTAGCTATTGGTATAGAAATCTTGTTGTGATAGTGTTTTTTTTTTTGCATATTAAGTGTGGTGTCAGTTCAACTATGACTGAACAACTCTCAGACCATGCAAGATAAATATTCCACTGTTTTTTTGTTTTTGTCCATTTTATGAATATATTACAATCTTCATTCATATTAAACAACACAACAAATTATCTTCAGCTATAAAATTCCTCAAAAAAGCCAAAACAACATGAATAAATGTCTTTGCTTTGGATATGAAATTCCTTGTCTGACTGTATTGGTGTAAACCAGCAAGTAATCTTTACTTTGGCCTGCACTGGGCTTAAACCTCCTAAAATGCTACTCAATGGGCCTTCCATTAAAATTATTTAAATAACATGAAAATAAACCACATGGTACCTTTATGCATGTCATCTGGGTAACAGCACGTCTTTTCTATAACTGTCTTAGATGTCATGAGTTCAGTGGAGCTTTCTGGAAAAACAAAGAACACAAGATGATTTCATTGTGGATTAACATTAATTGGTTAAACAGTGTCTTGAAATAGTTTTCCATTGTCTGTCCTTACCATTGGCTTTGAAAGCAATGTTACAGTGTCTGCATTTATATGGAGGAGGATCTGCGGAGTAGTGGGTGTCTTTTTGGAGCGTGCTGGTATTCTTATCCTCACACTGGCACTTCCCTCCTCGTCCGCTGTGTACCACGCCATACTTCTCATTTGATCTGGAGGTGTGAAGAGAGCAGGAAGTTTCATTTTCGTCCTCAGACTTGTCTGTTGAGGCTGTTCCTCTCAGGGTGATTGTTGCAATCAATGAGTTTAAGTGGAGCTGACAGACAGGCCATGGGCTCTTAAGCACCTGTAAGCAGCTCTTTACTGCTTTTATTTATTCACTGTTAGTACCCTTTCTGTTTTGCATTTACTACACAGTGAGCTCACACTGTGGCAGCTGGACCTGGGGTCCCACCCCTCCATTTATACTGAAGGGTCCCTCAGCGAGGCACCCACTTCATCTTCAACAGAGCAGCTTTCATAGGCCAAAACCAGACCCCCACCCTCCCACTGCCTCATAACCCCATCACAGCTCACACCACCACCGAGTCCAAACAAGGGGGAGCCTACGATGTGGCCCAAGGTCCGGGGTTTGCTGCGGCCGGCCAATAAAAACAGTGCAGAGAGGGAGGGAAACCCAGGCCCAGACCAGCTGCTGCTCCAAATAAGCATGAAAAAACACAGAAAATGAAAACACATTCCTATGACAAACAATCATTCTGATTATAATCTGCTGTTTTTCTTCTATTTTCATTACAGGCTTCACGGCTGGATAAACTCAGCAAGTATCATAAATGGTGGCTTTTACAGTCTTGGGAAACTTTCAAGTTAATGAAAGAGAAACATACACCTATATCATAAAGCACCTATATTCATATGTTTTTCATGTAAGACCAATTACACCTACGATTTGATTTCAAGTGCACTTCCTGTCCCTGTATGCCAATCCAAACACAACAGCCATGTTGGACTACCTTACTACCTCTGTCTTGTCTTTTGTGGTCTCAGACAGACTGAACAGACGGAGAAGGAGAAAGTAAGCAGGCGTTGGGATGACTCACTGCTTTAGGAAGGCTGTGATAAGTGTCAAAATGAGTCACAACAGGGATTTGTTCACAGACACACTCCCAAACCAAAAAGAGACACACAGATGGCACCTCTCTGCACTCCTCTACATCGTGTTTATTTCTGAGGGGTGTCAAAAGCGCTGAACAGATCTGCTCTAACCTTGCTGCAAATGAATCTCAGTGGACCCAGTTTCTTCAATAAGGAACAAAAATTACAGAACTGTGATCACCATTACCTCTTTTCCATTGTGACAGTTTCAGGGCCGGAGCCGATGCCTAATCTCACACCAGCTCTTTGTGTTTCACCAGTGAAAAAAGTCAACTCTTGGCCAACGAAAGTGGTTCCAAAGTGGTACTTTAATGGTTTATAACCAAGAACCACTTACATCAGGGGTTGGTGATGTAATTATCATGACAGTTGTGACCAAGTAAACTGGAAAAATAGAGCTAATGTTGCATATAATCTCAAATATGGACAAACCCAGAGCTTTGGTATGGACATGAAAGGATTTAACCCTTGTTTCTATGATATTAAGGTCATGTAAAGATCTTGCAGAGATAAGGCTGTTCTTGTTGAGGTGCTGTGAGGGCTGATCGCCTGGTCATCTTCATAGTATGTATGCTGGCTGTTGTCCCAGCTGCTAGATAGTTTCTAACAGGAGTAACTACAGTATAGGACTGGACCTACAGGTTTTTAAAAAACTTCAGAGCCAGTTTTCAAGTATATTCATCGACCTCAGCTCAGAACACTAGCTCAGAATTAGCACCAGGGTCATGTTGGGTTCAGGATACACTTGCTCGAATTGATGTATTATAATTTGTGTTTTGGCCACATGCTAACCAAAGGGGGTAGAAAATGTGTCTTCTGAAATGTTGTCTTTGGGCCTGACAGACCTTCTGTTATATAACCCTAGCATAATCATTCATAAATCTTTTCCTTAGGGTTAAGGTCCAAGAAAGGTGGACGTAAAACACTAATCAAATCATGCACTGTTTATAATATTCCTAATTACATTTGTAAATCTATTTCAGTTTGAGTTATCTGGTAACACAGCATTGAGCAGAATTAATGTTGCTATGGTTACCTGTAGTCTAAAATACCCCATGCACTGCGGTTGGATCTTTGTCTGAAATGTCCTGTTACACTGTCTGTTTTTTGCTCTGTACCAGTTTTTCATGCAAATGCTTGATGGCCCACATTATAAATCACAGACTTTCTTTAGCTCATTAGTGGTGTCATTGCAGGAGAAAGAAACATGCTGCCGCTACATGTGAATGGCTGTGATGGTTGGTGTAAATGAAACTCTGCAGGGGCAGAGGAAGCAAGGTAGTTTCCTGGCTGAAGGCCCCTCAACAGACGGTTTCTGTTGGTGCAGACAGCCAACCCTTGGCCTCTCCAACACGGTGGACAGACAGCAGTGTCCGCAACACACCACAGCATGTGATGCGAGCCTGTGACGCTTATTCAAAGCTGTACATACAGAAAATAGGTCACTGAAAACACATTAATGAGCTTCTTAGTTCAACATGTTAAACTTTCATCAGGTCACACTCACCCCTGGTCAGACATCCAAATCTCAGGAGGTTGTTTTCCTCTGAAACATGGATGCACTTCCACCCACTCCTCCTCTTCCTCCTCTGTCTTCTTCCCTTCCTCCTCCTCCTCCTCCTCCTCTGCTTTGTTTGATCTGTTGTTGTTATCTGGCTGCTGTCCTTTCCTTGGTCCGTCGTGGTCTCGGCAGTAGGACTGGCTGCTGTAGACCTATACTCGAAAGAAACATGGGCAAATTCACCAACTCTGCTCCAGCATGCCCAGGGAGACAAAAATTGGGAATTCTCATTGAACGTTTCGTTTTATGGCATTCTGATAAAGCACATGCATTCCTTCCATCAGATCAGATTTGCACCAACTTTTACACTGAATTTTACTTTTTATACCTAACGATACTTTGCCCTATACTAATTTCAACTCATGTATTTTGACAAAAACACAATCGCATTTCATAGCGTGGTCAAATATTTTGAATTATTTTTCCACTCAATGGAGTTTTACATCCTGGAAATACACATATTTAACACAGTGTGGTTTAATTTGCATTGTTTCCTCTCTGTAGTTTTATATTTCGCTTCACTGACATTTTTCCACTCATCACTTTCACATTCAATATTACTCCTAACTGTTTACCACAACTGAAGTTATCTAGTAACATCACATTTATAAAAGCTGTGTGTGTGGGCACACGTTGGCTGGATAACCCAAACAACTCCATGGGTTCAAATTATGAATATAAATGCTGTTTTAGATTTCCTACTTCACCAATATTCTTTATAAATGGGCCAAAGCAAACAGACTTTACAATCAGCTTTGAAAAATGGTAGTAGTTTACAACTTGGATGTTGCATGGCTACACAGTGTATTTTAGTCCATTCATGGTGATTCTTTAGCATCTGTCAAGGTGTTTAGTTACTCCACTTTAACCAACAGATGTGTGTATGATATGATGTTGGGCCATTGACAATACAGGGTCAATTAAGTCAAGACATTAAATGAGTTCCGATTATCTCAATACAGTGATTAAGCTTGCATGGCATACCAAAGAGTGCACAGATGATTTACCAACAGCACACAGTATTGAGATATTTTATGTTGTTATGCATAGTGTAAGTGTAAAAATTGTTTCAGGCCATAATGAAACTGGCAGGATGCAGTGTATGATGATATCAGTGTTGCATCTTGGAACAAGCAGATTTACTTTATAGGTAGTGAAATTTTGTAACCTAACAAGTTGTGTAATATGTAAGCACATAACAATTCGATTTGTGCAATAAAAGCATCAAAGTTCTCCACTCAGCCATGATTAAACATGATAACATGGTGTGTGTAATGGGTAATGGGTATCTCCAGGGGATATCAACTTTATGGCTTTCCATTTCCTCTCATTCTTTGTTGAGCCTCTTCATAATGAATCGCCTAAAGTGTTTGTTTTACATACAGCTCTATACATTTTTTTTTTCAGGCAAATGTTCAGTGCTGTAATTACCTCAGTGGAGCTTGGTCTTTTGATGTTTTCTTCTTCCTTTGACTCATTCGCCCTGACAGACATGGTAGATGTGGTGTAGATGGATGGACTGAGCCTCTGTTTACAGTGCAGCAGAGAGAGGGCCGTCTTGCTGGAGAGGCCGGGTGGGTTGGGGTCATAGCCGCTAGTAGACCATGACGAATACACTGAGGGCTTCTGTTCATCTAAGGCTGAAGGGTTTGGTTTAATGTAGTTCAAATAGCACCAGCTGTTACAGGTGCTCGACAGCAGACTGGGGAATGAAGGTCCCACATGTGTGACTGAAGAACATACACTGGGTAGACATAACTCAGTCTCCTGTTTGAGTTCCTGTCTGCATGAGTCTACCGATGCCTTGTCAACACACCCCACCTCCCTCTCCTCTTCTTCTTTCACCCGTTTCTGCTGCTGTTGAGACTCAGGTGACAGCTCTATACTGTTGGAAGGAGAAAGCATGCGTTTGTTGCCGCCTGATCCTGATAATCTCAGATCTTCTTCTGACCATGACTGAAGGACTGGACTTACACTTCTATAGTTTCCGTATTCAGGTGTTGGGATATTTTGTGGAACAGCATCAAATGCCTCCTGTGGTCTGGGAGAGGAGGACTGAGATAGGGTGGTGTAAATGGCACAAGCTGGGGGTAAGGTGTCTGCCTGGAGACGTACAGCTACTGCTGGGGACATGACTGGTCTCAGTAACCCCACACTGGAAGAAATATGAGGGACAGCGTGTTGGATGTGGGAGTGACTCACTCTCACCTCAGAATGATTATCATATTGTGAGGGAATCTCTAGCTTCAGTCCTGTAGACATGGGGAGATAGTGAGCTCTGGCTGCCCCTGATAATCCCTGTGTGGAGCAGGGCTGGGGTTCCTGGAGTGGAGGCTCCAAGGCCTCTTCTTTTAAAGGATCATCGGTAGGAACACGATTAAGCGGGAGTTCTGTGCTTCCTGTTAACTGAATATTTTGAAGTTTCCATTGAGAGAACACCTCTTTGCCTTTTGATGTCACTGGATTTCGCAAAACTGTTTCACCACATAAAGGAGAACTCGGAGCTTTACCACAGTATACAGAACTAGAGCTTGTTTGGGGGCTGGAGCTTGTTCGCTCAGGACTATGGCCTGATGAAGGAGGTTGCTCCTCTTCTTCCTCATCTGGATCTCTGACAGCACTATGTCTCATTAAAAGACATTTTCTTCTCTCTCTCCAGCCAATTGCAGTGCGCTCAGGGGATAAGCAACTATAGTCAAAAGACTTACTACGAGTCTCTGCCATTAGGACATTTGGTTGTGGGTCATGAGGCGCTTGTTCAGAAGCGGAACGCCTCATCTCTCTGTGCTGATGTACCCCTGGAACAGTCAACATCTGAGGAGCCCTTGACCTCCTCAGTGGTGTCGACGTTGCTGTCTCTATGTCTGCTCTATTGGACTCTTCAAAAGATGCGGAACGACTAGATGCATAAGAGGCACTGCTGTCCTGACTTGGGCTACGTGGCAAGGATATAGAGTCAAAGCTGGATTCTCCTGAGGACTGGGCAGCCTCAGCCAGACGTAGCCGCTTCTTCTTAGGAGGAAGCTTTTCAATAGGGAGCTGGGCAAGTGAAGAGCTTCGCTGTGGCCACTGAAATTCATCAGATTTCTGATTTTCTGACTGTTTCACTGTGGAATTTGGCTCCGTCATGATTTCAGTGCTCATGTTTGAATCCTCTGTTACAAGAATTTCTGGTACCTGCACACTGTGTTGACGAACCAACTTTCGGGTAGTGAGTTTTGTTGCCTGTTGTGGTTGTTTTTGAGGCACATGTTGGTATTCTTCATGAGGTGGAGAGTGTTTTGTTACCTCACTGCACTGATTCTCACACAGAGAATCTTGCTTTTCGAATGAACTCGTATGTTGTATCACTGAACAAGTTTGCATGGGTCTTCTAGGACACTCATAACCCATATTGCTTTCAACCTTGGACTGCCCTGACAAAAGGCAAGGAGAGGGTAATGTAGGAGAAGCAGGGTCATCAAAATCAAAACTCTCCTCTTTCCTTCTCTTGCGCATTGCTAAAGCTCCTGGTCTGGCCGCATGGTTAATTAGTTGTGAGCACTCCATCTGACTAATTACTACTTCATTTCTGGGACGATGTACTAAGCAGAGGCTTTGCTTGTGTTTCTTATAACCTTCCCAGTCTTGGCAACCAGTGCCACAGGCCTCACACTCATATGGCTGTGGTTGACTTTGCTTGTGGTCAGGCACGGTGGTTATGCTGTCAGTGAAAAATGAATGAGCACTCTCATGTTCCTCTTTTGTAAGCTCTGCACCAAGTGGGATTTCAATAGCTGGCTGTCGTCTGAGCATTCCATAACGACGGGATGCCTGCGTTTCAGAGGGCTGTCGTTCGTCAAAGGACTGACTTTGGCGGAATTTACCAGAGCTACTACTGGAGACATCATATGAGCTGGGTGCAGAGGGCATTGAGTGACTTCTCAGCAGAGGGGCAGAGGATGTTTGGCTAGATGACTGTTCCACATTTAGGGACTGATGATGAAATTTTTCACATGGAACTCCCATAGTGATAGAGCCGCTGTTTTTATAGCCAAGATCTCCTGGTTTCGGGCTTTGGACAACATGTTCTTTCACAGATGACCCCTTCTGAGATTCTGTGCTGCTCTTTCTAGTCAAGGAAAATCTTCTTGGCTTTACGCTGTCAATTTTACTGGTGTCCACCACTGCCTCATTGATTGTGATCAGTTTGGTGATGTGGTCAATGACCTGCTTCTTGGGCACTGTAAATGGGATGCTTTTGTCCTCTTGACCAGAGGACTGCTGGTTATGATGACGAGACATCCTTTGCAGGTGTCCAAGGCGGCCATATTTTCCAAGGATGATCTCTGCATAGCTTTTGGCACTTGTGTTTGGGCTGTCCTGTGATTGTTCAGTACTTTCAGAGCGAGAGAAATATCCAGATTCTGTACTTCCTTTACTCCCTAATATTAGTGAGGATGCCTTTTCATCAGCTGAGTCTCGAGGACCATGTTTTCCTCTACTTAGCCGCATAGCCAGTCTCTTTTTTACTGCATAAGAGTCATCATTTCCTCCTGTGCAGTCTTTGGCCTTGTCAGGTTCATGACTTTTGATAGAGGTAACGCCTCCCTGTCTTTCTGTGTTAGAAGAAACTGATGATAGCTGTCTGGTTTCGTCTTCTGACTCTGTAATTTGCTCCTCTAAAGGTCTTGTCTCCCCAAGTGCCAGACCTGCCTTCACCCTGTGGGTATGTGACTTGCGGTGTTTGTACAGGTTACTCTTGGTCTTAAAAGAGAAGCCACATGGGGCGCAAGGATAGGGTCTTTCTCCTGTGTGGGACCGAATATGTTTCTGCAGTACACTGGGTTTTGCACATGCACGGCCACAGTATGTGCAGACATATTTACCTGGTCTCTGAGGTTTACGCTCACGTTTCTGTTTTGGGGTACCTTCCTGGGTGTCTGGTTTAGGCTGGTTGGGACCAGATGCACTAGAAGGTGGAGTTCCTGGAGACAAACTAGAAACTGTGGTTGTTTTTGTCGCTTCATGTTTCTGGTCCAGCAGTGTATCTGAGTCGATGCTCTGCCGCTGGGGTCTGAGACGTTTTCGTTCTGGATGCTGCCTTCTGGACTGTCTGGGTTGCTGTTGTGCGCCATGAGGCTTTGGGGAGCCAGTTTGCTGTGGCTGGTGTTGTTGGGAGGGAGACTTAGGCTGCAAGCCTCTCTGAGGAGACTCTGGTTGACAGTGTTCTTGACCTCCGGACTGCTCCCCGGTCGTCAGGCGACTATGCAAGGCCTCCATAAAATGTACGGTCAGCCTCAGGTAGACACGTGGGAAGCGTCTGCCTGTGCCAGGCAACAGAGTTTGTGTTTAAGCCAAATCATTAACTGAATGATGGGTTTTAATGTGGATGAACTTAATTAAATTATGTCCAGTTTAGCTGACTGTCATAATTTTCACTTGTTTGACTAAAAAGGTGCTGCTTGAAAACACAAAGATGCCATCAGGCGTAGAACGGAGGTATAAAACACGTCAGCTCTATTATGTCACAGGCTGCTGAAGAAGTCCTCTGCCATGCTGACCTAAAGTATCCCATCATGAAACAGATATTAGATCCACAGATGCTGTCTATGCTGCTCCACTCTTGCTGCCACACACTCAGATATTCAGTTGATCCAGTTGAATTTATTGTTCTTCTTTTTTCTTCATATGAGATCTGTGGAGACAAACATACTCATTACATCAAGCAAAGAATACATTTCAACACTGAAACACAAATAACCCTCTGACCCTCTCTTTCCAAATATGGGTTATTTATATTTCATGTGTTACATAATCACAGTACAGTATGTGTCATAACAATATCAGCGTTAACAGTTCCTGGGCTGCTGAACACTTTGAAATCGCAGCAGTTTATGTAATATTTTGTATAAAAATATATGGACTAGCAGCAAGTAAGTACGAGTCTGCCAATGTTAAAAAACAGGCAATATATCCAATAACAGTATCAGTATCTTCAGTGATTTCTACTAAATGTTGGATCCTAATGTGCACAGGACAGCACCACCCCCTCACATAAAACAGGTTAAATCATGTTGTTGCTAGACAAAAAAAATTATGCATTATGAAGAGCTTTCAGGTGGAAATACTAGAGCATCAGTTGAGGAGGTGTTAAAACATTCAGAGGGAAAAAACAACTCTCTTCGGTGATGTAAATTCTCACTTGTTGTCCCATGTTGTCATTACAGCATCTTCTTCTTTATGAAATTATTTCATCTTCTTTACATAATTAATTACAGCAAATGAACCAGGCAGAGTGTCTCAGCATGCTCTAATTAGTTCTGCATATCCAACATGCTTTGTCTGATAACAGACCTTCATTTTTTCAACATGATGCTCATCAGACAGAATTCAGGATGAGATTTCGCACAACATTTTCTCTTCGATTAGATATAACAGACATTTTTAAAAGGCCGCCCCAAATCAAGGCAAGACATCTCTGATAGCTTTCGGTGCATACACAAGGTGAGTCAGTGGAGATACTTTAGAAAACTCCCAATAATTTTTGTGCCAGCAAACTGAAACAGTAAACATGCCTTCCCACGCACTGACCAGCTGGTTTCTACACCCACATTCTGGTGGAAGACGGCAGATCTGCTGGATAATATCCAAATCACTGATAACATGTTGATAGCCATCTTTGATATAACTTGTGGAAAAAGTATACATGCTAGTATTGGATTAACATTAACCAACAATACATTTCTTTATCACAAAACACATGCTGGGTATGTAGGTAGATTTCAGTTTGCTGTGGCGTATTCAGATGTGTCAGGCATAACACTGCCTGCTGCAGTGACAGTAGTAAATGTAAAATGTAGGTCAGACAGGTAGATGATGTGAACTAAGACTTTGGGAGGACAGTTACCTTTACTAATGCCTTAGAGCATGATGGTGACAGGTGAATACATTTGGAGACCTCTATAAAATCATGCATCTGCTCATTTGCACTTCTTCCAGAGTTAACTCGGGACTGTTCATTTGCACCTCTCACTGGAAATGAACCTAGCAGGCAGTTTTTTTTCCCCTTCACTCCTTTCCACACATTCCGATTTTCCTGTCATTGGCTCCAAGCCTCTGTGATTTTCTCTGGGTGAAGCCTTGCAGGGCTGTGCTACAAAAAACACTTGTAATGGTGTAATATTCTCAGTGTCAAAGTCAGACAGCTGTTTGCCATTGCCACTGAAAATTAATGCAGTGTATATTTTTAAAGACCTTTTCCATGAACATCCTTCTAAGGATCATAAATCTCCACTTCGCAGGAAATAATGCCTGTTTGTTAGGTGGTTCATAAAAGTTATTATGCACTGTGAGTCATATCTAAAATCATGCTGCTGAAACAAACTAGGTGTTTAAACAAGTTATTCTATAATTGATGATGATGATCATCATCCTATAATTAATAATATTGTCAATTCCAAATGTTCATTTTATAATTAAAATAGGACAGATCAGTGAAGGCATTCAGTCGCATTTCTAATGTGCAGATGGGACTCTGGCACTGCAACTCAACTATTAAAGAAGCAAATCCCCACTAAAAACCTTAAGTTTTTGGGATACCGGCATCAGCTTAGCTTAGGTTGTATTTAAAAAAAAAAAAAAAAAAAGTGTAAATATAAGAAATGCTGCATCCATTCACACGCACAGAAAGAATATTGTATAAATGGCTTTTTAAAAATCTTGTCAATTTCCTCTTCTCACACTAATGGGCACCCAGCGGTGGTTCCTATGGTAACGGCCCTAAACCATGTGGTAGCAGATGGAAGGAGAGCTGGAGGGCTAAATTTATCTTCCAGCATCCTCACTGACTACAGAGAGGAAGAGAGAGCGAGGCAGCAAAAGGTGCCTCTCTCCTAGAAGCTACAGCTTTTTGGAAAGACAACGGTACACACCACAAAGGAAAATCAATACTCTGGGAGTCTTGAATTCACTGTAGTACATGGATACTCCTCCATTCTTTGAGGACTAGTATAAAAAAGCATGGGGATGATAAAGAACTCTGGATAGTCCATGAAAAACAGATATTTCGCAACATTTACAATTTCCTCCTCTTTTGTTTATTTCTCTATAAAACTAGCACAGTTTTCTAAAGGTCCAATGCAATATTTTACATAAAAAAATGTACATGAAGCAGATTATATAAAGGTTTTTATAAGAAGGACTGTGCAGAAATACCTGTTCTGGGATAATGTGAATATTTCATTGTTTTGCATTGCAGAGATATCTACAGGACTTAGCTGCTAACCTGCTAGCCAAACTCTGTTCCATCTCACTTAGTCCTATAAGAGAAGAAGAAGAATAAGCACTGCTACTGTAGGGGTTATGTCATGGATGTATTTGCATAAAAACTACATTCGTTGTTGGTGCTAAGTGGATTAGCAGGAGATCTTTTGTTCCTTTACATTGCTGTGATTGGTTCTTTAGCTGCAAATACACTCACATATGTATTAATAAAAGAAATGGTGTTGATAGTTGTGCTAACAACTGAGCTAAACAAGCTTCATATTGCTCTCCTTAAAGCCACAGGTTCCCATTACAAAAACAGCAGTTTTATCTTAAATGACATAAAAGTTGCCTGTCTACTAAGGATGCAAAGGTACAGATTATCCACGGTTCTTGAGTCACAGTTCATGGTACAGTTTGGATACAGAGTCTGGCTGTGGAACAAAACATAAGAGCTGATGGAGAGCCTTAAGGCTCATTGATGTTTGCTTTACATACATAAATAGGTTAGTCTGTTTCTAATGTTGTCATGCGTCACTGCCTTCATGCTAATGTGTCCAATGCATTGGAATGAGTGATTCTCAATCAATCCACCAGAGGGCAATGCTCTTAATTACCATACTGGCCGAATACCATGAAGAAGAGTAAAGATTTTGGGAAGAAGAAGAAAGTCAATAACAAACATGGCGACAACAGAGAAGGTTTTACTAATGTTGATACTCAGAAGGGTACTTGTCATAAATATGTCGGGACTTTTTCATTAACTCATACAGTCGCTCTGAAAAGTTCCCCTTTATGGAAATTATTCTGTTCAAATCTCAACACTCCCTCCATATTCTCCTTCTTTGGATCTGCAAGCTCCTGGAAAATGTACAGGATAACGTACAGAGTGTACAGAGAGGATAGACAACGCTCCGTTCATATCCAACTGATTCTTTAATGTAGAGCACAAATGAGCCCTTACTCAGAACCGGATCTGAGTTCTGTTTAAGTCAAACGAACTGGGTGCAGCTGGCTGCCCGTCCGGCTCCAACCAATGACGGTAGAATTACATAAGTCATTAGTCTTGCAAAGCTCTAATATAAACACGAGTTCTCTGGAAATGTCATTTGAAAATGACAAATGATCTGTACCACGATACATGCTTGTATTGAAGTGCTAGGGGCATACCGAAAGGTACGATGGTACAACGTGTACTGTTGCATCCCTGATGTCTACCACTGCAGGGATTAGCATTAAAAAAAAAAAAAAAATCACATTTTTTTCTCAGTGGGTGGACAAAGAATGAAAACAATCCAGTAACATATCCTCTGTCTTCTCCAAATTATCAAAAACTTTGCAACACATAGAGTTTACCAACTTCCTTTGAAGCTACCTAATTCAACCTCTTTTACCAGGATGACTGAAGTTCTTTTTGCACGTGACTCTTTTTCTTCATTTTATTTGCTTGAGGAAGTCGGGTGATCTTAAAATCTCAAAGTCTCTTATTGTTTTAAGTCAAAAAAGTCTGGTAGCTTTGAAGAGAGCTTTGAGACTTCAGTCGTCTGATGGCAGGCTTTGAACAGCAGACATCAACACAACAACTTTCTGCTAATACGCTGCCCTTCTCTGTTGACTAAAGGACCTATACTGAATCTTGATTCTATAAACTAAGGTAAGGTGGATCAGACCTATTTCCATACTTTTCATATAATTGTGGAAAAGGGGTAAAAATTCTCCATCCCACTCACAATTCTAAACATTATCCACAACTGTCTGGAGCAGGCCTCAGCAACTGTGTCTTTGCTAACTGTGTCAACGGAACATTTGCAGATGTAGATATGAGCCTCTGTATTAAAATGGTATTATATCCCCACAAAAGAAAACAGCACAAGAAGCAGAGCATACCTGCCTCTTTGTGCAATTGAAATTGTAATCAAAACCTGAAGTTATTAGCATAGAGGTTGCTGTTGTTTCCTGTGCTGAGGGGAAGTACACACAGATAGTAAAATAAATGCCAGGCTTAAACTAACGGACTACTTTCTATGAGTCAGACAAAATTATACCTTAAAAATCCAGTTTGTATTATTTACTGACATTTCGCAGAAGCAGATTGTATCCAGCTGAATACTACCCCTCATCCTGTCTAAAGTGGCTGCAAAAACACACAGGGCCCCAGTCAGAGCTGGTGTTTTCCACATTGAAACATAGTAGATTACAGTGATGCACCTACACTGGAGCCACCTGTTAAGAAACAGAAAAGAGAGGAAGTCCATTCTGAGCCAGAAACAGTGTCATACAACATGGTGGAGGGGGGATAAAAATGGCTCATTATATGGTAACAGAAAAACGCTGCTTTGTATTTTTGGCATGATTATACACTACTCAGATCATTATATTCCATGTCTACAATTACATCTTCCCAAATCCCCAGAAATCTTATAAACAGTACCTTTAAACCTTTATGAAATCCAGGTCCAAACAAAAATAATCACTTCCAAAAACGTCCAAATAAGTAGGGCATTCTTCTAAAGATTAACAATTATATAAGTAAGAACATGCTAAATGTAACTTATTTCACAAGTACCCTACAAAATGTTCCCAAAAGCTCCTCTGACTCAAGCAGCACTCTGAATGTTTTATTTTCATCACGATGTCAGCTGAGCATTAGCAGTGCTGTTGAGTCAGAAAAAAACGCAGCTTCATCAGCAGCCTGATAGCGGCGCTCTCCAGGGAGAAAAAAAAAAAAAGAAAAAGGAGAGGAGAGGAGAGCCCTCTGGGAGTCAGAGCATACACAGCCACTCCTGTGTGGATGTGGATATGTGTGGAGAGTTCAGGAGTGCTCCCCAGTCCACGGGCAGGAGGAGATGCCAAGCATAGGGAGCTTGGATGCACAACACAGGGAGCTCATTCACTCGCAGTGTGAGCTTGAATACATACACAGCCCACGAAGCACTCAATATATGCACACACTCTCCCTCTCCTTCATTCACACACAAACAAACACACTGACTGCAGAGGCTGAGCTGTCTGCATATGTTGAAAACAGCAAAAAAATATTTCACTCATTTCAGATTGTCTCTGAGAACAGAGTATGATTTCACAGATGCTTTTCTTCCTTCACCGCTCACTGGTTCATTGATGTAGCAGCGTTTGCAATAACAAAGACATGAATGGAGAAAATCCCCCAGCCCTCGCATCACGTCACTTACATCACCTAACAGACATGAAAATAACAAATAAATAAATAAATAAATAAAATTTTAAAAATCACGACACATGACAAAGAATATGAATGGCATTTTTCTTGCTTTTCTTTTTTTTTTTTTTTTTTTACCTGTTAGCAGGTGCTGTTGTCCGCTCCGAATGTGAATGACTGGAAACAGGGAGAGTAGAGAGAGGTGAAGGCAAGGAGAGAGAGAAAGGATGAATGAGAGTGACGCCGACGAGAGAGGGGTAATCGAGTCTGGGCTCTACGTGCACTGGGCTGACAGACAGGTAGCGGAGTATATTATGTGTATGAATGAGGAGGAGGAGGGGACACTCTCTCCTTGTCTATATCTCTGCCTCTTTTTTTTTTCCATTTAGTGTCTCACTGTCAGGTCAGGAGTGAAGTAGCTGCTCCTTATTTGGAAGTTGACGTAAGCCGGTGTTGATTTTGGAAGTGGTCTGGGGCTGCACAGCTGGCAAAGCGGTGAGAGGTGCAGGGGGCTGGGTGAGCGGTCAGTGTTTTAATTTGACTAGAGTGAGGGGTGGAGGAGGCACATGTACACACTTTAATCCAGTACAACTTCAGGTCCATTTTAACTTCAGGGTCCTAAAGAGTAACTTATATGCATTTATTATACATATTTGAGTAGGTATTTATAAGCACTTTATCATTAAGTATAACACAATTTGGGGAGATTAGGTGAAAAATGTCAAATCACTGCTCAATTTTTTTTTTAAGATTTACGCAAACATTCAAAACATGGGGTTCTTGATGCAAACTGATATCAAATAAGACAAAAGGGTTTTAGATATTATGTTCAACTATAAAAATTTTGAAGTAAAATATTGAAAAGTCTCTTATTGACATGAGAATGAGGTTGCCATAGTAACATCAGGACGACTCTTTACCACTGTATGCATCACCCAAAATGTTGACTTTTTTTTTTTTTTTTTTTTAAAACAAACCAGATATGATCACAATGCTTTATTTAATGTATTTAATTCTAACAGTGTTATTTATTTACAACTTTTGCTGGTCTATACTGATACAGGTAAATGACACATTAGGAGACATTTCTCTGTAACAGTTCACAGATTATTTTAGCGTCAAATTCAAGCTATATTTTTATGTATGAGGCATGGCTATGGGTTCAAAGTACAATCAATAAAATTGGTTGTAACTTTTTTCTACAAGTGGAATTTTAAAAAGGATAACAGCTGTGGCGTTGTACTGACAAAAACAGTGCTTTTAGGCATTCTATGTTTTCTTTTCTGTCTGTTTTTGTCACATGACGCACACAGGAGTTAGTATTTGATTACATAACCATTGTTTTTGAGACTTTTGATGGTCTAATAATTGATTCCATAACTGTATTTGTCACCTCCTTTATGTCAATTCCATCTTATTATATTATCATTAAGCTTTTTGTCTTGTTAGGCCTTAGTATATAATTTTTGATTCTTTAATATCCTTTTGTATTGTTACATTCCTTTCATCTTATCACCTTTTTGATATTGTTTTCTTTTAACTTTATTCTAGTCTAGAAAATGTATTGCTTTTAGTTTTTTTTCCCTATTTCATTTACTTTTAATTCTAGCCTTTTAGTGTGACACTGTACAGCACTTTGGCTTAAAATGTGCGATATAAATTAAACTTACTTACTAGTTATATTTTTACATCTCATTGTTTTTATTCAGTTATCTTACAATATTAAAAAAAAGACAAAAACACACATGCATATGGAAATGTTCTCAAATGCATTAAATCTAAAGTAACACTCTTGTTTTTAAAATGAAAGAGGTAAAAGGCACAAAATTTAGGGAGTAAAAATAGAAACTGTACAGATAGCTCTATTTAAGTACAGTAACATATACTTTGAATACTTCCCACCTCTGAAAGGGAGTTATTTCATATTTTTAAAACACAGTTTCCCCATTCAGTTCTCATTTTTCACTTTAGATGGAGAGCTATTGCCGCTGCAATCGCAGAGAAAACCCTGGAAAAAGTGAGGACCCACTGGGGGGGAAAAAGTAAGGCTCAGGGATCCAGTTTAAAGAGCAGCTCTGGAGAATGTCCGCACACCACAGCGTAGCAGCGTTCATGCTCCTGCCAGGGGTCCGGCTGAAATGAGTCCAGGCAACTCTGACATCACTCTGTGCTCGCTCATGCCATGGGGTTTACCCCCCACCCCACCTCCTCCCCCCAGGAGGCTGAAAGCTTGCAGACATGTGGAGCATTGAGGGAATACCAGCCGCTGAGATGAAGGCAGGCGGTCAGCCGCGCAACTGGCCGGGTGTGAAAAAGGGGAAGCTCAGAGTGGAATGGAAGAGAGCCCAGGGTGTCTGTCCTGCACCGAGCAACAGAGAGGCCTTGTGACCAGGACTCCAAACGTGACAAGCACCAAGAAGCCAAGCACTGACATTTCTGCTCTGCACCTCACATGTTGAACTCACATTCCCCGAAAAGTGAAGAAGTGCTTACATAACGTTCAGGATATCCTCTTCAGATCATTCTATTCAGCTCTAACGCTAACGCTGGATGATCTGCTCTTAATTTATCATCCACTTTTCTACACATTCACTTCAGCAGATCCTAGCTACAAAAAAAAAATCAGATCAATACTTTTCTCAAGCAGTCATTCAGGTCTCACTCATGCCATTAATAAATGTACTAGTGGTCCTTTGTAAAGTCCTGCTCCATTAACAAGATCGGAGGCCTAACAGAAGGGTTTCTGACTTTGATTGACAGCTCACTTGCCTGCCAAGTTAGACTTTTCAGAGCTTCGGTCAGATGATTTTGCTACACAAAAATGTTTCATGAAGTATATGCTTTCACTATGTCCGCAAGTAATGGTTCAGTATTAGCTCCCCCATTGTGAATCATTTCCACTGTTTTCTCCAAATATGGTTCCAAAAGGCCAACATAAAAAATGCAAACCTCGAGGCCTTAAAACAGTCTCAGTTTGAAACATTAATATTTGTGGGTGAAGGAATGTGTTTAATGCAGTTTAAAGACTAAATAGGACTTATGTGTTTTGTTGCTGTTTAGGAAATAAAGTCATGATGACTGACAAATTGGTTCAGAGAACATCTGTCAGATAGTAAGAAATGATAGTGGTCACAGCTGATGAGTGAAAACTGCAAACTCTCAAATAAAAAGATCCTGAGACAGAGAAAACAAAAACTCCACTCACTACGGTGAGTGAGTCACTGGTGGCTTTAGACACCCAACTGTGCAGTAGCTATGGTTTAGCATTGAGGAAAATGTGGGCACAGTGATTAATTCATCAGCAAGCTGATTGTCTAAATGTTATAATAATATGGCCTAGAATTATGCAAATAATAATGAAAGCCATTTAGTATTTTATAAAAGCTTTTAATATCTAGTACTGATAGCTAAAGCTGACAAAAGACCCATATGAGCATTAAGTAGGTTTTGTAGTAATGTCAATCAAGTTTCTCAGTGGTTTTAGTTAAATTTATCTGCCAGCAATAGCAACTTTGAGGTGACTATGTTAAAAAAAAAATAATGATAATAATTGTTAAAGCATAAACTGCTTCAACTGAAGGTATAGATAAAAAAATTGGCTATGACACATACAAAGACACAAAATCTACTGTTGTAGGAGTTGTAAAATGTTAATCTAATGACCACACTCTTATAATAGCAGTATTTATGTGGAAAAAAAAACCCCAAAAACAAAAACAAAAAAGGAAAGGAAAGGAAAGAACATGGACCTAGTTACCACTGAAGAAAAGAATTTTGTCCTATATTGTCTTTGGTTACAAGATTGACACAATGGCTGCTGCTGAACCTCTGTTTCTGGAGATGTGAAATCACTGTTCACCATAAATACCTCTAACTTTTCTCATCTTTTATCTGAGACAGCTGACCACAATCGCACTGGGCTTAAAATGTACATAATTGTTCCCACACAGCAACTCAAAGCTATGACCTGACACTAACATGGCACAACACGGTGATGTCTTCAATAGCCTTAGCTGTTGTTTTAGTGTAGTGGAAATTATAGGGTAGCACTTAAACATATAAATTAGCCAATATAGCCATAAAAGGACACCGAGGTAATTGTATTATGGGTAAAAGTGAGGAAAGCCACACATTCCCTATGTTGAACTCAAGCAGCTTCTTCCACATACCAATTATGTGACTATTTTTTTTTATAAACATTCATAAATAAACATACTGCTAGTAATGTTATTAGTAATATTTTGTGTCTATTTTTTTTTATTTTAGTGTACTTTTAGTTATATTTCAATTTTACTTTTTTGTTAAATTGTATATTCTATTTTTTTCATTTCATTGAACACAATGACAATAAAGGCTATTCTATTCTATTCTATTCTATTCACAATGTTAAAACATGACCTCATCCATTAACATGATTTGTGCCATGTGACATAGATGATGGCAAAAACTCCCATAATCCTGTTCAATATCACAATGGTTTTTATTTACTAAATAATTTTGACAGACAGACCCCCTATAGAAGACATTTGCCATGTGTGTTAAAGTAATAAAGGGGCCGTGCATTGAAATTCAATTGGATTCAACCATAGCATTTTTAATAATGTCACTGTCTAACATGAAGTGTGATATTTCATAGTGAAATTACATTTTGTGAGAATAAATCATTAAACACGACGTGAGTAAAACCCCAGTACATTATCTGATCTGTAATTGTGAGTCACATCTATGCCAGTTATGGAATGGTGTAGTATGGTATGGTATGGTATAGTTTACTGAGGCCTAAATCTACTTAAAATAAAGGTGTTTTATGACCCTTGACCCTTTCACTGCATTATTTGACATTGCTCCTGAAAAGCTGCAGCTACCTGCAGGTGGACACAAGTAGACTGCCTTTACCGCTCATCTGGTTTGCTGACTTATTCTTACTAGGTGGAAAGAACCTGCTCCACCTTCTGTTGGACAATAAGAAGTTATCTCCAATGTTAAACTAAAAAAAAATCCCATATAGATTACGTGGATCTGAGCAGAAGTTTCATAAAGTGTGGAAATGTATCTTAACCTTTTCCTACAACACAAGTACAAGATGTATGTTTGTATGTAATAGGTAATTTTATTTATTTCCATAGTGCCACTTTGTATATACATACAGATATTTGGTGACAGTGAGGGGTGTGAGAGGGTTAAGTGGGTTTTGTTTGATTTTCTCTCTTTTTTTTTTTTCATTTTTATGTGTGTGAATACCTCTATGTATTATCCTTGGACTGTATTTTGACTAGGGGTGTGTATTGGCAAGAATCTGGCAATACGATACAAATCCCAATACTAGGATCACAATACAATAGATCACGATACAATTAAAAAGGTAATTTTTTGTTTGTTGTTTGACAGTCATTAGAGTTTAAGATCCTGCTCAAATGTTCATATTCTATTCATAATTAACATCATGAATATTTTTGTGCAATCCCAATAAAGGAAGTAACATCTTCCTCTCAAAAAGTAAAAAGCGTTTTTAGGATGCTTCAAATTACCTTTATTTAATAATAATAATAATAAAAAAGTGTTAAATAATAATAAATAAAATCTAAACAATAAAGAAAAACATAAATGAACCGCCGCCATATCTGCAGTTGAATAAATACCTAAAAAAAAACAACCATGTAGCTTAAATAAATAACCCCAAAACTGACAAAGCAATCAGTGACCATTCTATAATATGATCACCAATATAATGGTACTCACTATGTTGACAGAGGTAGATGTTTAACTGATTTAGTAAGCTTTAGTAAGATCAGACCCAGATCAATACATTTTATATCAAAAACAATAAGAGGCAGCCTTTTTTTTAACCTCCTTTTCATTTTGCCACAGACTCTCTACACTTCTGTCTATACATTTTCTCATATGTACATAAATAAACAGCTATCACAGGGCAACAAGTGTCATAAAATGAGGCTCAGCTTTACAAAGTCATATTTGATACAGAAACACAAACATTCTACTTGGCAAGACAGAATCTCCCCCCTTATTTTACACTTTTAAATGCCTTGCCAGTTATGGTAAATGACTGTTTATTGAGGCCTAAATCTGCTTAAAATAAAGGTGGTTCTTCCTTCAGTATATTTTGGTTTGCTGTCATATTATTTTAATATGACATGAAGACTAATATTGGTTGAGTAAATCGGTCGTCCTCTAGTTGTCAGCCTTTGTACAGGTGACAGAGCTGCCAGTGTTGAGTTCTTGCACAGAGCAGCTGGGACTTGTCTGAACGGCCTTGTCACAGTGTGAATATCATGCTACCCAAACACATTTCCCTCAACAGGAATATATTTTTTTTTATTATTCGAATGTAGGACAAAGAAAAAGAGATGGAAACAAAAAAGATAAGGTCTTCTGTTCTCTTTTCACTAAGCGGAACATTGTGAATTCAGAGGGGTTTGTTTTGTACCTCAAGCAATACAATACATTAACATTTAACAGAGGGTGAATAGAAATGATGGGCTATTTATAAAGATGCAGATGTAGAGGGTAAATCTCCCTAATTTCACTGCCACCATTTTACTGCTGAATAGGATTTATGGAACTTGTAAAGCCGACAAAAAATCTGTAGACAAGATGAGAGGGCATTTTGAGGTAAAAAAAAAAAGACACACTAATATCTTACTAAAATTGAAAACCTTTTATTTATATTGTTTTTTTTTTTTTAACTTATTACACACTCACCTTCAGGAGGTCATAATGAATTCACGCTTTTATTTGACACTCCTTTTCTGCTCTGTAAAGCACTGTAAAATTGCACAATGAAATCACAAACGTGTTAAATCATTATTTACCCAATATTACAGTAAAAACAGGTCAAGCACTTTACCTCTCTCAACAATAGTTTACAGTAGCCCTCTGTATCCATCTCATCCATTTGGTAATATTCAACACTAGTTCCTTTTCCACTGATTCTCAAATTGCACTTATATAAAAACGTACTTCATTGAAAAACGATTATTTCACCAAAACCCTCATTTTTGATTAAAAATTGTTGTACTGGTAAGAGGTGGTTTTCTAGGCGTAGCGCAATTGGTAGGCTATATCATGTTAAACTGCAATGGAAAGACCTTTTTCTTCAACTAGATTCATGTGAATAAAAAAAAGTATGTTGACAGATGTTACAAGAAGCGAAGAAGAAGAGTTTTAAAAGAAACACAGCGCGGCATGTGTGGACACACCAGGAAAGTGAATCATTTTTTAAGTTACAACAGAACAGAATGGTATATAGTGACTGGGTAGCTTAGTGATTTACACCACTGATTTTGGTGCGGAAGATGGCCGGTTCGATCTTCAGGTGGGCCCTTCGGTAAGTCCCTTTACGCTATACATCCCTATAACTGTAGCCTCAAGGGGGCAGTGCCTCATTATGCCGGTCCAAAGCCTGGATAAATACAGAGGGTTGTGTCAGGAAGGGCATCCGACCTAAAAACCTGTGCCAAATCAACATGCGAATGTGATTCACTGTGGAGACCCCTGAAGGGAAAAGCTGAAAGAAACTTACTTTTTACAGGAAAGAAGGGTAATCCATAATAATAATCAATATATCTGTAAATCAACATATTTATGTTGGTCCCCATGATTATGGAATGACTTCCTGTGTCATCACACGATAAATAATAAAATCATCGCATTTATGATTTAATGGAAAAAAAATTATATTACGCACTTTTTCGACATTTAGGTAATCTGTAAAATTTTGTGCAGATGCCCGATGAAAAGCTGCTACTGATTTATTCCACCACAAAATGGGCTATAGAAGGATGAAACCAGGACAGACAACCTTCACCTTAGAAAAGGGCAGGATTCAAGTGAAAGCTTTAGGGATAATAAGTCTGTGAATACCTGACAGTGAGAATAAACACTCAATACATGTTAGTATTTGCTCTGTGCTTACAAAAAAGAACAGAAAGGGTGACTTTCAGTGATGTATATGTCTCAGAAAACATTGTGAAGAGTTAAGTATCCATCTTAGAGTAAACCAAGTACATAAAAAAAGCCTCTGATTAGTTTGTGGATTGGTGTTTTGAAGCCTTAACTTAAATGTTCATATTTTAACAAAAGTGGGAAATTATAGAGGAACCGCATCAATACAAAGGTAACTTACTGAAAATGCAGATGGACTAAAACCAAAGGTATTTTGACTGAAGATGAAAGGCTCCAATATGGTCCGCTTCAATGGAAATGAACATGTAACTGCTAACTTTTGGCTAATTAGATTAAGCATTGATGTGTCATCATGAGCCAATCGTATTGGTTCCCTGACGTCTCTGACGTTCCCTTGCAAAGTTAAGTGTTGTGGGTCGACAGAGTGTATTTGTGTCAGGTCCTGCATCAAAATGTGGTTCAACAAAACTCATAACAAATATAGTAGAATATCAAGGGAAACCTCATATACTTTATGAAATATCACTTGGCGAAGTAGATTTGTTTAACACCAAAAGGAGCATTCTGCTGTTATGATGCTGGACAAGGCGAGTCTAAAAATAAATAAATAAGTGACAATGCATTGAAATTCAACTGGATTGTACTAAAGCCTCTTTACTAATGTCAATGTCTAACATTAAGTGTGATATTTCATAGTGAAATTGCATGTTATGAGAATACATCACTAAATATCATGTGAATAAAATGCCAATACGTGATCTGTAAACATGAGTCCCATCACACAGATTTTCACTGTCAATGTTGTTGAAAACAATGATGCTCCAGCTCCCACACGACTTCAGGTGCAGGATCTGCCTCTGTTAATCCCAAATTATATGGCTCTAACATTCATTTAATTAGTTATTAAAATTCATGAGTCATAAAATCGATCATATCTGACCCACAGAAATGCAGCCCGTGTTGTTTTATTCTGTATGACATTTTCTGAACATGTCGATATATCTGATGTCCACAGCTATTGACTCACCATTAATCATTTTAGAAACCACAGGACAAAGATGCCTCTTAAAACAACATACCTAAGAATCATCACATTTTTCCGTATTCTTCATTATTACACTCATTTACTCACAGGTTTCTGTACATCCATGAGTACAGTACAAACTGGCTTCTAATACAGTGGCTACTTCGACTGGTGTAAAATGTCAACAAAAACAGGGGACAAATAAAGGGGACTTTGTGTAACTTGCTGCATCCATGACAACGGTGCGCTTCCTGTTTACATCGCCTAGTGCTTTATGTAACTGCAGCTCCAAAACCCATGAAGATCTAAGAGGAAAAAATAGTCACTTGAGTGACTAAAGCCATTAATATTCATTCCTCTGTGTGGCACGACCAGTACATTTTGTAATTTGTACTAATGTTCAGAATGTGTAATCAGCATGGCTCTTATATCCTACAAACACTGACCGTCTCTTCTAGTCATCACTCAATGAAATGCAATGAAAACATAGTCTTGTCATGAACATAAAATAAATAAAAATAAACTTCGGAAAACTGAGTGCATATCAAAGAAGGTCACTTTCTTTCTAAAATCTAAAAATGACAAGCTTAGTTAGTTATGGCTCTGATAAAACCTGCACATAGACATGAAAACATGAGCATAAAAATTCAGGGATTGAAAACATTCAGTGAAAAGATAAAGATGGTAGTTGGAAATTTTTAAGTAGTGCCTATGAAAAGTGTGGAAACACTTTATTTATTTTTATTTTATTTTTTTACAGTTTTGATAGATATAAGCATGTTCTTACTACTCGTAAGCAACAAACAATGTAGCTAATATAATGTCACAAAGACTCATTTTGACAGATTTGGAGAACATGCTAACATGTAGATTAAAACCCCTATACAATGACTGAGTGCAGTTTGAGGGTTCAGTATTAAAGGGGTCATATTTTGCTAAACCCATTTAGTCCTAGGTACATTTATTTGTGTATTTGGACTCTAATAGTTCATAAAATTTGAATTTGAACCCTCCAATTGCTTCTAAGCAGAGGTTGCGTTAACCAAAAATAGGCTATTCTGTCATTGACGGATGTTTTTTAAAGATTACGTAAATTTCTGAAAGCTGTCCATCATTTCGACGTTTTGAAATACTGAGGATAATCTACTAAAGAAAGGTTCACACAACACTGTTGACAGAACCTGCTTGTAAGATCACTGGTCTGTCTCTGAACAAGGTTTTTTGGTATCACCTCCACCAAGGTTCCAAGCAATACTAGGCTAAACCGTGACATGTAAACACTGAAGACCACTGATTGGTCAGGCAGTTTTCTCTGTGACCTGCTGTTTTACAAAAAACAGATGCAGAAGTTGACGGTAAATATAGCGGTACATTAATCCCCATGATGACAGCACAACCATGGTCAATGTCAATTGGCAGGCTGATTCTGTTCTAGACCTCCAAACATTCCATGTGCACAATCAAGGATAACAGCATCAAGAGCATGTCATAATGCAAAACAACATATGTGGCTGAATAATCTGGGTGGATGGTGTTTGAACCGTGTTGGTCCAAAGAAGTCGGGGAACCACTCATCCCTGAGTGTCAAATGTATTATTTTGTGCAATATTTTGTCTACTGAAATTTTTGCTATGACAAACATTTTGACATTTAAAAATGGAAATAAATAGGCTACATCTTCACAAACTACTGACCTGTCTCTGCTCTCACAATTGTCAAAAATTCTGGAAAAATTACCTAGATCACTTTTTAAGAAAATATGTCTAAAATATGTCAGATCTAACAGATCAACATCAATGGCAATCGTGGAACCAGTGGAAGAGATTACAAATGCATTGGATAAAAAAAAAATATGCAGCTGGAATTGTTATTGATTTCAAGAAAGCATTTGACACACTTAATCATTTGTTTTGAACCCATAAATTAAAAAGATATGTCATGAGGGAAATGGCCTTGAATTGGCTCAAAAGCTATTTGATGCGGAGACAGCTTTATGTGAGTATGGGTGAGTACACATCAGGATGTCTGGACATTGCTTGAGGGGTCCCTCAAGGCCTAATATTTGGGGCCCAAATTATTTATTTTATATATAAATTATATATTCAATGCATCTAAATCATTAAAATTAATATTATTTTCAGATGATACTAAAATAATCTATTCTAGTGATAATTATAATAAACGTATGGATATGGCAAATAACAAATTAATAAAGTGAAAATTATGGATGGACATGAATAAATTATCGCTAAATGAACAAATCAAAAGGTAATGTTGTTTGGTAATTATAAAGAAACTTCATATGCATAAGTGGTATTCTTAAAGACATAGTGTCAGAACATAAATTTTTAGGAATAATTATTGACAGTAAATTAATCACACGTCAGGTTCACACAAACTAAAGTATCCTAAAGCATGTGAAGCACGTAAAACATATCCTGGATTATAAGGCACTTTATATATTGTATTGTTGTCTGGTTCTGCCACTTAACCTACTGTATAGTATTATGGGGCAATACCTATAATAACCACTTTACATCCTGTCTTCATATTACAAAACCACGCAGTCAGAATCATACATAACGTCACTATTATTATTATACCATGCTCATTTATTATTTTTGTAGTAAAAGCTATTAAAACTCTATAATTTAAATTTTTTTATACAGCTCAACTTCTCTATAAAGCCAATAAAATTCAACTACTAGACAAGATACAAAAAACTAATTGCCTATAGAGAGGGGGCTATAACATAAGGGGATGTGGGAAGTCCCAGCAGTCAAGACAGGCAGGAAAAGTTCATGTGTATCATGTGTGGGGTCAAGCTTTGGTGTGGGTTAGAGGTAGACCTCAGGCAGTGTCCAAACATTCAGAAAAATGTACCAAAAAATGTTGTTGTTTTTTTCACAATATGTCACTCAAGGAAGGGTGTGAACATGATTGTATTGTCACGTTGTTCTACTGTAGGGTGTGTGTATGGGGGTGAGGACAAGGGTTGATGTACAGATGTAGATATAAATTGGTGGGTATGTGACTGTATGTGTGTACACATGTTTGTAGGGGTGTGTTTATAGATAATCATAATTTTATGTTGTATAGTCAGTGGTTAAGCAGTAAGAGTTGGGGTTGGCCTCTTCCTACCCCTTTCAGGCACAACAGTTGTTCTTTTTTCTATTTTTTGTTTGTTTGTTTGTTTCATTATTATTATTATTATTATTATTATTATTATTATTATTATTATTATTTTCCCTATGTTTTGTATTATGTTTATGTCTGAAAACTAAAAAAAAAAAGAAAGAAAGAATCCTAGAG
>JAPSES010000058.1:4902166-4921354 GCA_029822895.1 Maxillicosta whitleyi
CCAATGTCACTGCTCAGTGTCACAACTATATTATGTGGATTGAACAGATTGGTGTCAATATTGTGTGTGTGTGTGTGATTTAGATGAAAAGTAAAAAAAAAAAAAAAAGATTTAGACAAAAAGATGTATAATGTAACGAGTAATGGCATCAATTTCCGAAATGTAAATAGTAGAAAGTACAGATAACTGCCATAAAATGTAGTGAAGTAAAAGTAGAAGTATGCATTATTATTTTTACTGAAGTAAACGTACAAGTACAAAAAAACTACTTAAGTACAGTAACATTCTAAAAATACTTTGTTGCATTCCACCATTGGAAATCGAGTCACTCAAGCCAGCAGGTCGGAGACAGACATTCCGAAATATCGGAATGCCTCTTCCTGTCTAGAACTTGCATAGGTCGAAGAAAAGATTGGAATTCCCCATCCTTATTCCACCTCCGCTCCAGTTCAGAGGCTGGACATACCACCGTCTATATATGACATGGGGTTTGTTTGTTTTTTGCACCGCTGATTCAAACTCAGCATTGTTATGGATTCCAACCTGTTCTGTATTGGTTTTCGTAAACTGAAACGTCCAACAGAATGTTCACTAATTAAAAGTGGCTCAGTGAGGTCCAGTCGAACATCACCGATGGTTGTGTATGTGATTAATTCTCCTGTGAGCTGGGTGAGTTGCCACGGTATTCCTACCCTTAAAATGTCTGGTGCAACAAACATCAGAAAACACTGTTCTTCAGTAGCCATTTTGATCTGAATATCACTTAGATCTGGAGGGTCTAACTCATTTTAGTTCAGTTCCACATTCAGCCAAGTTTGATCTGAAGTGGGTTGCACCAGTGAAATAATAATACAATAATATATACATAATCTCAAGTCCAAACTTTTCTGTTTTTGAGTGAAGAAAGTGAATTATATCTATAAACTATGCTTTAAAACAATACAACAATTTAAAACAATAATATGGACAAACTGAATGAGCAAAAGTAATTTTAACAATATTATGCTTCAGTTTATCATTTTCACATGTACTTTATAACTTATAGATCACAGTGGATCTACAAATACACAAAACATTCAATCACAGATAATAATAATATTATTAAAACTGCACTTAAGGCATTTCAGGTTGTTCACCTGAATACATGTAAATGTTTACAGAGTTGTGAGTATTTATTAGATATTATGGTCGTATTTTACAGATTTCCACCACATGATCTCTCCTGTTATAATATACAAATCATTAATCATTCAATGATTTATAGTGTGAAAGTATATATAATAGTATATAAATATCTTGTTGTAAGAAGAAGCTTTCAACATTATTATAATATGATAACATGATCAATTTTGTCTCGACACTCGCAATAGTAGCCCAATAGTAGTTCAGGGCAAAACAACAAACTGTTAAATTAAAACTCTAACATAATGCAGAAGATGGAATTAAATGGCATGTCAGTTTGAGGCTTGAAATTATACAGGTGGACTGTATTCAGGCAGAGATTGACAGAGGCCTTCATTATAAAAGAAAAGGGGGGGTTTCTTTGATAAGAGGGTTAAATAATGTTGTCAAAGAACCATTGATTTCAGTTTGCATTGAAAATCAGGCCCCAGCACTTTAATTTAATCAATATATTTCACTCCTCCTCCCTGCAGACGGAGCCTTGGAGATGAAAAGTCAAGCAGCAGATTATATTTTTGCATCTTTTGAAAACGACAGTCATGTGTGTTTGATCGCTTTTCTTATTTCTAATTTTACCAAAAGGCAAAAAAAATTCAATTCCCATTGATTGCAGGCTTTTCTGCTTTGAGGATGAAAATAGTAATTTGTGGAGTTAAATGCTAGTCATTCATTATTCGTCTGTATTGACCAGTGACCTATACGGGTTCGGTTAGAGCAGTGCTTCTGTAAAGCCGTTGCCCTTTACTGGTGACCTATGGCTTGCTGCTATTTGACTACGGCTACTTTTATCTTTGCGCTGTTACGGCGGTCAGTCTCTCTTTTCCTCTACGAGTCAGCAGATGTGTTTCCGCGCAGACGTCAGAGGACGGACGATGATAAAAAAAAAAAGAAACACAGAGGGGGGTCGTTTCCTTTAAGATGATGTGTTAGACTGTTCTGACCTTAACCTCCCTGTGCTCATTTTCCGGCTTTGACGAGAAGCATCGGGGTGGCAACTCCAAACCCCCCAGCGTGCCTTTCTCCGGCTCTATGGGAAGAGGCTGCGGTGCATCAGTGTCATCTCGCCTGCTGCTAGCCTCTCCATACAGATTAGATGGGCCGGGAAACAGTAGGTGAGACGGACTGGTTCTGGTGGAAAAACAAAGGGTTTATTGTAATTCCCAAAGCATCCATTCAGCCCACAGACCATTTGAGTGAATCTGGCCACACAATAGAATCAGCTGCTTCATTTTCCCTTGTAATTACAGCGTGGAATTCCGTCTGCCCCAGAAACTGACGTGGCGTTAACACGGTTTGTCAGACATCAACCATTGGAGGGGTTCATTCTGTTGATTGGTAAATGGAGAGGCTGTAGGAGGGTGCGAGATGCCACTGATTGAATGGGACCGTGAAAACCTGGATTTCACTGCAGCTGACTGGCTATAGCTGCACCTGGAAGCTTAGCATATTTGCATCAAGAGGAAGGTGTTTGAGTGTCATCATGTAGGAATCAAAACAGTCTTGTCTTCCTGACTCATACAAAGGCTAGATGGAGGGGGAGGTTGTTTAACATATTAAAGAGGCTATACACAGTATTTCTTTCTTTTTCTTTTTCTTTTTTTTTTTGAAAACAGGGTTAGATGGAGGCAAATGATTCACTGTGGCGACCCCTGAAGGGAAAAGCCGAAAGGAAAAGAAGTGAAAAATTACCTAAAATTGTCATTAGAGGTTTGAGTATGAAGAACTCTGAAGTTATGTCAAAAATACCAAAGTATTGGATTGTAGAGATATGACCACTAGAGGGAGTAGTGAGCCACTCAGGAAAATTAATGCCACGTACACTTTGACCAAAGCAGAGGTGTAACCGTATAGAAAAATTTCAGGTCAATACATTTTCGGTACAGTGAAGGGGAGGCTGTAGTTACAAAGAACCAAGTGAAACATAACATGCTTCAAATGTCCAACCCAGCTTCTCAGCATCGCTAAGAATTAACCTTGTACGTGTGTTCTACTAGTGGCCACCCTGCTTCCCGAGTTTTTGTGTTCCTCACATAGGCTACATGTATTTGTTCTCTACACCTCCCTATTGCCATAAACCAAAGCAGTTCAGTACAAATAAGTGCACCGTTACATCTCTAGACCAAATTTATGTCAGAAAGTGATGACATGGGATGAGAACCGAGAAACGGCTACAAAGTGTCCAAAGTGGTAAAAGCTAGACCCAGTTTCACCACTGCACACAGCTCTCTATGGTATAATGTTACGTTAATATGTTTGCTCACCATTTGTTGATCCTCGGTTCAAACTAATCTGTGACAGTTCTGACCTTGTTTGGACAATTCCAAACAGATCTTTAGTTCAGCTACAGACCTGTAGAGAAAACAGGGGTGATCTGTGGTTTTATTGTATCTGTTTTCTGTCTAAAAGCAGAGCTATAATGTAAACTATCAGCTGATGCAGCAGGTGAAGATTATAAGACACTGTTATTTTGACCGAGTGTCAGAATCAGTAAATATAAATTTTTGATTGAAGAACTTGATGATACCATGATACAGATGTGTAAACAATGAGCTTTACACTTGTGAGTGTGTGAGTGATACAGTCTGTGGATACATAGCACTGATTTGTTGGTGGTTTTGGTTGTCATAAGTGTGTTCTGGTACATGACTTCTTCCTGCTGTTGTTGGTTTAAAGTGTCAATACTGCATTTAAAAAATGTTCATGCTTGTTCAGCTTATGATGTATAATATTACCTCCATCAGAGAGGAATATGCGGAGGATTTTTGCCCACTTTCAGTCCATTCATGTTTTGGGTTAATGAGTCTGCAATTTTACTTGCTGTTTAATTATCAAACCGCAGTCATCTTTTTTAGATGTGCTACTGCATACTGTTTTGTGCTGGGAGGTGGTCATGTCTTAATGTTTGCATATAACATATTTTCTTAGTTAACTATGTCTATGATAACACTGCATATACTTTGGATAGATTAGTCTGGTTGAGGTTTTTCCTGAAAATCATTACATTCAGAAGGTATATCTTTTTTACTTCACCACAGTAGCCCATGATACTGCAGCACCACATTTATCTTCTCAGTGCAGTCAGCACTAATGTCGACCAATGACCAGCACAAGGTCATACACATGTCTTTAGGATTGGATCTGCAGTATTTTAGTAGTTTATTTTATTCACACCACATGCCTCCAGGCCTCCTTTGTCTTGCTGGATTCGTTTCTCACCATGGCAGTCAGCATGAAGTGACTTTGGCACTGGATTAGAATGTGTCCTCCTTGTCAAAAGTATGCAGGACATGTCAAACCATGAAGGGAGTCAGGACAATACAGGTGGACTGAACATATCAGAATTCCCCTGAAGGAAGAGGATTTTCCTTGCTGTTAGGTTTCAGTGTGATTAAGTGTTGAAAATAGCAGGAGGGATGGATAGATGGATGGAAATCCTCGGTTTTCTACTTGTGGCGATGAAATCCTCTTCTGTTGCGGCTCCTCTTTTATCCTCATTCCGGCGTGCAGCTTTAATCACAAACACAAGAGCTTGACACTTCTGCTGATGCAGAGTGGCAGTGTGTGTGTTTTGTCTGTGTGTGCGTCTCCGTTGATGCCCCATTTGCCGGGGTTGTTGTCGGAGAGCGCTAGAGGCCTGTGAACGCTAGCCAGCGTGCGGGAGCAGCACGTGGAGCCACAGCCACCCAGGATGCATCACTGTTGACATGATGGTCTAGTTTGTGGAGCGCCCGGGGTGAAGGACGGCCTCAGTTTCACTGCTTAAAAAAAAAAGAAGAAAAAACAACAACAGCTAATGTGCTGAAATATTGATGTGATGGCAGCACACACTGTCCTCCCTGTGTGACACATGTATGTGACTTACAGTAGATTTACACTCTTGGCTTTAACTGCAGCTACGAGGGTTCAAATGTTAACTGGAGGCAGAGATTTTGTACTGAAGAGGTGCACAAATCTGTCAACAATTTTAATATGAACGTAAATAGATCAATATGTAGTGGATGTCACATGATGCTAATAATAATAATCTCCCTGTGTTTGTGTGGGTTCTCTCTGGTACTCCGGCTTCCTCCCACCATCCAAACTCATGCACTGATAGGTTAATCAGTTAATCTAAAATCACCCATAGGTGTGACTGTGAGAGTGGTTATTTGTATATACATGTTCAGCCCTGTGATGAACTGGTGACATGTCCAAGGTGTACCCCACCTTCACCCATAAGTAGCTGAGATAGGCTCCAGCGCCCCCCATTACCCTAGTGAGGATCAGGTAGGTTCAGAAAATGGATGGATAATAATAATAATAATTAATAATAAATTGAAAAAGCACTTTTCATTCAGTGGAATCTCAAAGTGCTACAGATAGAAGACAGTCCAATAAAAATATGAAACACTACATCAAAAGTAAAAGACTAAGCAAATAAAACGGAGCATCATAAAGCCTGTGTGAACAGGAATGTCTTCAGCCCCTTCTGAGGTGGTCAGGGAGGGAGTTCCAGATATGGGGGGCGTCAGAGGAAAAGGTCCTGATCACCCACGATCTGAAGTTTATTTATTTATTTTGGGGGGGGGGCTGCTTGAGGTAGACGGGGGCATTTCCATGCGTTTGAAGGTAATGAGGGCCGTCTTATAATGGTTTCTGAAAGGGATTGGAATGGGACATATGGGTCTGGTCTGCTCAAAAGGTCATGTGATGATCTTTTAATGTAACACCCCAATCCACCGTCTGATTCACATGTTTCTCGTGTATGTGATGGCTTTGTGTCATTGAATCTGACTGGAAACTGCATTTTGCATTATTTTGGACCAAAATTATTACAATATTGACTATGTAGAGTAGATGAATACTAATCCACATGTCCAGTAGGGTCTTAGTGTGAAGGGTTCTTTGTTCATTTATATTTTTTTGTTTTGGTTGTTGTAGGTTCTAAAATCTATTTTATTTATTGCTGCTGTTGCACTTTGTTACTGTTGGTGAAACTGCTACACTTCATAGCTGGGTCCTTCAAGTGTTGATGTTCTGTCCTAAATGTTGACCAATCTGTGTGAATTGTGGAATGTGTGTCCTTGTGCTGCGACCCATGTCTGCAAACTGAATTGGCCTTTGGGGATAAATAAAGTGTTCTGAATCTGAATCTGAGGTCTGCAGTGTTTCCATTAATTACCAAGAGTGTGACCTGATTTGTCTCACTGGAGTTTTACAATCAATAAAAATGTTTGACACTAACACACTTTAAAGCTGTGTAAATCAAACTCTATGCACATCCAAAACTACACATCACAGAATTATGATGATCATAATTTCTTCATAATAAAACAACTGTAACTTAAAAATCACTTTGATGTAGACACAAAATAAAACTCACAAACCTAGCTACCTTTGCTATCCACTTTAATGTTACAAACCCATAGGTGACTGTAGGGCTGGACCATCAAGGTTCTGCTTTATGAAAATTAAAATTGTGAAAAAATAAAAGCCTAAATTACAAAGTCAAGATGCTTTTCATGTTTGACAAATGCATCCTGGTAACTTCTTGTAGCATATTAATTGGGAATGTGTTTTATAGATGACTTGTAGATTCAGTAAAAAAATAAAAATAAAGTTTTGTTTGCAGAAAAACGTCACTTAACATCATAAATTGCCCATAAATTTGAAAAAGATCAATATTTTAGGTTTTAGCCTTATTGCCTGGATATAGCTTAGACAATATCCTGGAATAATCAGATCAAATTCTACTTGAGGATAATTTTGATGGTGTTGTTGTGTATTTTTAATGACATGCTCTGTATGATGTCTGTGAAAAACAGATCATATTCATCAATAATTATGACTCTGATCTATAATGTAAAATATTCCACTCTATGATCTAACATTATGAGATCATCCAGCCCGTCACAGCATCTTCTATCAGTTATAACTTCATACCAGATGAGGAAAAACAATGAAACCCAGTCAAGATGAGATCCTTGCAAGGAATTAAAATAACTTTCTTTTGGTTTTGCATGTCTCAAAATTCTATAAAATGTCCAAATCACAAAAATTTAGATTATTACTATTATCTTGTGCAACAAAAATCCTAAATTCACTGTGTTTGTGATATATGAACTCTCATGTGTTTCTCCTGTTGTATATGGCAGGAAAGAAAGTGTATTTGTGAATCATGTGAATCATCATCGTCTTTAATTCACATAGAAATATTAAATCATAGAAATTGTGATAAAACTTTAAATGTGTGACCTGAACTGTGCTGCTTGGTGGAGGTTTGCGTTCTCTGAGTGCTTTTCTAGTTATTATATATTACCCCTCTATTCCGTACTAAATTATTAATTTATTCAGTTTCTTGGTGTGTGCTCACATATCACACCAGTTTCTTTTAAAACTCTTCTTCTCTTGTAATGTTCATCCACATTTTTCCATTACAGTTTTGCATAATTTACCAATTTCACAACACCTGGAAAAAACCACCTCTTCTCAGTGTAAAAAACTTTTAATCAAAAAACAAGAGCTTTGGCGAAATTATCGTTTTTCCATTTGGTAAATTTTTATATGCAACTTATATTTGCGATATTTAATGGCCAATGGAAAAGCGTCCAGGGACAGCTTTAATCCTGGTGGTACTTGTGGATAAAGCTCTTTATTTTCTCAGATGGTAAAGCTGCCTGTTCTTCGGGTTAAACACCTTCAGTTCCTTTAATATTTTGGCTTTTCTTGCATGAACACACTTCCCCAAAGTGGCTCATTGATACTGAGGTCAGCAGATTGAGATGGACACTCCTTCTTCTTCATGTTTTTCTGCTGTAGTCATTGACATGTGGACTTGGCCTTGTGTTTTAGGTCATATTCATGTTGGAACATCCAAGACCGTCCCATGCACAGTGTGTCAGGGTGTGTAAACATATGAGCACAACTGTATATTACATTGGATTTAAATGGTACTGTAATGAACTGCACTTGTACAGTACATTTTCTACACCTTCATGGTGCCCAAAGCATTTTACAAAGACACCAGACCCTACTACAAGGACACTTCAACATGTGGACAGAGACAGGATTCGACCTGACAACCCATTCTACCAACTGAGACAAAGCCACCTGTTAATTTACATGTGTAAAATGCTAAATTGTTAAATGTTTTTTTTTATTACTTTAAAAAATAATAATATTACTGAAATACTACTACTAATGCTACTGAAAAATAGGATTTTATATGTAACGCTTCATGTATTCCTCTGTGTGATTAGATTCAATTCATGTTAAGACGTCCTATAAGTCATGGAGCTGTGATGCAATAAAAATGTCATGACTTACATCAATCTCACCATCTTCGAGTGCAGCTAACATTAACTTGCCCTATGATTCACTTTTCAGTTTGTATTGTAAAAATGCTAATAATAACACCACCATCAAAGCTGATCTCAGTTTGTTTGTGTCATTGCACTATTTGTGGAATTTACGTCATTAGCACAGGTTGCTAGGCTGGTGAGTTTATTATGGTCAGTTTTTAGTGATATTTTAGTGTCTGTGCACTAATGTGTTTGGTTTCAATCCGTATTCATTTGCAGACAACAACTTGTTTTGCCTCCATAGAAGAGATTATACTAAAGAATTCCGCCAAATTCGTCTGGTGGATGAGGCTTCTGAACTGTGATGTTCAGTGACTCTGATTTCCTTTACTGTACATTAGAGTGGAAAATGTATTGATTTGTTCTAAAAGTCTGACAGGGCAAAATAAGCCACCATAATGTAGGTCATTAATGGAAACACTGATGCTGAATGTACATAATAATAATAATTCAGAGGTGTTATTGAAGTATTAAAATGATTTTAGTTTAATATAATGCAAAGTTAATGTAGAGTTTCTATAGAAGAACTGCAAAAGAGCCACCACATAAACACTAAAACCCCAGAAACCAGAGAAAATGAAAGGAAAAGTGAAACAAACATCACAAGCAGATCAAGTCTGCTTGTGTTTTTTAAGATGTAAAAAAATTATGATTTGGATTGAGGAGTGTTTGTACCACAAAATATGATCTTGTGTTCTTTTGGCCAGATCATTCATCTCAACTCATACTGGTCATTTAATTTTAATTATAGTTACATAACAGCGTCAGAGCCAGAGACTCCAACAGACGTGATAAAATCATCCAGAAAGTTGGTTCTGTGATCGGTCTGAGGCTGGACAGGTTTGAGTCTGTGGTGGAAGGGAGGTCAATAAAGAAACTGGTGTCCATCATGGACAATAAACACCTCCCTCTCCACCACACACTGGACAGACAGCAAAGCACATTCTGCAAAAGACTGTTCCAGCTCCACTGTCGTCCAGACAGACACCGGAAGTCTGTCCTTCCATATGCCAAATCACTTTACAATAAATTCACCTAATGTCAAACTGGGTCAGAATCATAAATATATCTGTGCACTTTACTGTTAATTTTAATTATAAATTATGTACATAAAAAATATTTTTCTTACTTTAAATATTGTATTGTACCTTTTCTTTCTTTCTCATTTTCGCCCGTCATGCTATGATTATAACCCAATTACCCAGTTTTGCCATTAATAAAGTAATTCTATTCTATTCTAATTATACATATTGCAAAGGGAAATTATATATAAATAAAATGTATTTTATATTATAGTTTCAATGAATAGTTGAAGGTTAACTCACTTTATTATCCCCACAGTGAAATTCAGTCTGCATTTTACCCATCCTAATACACACACACACACACACACACACACACACACACACAGTACTTAGCATTAGCATTAGCATCAGCGAATAACACATCATTAGGACCAGTGAGTTATCTTTGAAGGCACTCGGGGACCAACCCCTGGTCCCAGGCACAACAAACCCCTTCCCTACACATATTTTATCCCGTTATAAGTAAATGGGAAGATTTTTTAAAAATGTATACAAATTTTAACTTTGACCTACCTAAAATGGAATGAGATCTATTCTGGGTCACTGGTGATCTATAAATTCAATTTGGTGTGAATTGAATGAATATTTTTTTCTAGTGAAATTTTGCCCTTTATTAGTAAATGGGGAGGACAAATTTAATGTATGATCTACTTTTATCAAATGTAATGACATCTATTCTGGGTCACTGGCAAGCTATAAATCCAATTTCATATGAATTCAAACAGTAGATTTGTTGCTACAATGTTAACAAACAAACAAATAAGAATAAACAATACCCCTTTCCTTGCAGTGGCAGGGTAATAAAATATTAAATGTGAAGTATCTATGATTGATGCAAGCTTGCACTTAAATTTATGTTAGGGGTGTAAACAACTCACACATCCATCCATATCCAACCAGCTCCCAGCACAAACATCACATAAACATATGAGCTTGCACAAATTGTACATATTAAATCTTTAATGTCACATGTCTTGTCATTATGCCAGCACTACCACGCTGAAAGAACACAAAGCATCATGCAGATACGGAAAAAGTAGAGTGTTACATGTGACAAAACTAAAACTGACACGTACCAATGTCCTCTTTTTAGCGATATGTTTACAGCTCAGTCTTTCATAAATTCATTGGTGAATAAAGTCGCGGTCATGGCAACAGAGGAACAGAGGAGTAGACGATCTGGGTTTCTGTTTGTGGTGTGAGCATTGCATCCTTCCTGTCTCAGAACAGTGCGTCTTTGTCAGACCGTTTAAATAACGGGTTGTTTTTAATGCACAGAAACTACACATGCATTGTGGCTTTACATTTGTCGTGTTATAACTGACAGCTCTGTGAAAAGGTTGGATGTCAAAAGGTTAAAAATGCATGTTCTCCAGTTAAAGAGATGAACTTAAGGATACAAAAATGGCTGCACATGTGGGTTTATTAACAGGCAAAATAAGACTGTGTGTATGTACTGTGATTAATGTTAAAAACTGGCATATATGTGAAGCCGAACTGGTTGAATTTGAGCTTTAGGTGTGATTTTCTGGCTTAATTTGATCTGTGCTTTATCTTCTATTCTTTCATATCTCCTTAGCCTGTTTCCAGAGCGGCCTGCCTGATGTTCTTTACTAGTCTCTCAGTCAAATATGCTAATTGCAGTTAATGGCTGGGTGCTCTGTTGTTATCGTTGACCCTCTTGAAAAGCTGCTCAATCTGTCTCATATTTAGCTACATAGAGTGCGCTTTGTTGGCCTCATTTCATATAATGGCTTGTTGTTGTTATTGCGCATTAAACACAGCTATTCATCGAGAGGGCAGTTTGGTTCTTGGTGTCGTTTGAAGGTGGTTACGGTAACAGCAGACAGTGTCGCTTCAATGATATCGGCCTGTGTTTGAGCTTGTGACTTTATTTTATTTAGGTTGAGGGCGGATGGGTGATCTAAGCAAAAGATCTTACGATGATGATGTAGATTCCACAATTTTATATTAATAAATTGATAATAAATACATTAAAATAGCATTTTATCACGTCTGTTACAATGTTAATTTTCCTGGAACAGGTTTTCCTCTTATTTTGGTTCAGTTTGCTTGTTTCTTTGGTTGTTAACACTTTAACAGCAAAACTATTGGTTGAATTAATACCATATTGATTTTTATAAATTACCAGTTACCCATAATAGATGTCATTACATTTTGGGAAAAGTAGGTCAAAGTTCTAATTTAATTTAGTTATAATGAGTAACATTTCACACATATGTAGTAACAAAACTATTGGTTGAATTAACAATTAATAACAAATTGGGTTTATAGATTGCCAGTTATCCAGAATTGAAATGGGAAAATGAGGTTTCTTAATTAATTTCTAAAATCTTTTTTCTTCTCTTTACATTCTTACATTACAACTCTTCCATTTACTTATAATAGGGGAAATTTCAAATGTCTATAAAAACATCAATTTTATTTGGATTTACTTCATCCTTGGCACATATATAGAGGCAATTGATATGCTGACATCAGCACACACATAGACATGATGACATCAGCTGGATTGATGCCAAAATAAGATCCAATCTCTGCGAGGGGCGGGGTTTGTTGTACCTGGAAACACTTGTATCTAATTAGAAACTCTGCACTTTGAATACATTTGGATAAACATTGCAATATTAATAATATGTAGGTGAAGTCGATGCTAGCCCATATTTTCCTGTACATACAGCTCCAGTGTTCCCATTATTTCCCTAGACTGTAGCTTAATTTGTTCCACTGGCATTCTATAATAATTCAACCATATTTTCTCACAGATATAACTCAATCAGCATCTGTGTAAATCAGACTCATTGAACATCCGACTTCAGATGCCAGACCTACATCTTGCAGATTTTGTTCTCCAGCAGCTCCAAAACAACACATTATACAAACTCTGTCACTTAATATGGGCTAATGCTGGACAATTTCATGCAGACAGATATTAAAGTATCACAATAAATGCACTATAAACTCATTAGTTCAGCAAATTGTGCGACAGATGTTAATGTCATACATTTATAGACCTTTGTATAACGCTTCATTTAAAATAATGTAATTAGACTGATAAACAGGCCATTCACAATAAAGTGGAAAGTATTAACAGTGCTTTTTTTATTGACATTATCTGTACAGTCTGTCAAAAATTAGATCATATGACAGATTAATATTGATCATAATCTAAGATCAGAGAAAGGCTTATTGTTATCCAATCAGCTTTTTTATGTTATCCCTTCAAAAATAAAGATTAAACCTTCAGGGTCCTGATGACAACATGTTTGAGGCTGACCTCGATTTAAATGTTGATATGCTCAGACTGTTACGCCACCATTATGTCACTGTATTGCAGATGGAGCTATTAGAACACGCAGCATTCCAAATGACTCCAAAAAATATTGGGTGCAGTTATTCCTAACATAACACAGTGTGACAAAGATGCTGTAGTAGGTATGTTTTTTTCAAGAGGCTGATACACACAATGTGGTTCCAGGAAATCTAAACAGAACTGCAGTGAACATTTTACAGTGAGAATTTGCTCAAGATTTTCAATTTGTTAACAATCTTAAAATCAGGTGAAACTTTTAAGATTCATACAACATCAACCTACATGCAATTCACTGACCAAAAATGTGTATTAATTTCATAAGAAGAGTATAGTAGTATATAATAAACATTCATTTGAATTAATAGTATTTATTTACATGTAATCACATTTCCCTAAGCCTAAAATGGTCCATCTGGACATTTTTTTCTTATTTCAACTCTAAGCATCTCATAATCTCACAGCCATTTAAAATTTACTGCAGTTTAATACTGCTAAAATTACTTATTCTCCAGCTTCTCGTACAGATGTGAGTGAAATTACCATAATGACCCAATAAAGGTATAAAACGCAACTGCCCAAACAGTGAAGCAGTTACAGTCATCCAAACTGCATATGTGCAGGGTGTGTCAGCAATGATACGTCAGGTTTTAAAGAGTTAAAGGGGTCAAAATCCCAACATTATGTGGAAATCATGTACCAGAACACAACTGCAGCTACCAAAACTGTTAATGAATCAATGCTACATATCGACGTTCAGTGAATTATGTATAAAACTAACTCTTCACACACATCTGTATTATTTTATCATCAAATTTTATTCTTTAAACTAAAACTCAGAGCTTGTTCAGTCACAATAACACTGTGTCTTCTAATCTTCACGTACTGCACCAGCTGATAGTTTACATTATAGCTCTGTTAGCTTATGTTTTTAAACAGAAAACAGCCACAGTAAAACCACAAATCACCTGTTTTCAGTAGAGTTTGTGTTATGAGTAAAGCACTAAAGATCTGCTTGGAATCATCCAAACGACTGTCACAGTTTAGTTTGAACCTTAGATCAACAAATAGCCAACTTTATAGTTTCATAAACTCATTCATGTAGAAGAAACTCCATTATTTTCATTTAGAGCACCGTTCCAACAACAGTGCTTTTAGGTTTGAGAACTGTCATTTTCTTGACTCAAAAAGTTGTTTCATAGTAAGATCTGATTTTTTTTTTTAGTTTTATGTTTGTAAATTAGAAATAAACAGTCAAACTTTACCAGTAAGCAAAAAGTAAAAGAAGATACAAAAAAAAAAAGGGAGAAAAAGTGATGTAGGTCAGCTGAGGTAGTTAAATAGGGTCAGACCTTAAAAGGAGATGGAAAGGTTACAGACTTACACACCAGAGACCAGTGCTCCTTCTTATTTTAGCCCTTTCTCCAAACTGTTTCCTTACTCTAACCAAGGTTTTTGTGCTTAAAACTAACTCAATGCAACAATAACATAGCATTTTTTAGCACAAATTTTCTGCAGATACTATATTTTCTTTTTAAAAAGAGAGGAAATCTACCCGTGGTGTCGTCTGTACATCAGGGTGTATTAACGAGTTTTTGTGTCATTCCAGTATCCAGAGGAAGGGAGACGGTAACCTTTTCATGCATGACGTCCACACTTATGGACAAAGAGTTGAAACTCTTTCCAAAGAGTTGTAAAGGCAATATTCTCCAAACCACAAGGGGGCACTCTACAGACCCTAAGCAATAGAAAACAAAACAGATCATCTTAGTTTTAGACTTTGTACGGCTCTGTGATCTCATAAATGTTACCTCCTGAGACACAGTTATGGGTTTATTGTCCACATTTATGGACAAGAGTTTCACAATTTTATATGTATATAAAAATGTCCACCGTAAAGGACATTCCATAATTTATTTTTTAAATGCTTCTGAAAAAAATGTTGCATTATGAAATTTCAAATATAGGCAACTATTTAATTAAAAAAAAAAAAAAAACTTGTTCATTATTCAGCCTCAGGAGCTTAAATATCTTCTTAATAAAACCATATTAAAAAAATCAAAATGCATTTTAACTTCTCATCTCAAAAATCTACATTTTATTTCACAATTCATGCACGAAAGGGATGTTTTCATTCATCAGATCTAACATAAAATTAATACTACTATGAATATTAATACTGTTACTGACTCACTAAGAATGCCAGTTTCATTCTTCTTGCAACAAAGTCATTAACTTGTAGTAAAAGCCTCTTGAAGTCAGATTCTAAAATGAGTGTTTTCTGTACATGTACCGACCTGTGGCTGCATGAACTCTGAAATTTCTGTCTCCTAAACACATACAGCCGCTCTCATCCCTCAAATAAATTATCTACAAAGTCAAATTCTGCACTGATGCGTTTTTGTCTGCGAGCCCTCGCATCTGAAACATAAAAGCAGGCATCCGTGGTGAGGAAAAAAGGCTGCACGGATCAGCGGAAAAGACGGGAGGATCGGCCCGGGATATTTGCGAGATCTGAAGGCAGGCTGTGATCGCACTGTCTCATTAGATCAGTCTCACCTCTCGCTTCTCTCTCCCTCTCTCCCTCTTTTGCTGCTATAACTCAGAGGGAAAAGAGGAAAAAAAAAACTGCTTTTCTGAAAATCATCTGCTGAACTCAGTCGTGTTTCACCTTCCAGCTTTTGTGCATATGCATGACCTTCTGTGCACCTGTTTGCTCTGCGCGTAATGTGATCATTTACGCTGCATATTTTCACATCCCGCTACATGTTTTATCTCTTTTTCTCTTTTAGTAGTGATGTCAGACTTCTTGAGTGTGTTTTTTTTAATAACACTCTTCTACATACCACATCCATTTCACCATTCTTCTGAATTATTCTGCATGCTTGTACCTCCCCAAAGCAGCAATCCTGGTTTCCCTCAACTTCAGGCTTTATCAAATCCGATGTTAACATAACAACAAAACGTCTCCATGGGGGGAAAAAACAAAGTGGTATAAAGATAGTCTGCTTCTTCTCCTTTGCCTCCCCTCCTCCACTACATGGCTTTATAACAATGGTGCAGTTTCCATGGCAGCTAGAGCATGCTAAGCTTTAGGATAACAGAAAAAAGAGAGAAAAGTGGGGAGAAGGACAGGAAATAATCACACAGGGTATGAGGGACTAAAAATAGCAAAGAGACTTAATCCCAGGCATTATTTATTCATCTGAAACTTCTCATGTCTGCGTTGGCTGTGTAAATATCGTTTCTTGTGCAGTTCCTCGTCAGGAAGGCAGGCAGTTTTCTGACCTAAACCCCCACAGTCTGACTGACTGACTAATGCTGCTGTTATCGGTGGAGGGGGGTACAGTCACAGCAGTACTGTACGCCCCGTGGCTGGTTTCCTTTAGCAAACAGAACGGAACATTTTTGCGGATCGCATTCTCGACTGCAAAAACTGCCCGTCTACCTGGGCTGAGTCAAGTTAGAACCAAACGCGATGCTTACAGTGTCAGGAAACAGGGCAATGTCAACATTGGCTGCACCTCCTGTTCACACTGAAACTAAAAAATCCACATTCACATACAATGAATGAGCTCAAATGGAATAACCTTCAGGAGATTAAAAAGATACAACCTCTGATATGACTTGTTTTCCAAGGCTGTACTCAGTAATGTGCAGCCATAATTAATTAACCCACTGGTGAACAACAGTCTAAAATGTTTAATAACTTCTGATGAGGGATGTAACGATTACCAGTATAACGATAAACCGTGGTAGAATTCCAGACAGTATTACCGTTTAAATTCCAATTATCGTGAAAACCGTGTTCGATTACGGCACTTTGAAAAATCACGATGAATCTGATCATTTCCTGGAGAAGCAGCACTCCAGGCAGGCGTGCATGTGCAGTTTGCAGTGTTTGGCCTGTGAAAACATGGCTGAAGGCAGCTGCACAGATAACGCTCCAGAGATCTGGGGATAGCCGGCTCCCACATGGACTGGATATGAGCGCACAGACCCGACCACGACGGTCCGAGAGCACAAACCGTCTCTCATTATTGTGACATTATGAATGATTTGATATGAAAAATGGTCAAACTAGCTCCACTATGACCTGTTTTGTCCCACTCAAAAAACCACTCAGGAATCGATAGGAGAACTGATAAGGAATTGGACTGGTTAGCAGAATTGACAATGGTACTGATATTGATAAAATCCTATCAATTCTAACCCCTAGTGCAGATATCTGTTAATGTATGTGTTTAATGCACAGTTGTATGTCATATTTTAATGTTTCTGCCAACACAGAGTACGCTATGACCGTTATTTTATTAGTGTTTTTAAAAATACAACTCGGTTAAATTATTTCAGTGTGTGTATAAGTAGTTTTCGAACACTTTGACCACATTTCAACAATACTGCATTAATAATGTTAACCGTGATAATTTTGGTCACAATAACCATGATATGAAATTTTCATATCACTACATTTCTACTTCTTATCCACTAATCTTATCAATCCATGTAAATATTTGGCATAAAATGCAGTTTGTCATGCTTTCATGGTCATTAGATATGACGTTCAGAGGCTCCGCAGTGAACATGAAAACACTGTCATCTTCTACAACATTGGTTCGCCAGTAAAAAGTTGTCATTTATCACCAGTTTGATAAACGACAGTGGGTGGAGACACTTGATTTATGTTCAGTTAATGATATATTGTCTGATAAAGACACTTTTTCTTCAGTTTTCTGACATAATAACCCAAAACTGCATTTATGAACATTTATGGTCACAGCTTTAAAAATATATGTAAATTCTAGATTTTCACTTTAAAATACAGAGGATAGTATTTGAATAAATAGTGATAAAACATTTAATAAAATAGTTAAATAGAGTAAAATGTATTTTTACCCCACAAAGGGGTGTTGTTTTTGGTTCAGTTTGTTTGTTAGTTTAACTCTAGCTGCAAAACACTTGGTTGAAATCATACCAAACTTGGTTTATAGATTACGAGTGACGTAGAATACATGTCATTACATTCTGGGAAAAGTAGGTCAAAGTTCAAATTTTTTACGAAAATCTTCCCATTTACTTATAGTGGGCGAAATATGTGCGAGGGTTTTTTTTGTGCCTGACATCACTTATTGTAAGTAGTAATAGAACTTTACAGGCTAGATATAATAATAATAATAATAATAATAATAATAATAATAATAATAATAATAATAATAATAATAATAATAATGGATTGCATTTTTACAGCACTTTTCTAGACACCCAAAGTACTTTACTTTATTCATCCATTATTCATTCGCTCTCACATTCCCCCTCTGGTGGTGGTAAACTACGCTTGTATACACAAAATCCAGGGGCAGGCTGACAGAAGCATGGCTGCCAATTCGCGCCTCTGACCAAAAACAAACATTGATACACATGCATGGACTCGCTCTACCTCCTAAGCCATGCCCGTCCCCAAATATTATAGATAAAGCTCCAGCGTTTGAGACTTAAGGGATTTTAGATGTTTTCATTAGTGTTTTAGAGCCCACCACGCTGTTTGTCTTGTTTTTAGTTTTGTATCCACACTAATACAGACATTATTTAACATATATAGATAGATAGATATTTTTATGTTGCTGATATTTTGGCCATTTGAGCCAGTTTGTGGAAAACAAGGAGATCGAATCCAAAATGAATGGCATTTCATCACTTATTATGTTTTTTGTAAAGAAGATGTGCCTAAAACATCCGATATAGGTCACATGATCAGCCCACACACATTTGGGAAATGGATGTGTATGCTGTAGAAAATACCCTTATTAGTTGGGCAGGACATAAAATCCCTCAGAATGGCAAAAATAAAGGTCATATTATAAAGCAATAACTGTGAATTTTGTCTTAACTTTGTTTTTTTCTGATCATAAGTTGGTTTTAATATGAATTAAGCTTATGCTTTCAGCTAATTTATTGTTGCTGTTATATTAAAATGATTCCAACTAGAAACAAATAGTCCACAGTCCAGTGAGGATGGTTGGGGTTCAATCAATCAAAGTTTATTCATATAGCACTTTACAACAACACAATGAAGATCAACAGGTTTTATGTCTGAAAACATGATCAAACAAGTGGTTCCAGGCACGTAAAATGAAATGTTTTTTTTTTCTAGACATTTAAAAATTCACCCATTATGAGAAAATGGGAGAAAAAAAAAATTTTTAAAAAATTCATAAAACATTGAAAATTTGACCTACTTTTACCAAAATGT
>JAPSES010000058.1:4921454-4945275 GCA_029822895.1 Maxillicosta whitleyi
GGATGGGGGAGGGGGGGGGGGTACTGTATGGGTATGGAAAAAGTGTTTGTTTGCCCTTAAAACTGCCTCAGCCAAAATGCAACAGTTTTGATGTGTTTTTTAATGCTATCAACACTTTCTTCTGTTTATAAATGTTGTCGTACGTTGTTTTGGAAGTGACCCGAGGATCTGGTTTTGATCCTCTGTTTCTTTTCTCTTTTTTTTTTGTTTTTACTGGGAGCCATTATCTAACTCCATTAGTAAACTGCAGCCTCCGTCCATGATAACAGCCTCTGTCTCTGGTGTGTTGTCCTCTGTACGGTACACTCCTGTTGGAGCTGGAGCGTGTGCAGCGGCTGTGGCTTCTCTGTGTCAGACTGTGAGTGTTGGACTGATAGGAGCAGAATGGAGGTCAGTCCGAGGTGTCAGGCCGGAGACTGCTCACGACACTCGGATCACTATCACTGTCTTGGATTTGTGGAGAAATTAAGATTTAACTGAGATCTTACCTCAAACACCAGTTCCTCTGTTGACGTTGTCCTATTCATACTGTCATCTGCTGATATGTAATGTTTTCGAGATTCGTCGCTGTTTCACCCATTGTGAAATCACGGGTCAACCAATCTATTTAAATACGAGATTAGGCTGAATATATATTTACATAGACTTTGGACTTATTTACTTTAATAATATCTTTTCGTTCATGATTACACATTTCATTGTATTTATCAGTTCATTAGCAAAATGCCTGTTAATTGTTTTCCAGAGCTTTATGGGATTTGAGCATGGAGTGTTTTACCAACAGAAGCAAATTTAATCCATCCTGTAAATGAATAGAACAGATAAGTGATTGAAGGAAATTTAAGTAATGAATATAATTATTTTCATAACCAGGTAATAGATTTCAATGGATTTTCAGTAAAAACTAGGGCTGTCAAAGTGAACACGTTAATACGGATTTATCCATCATCATGATTAATCTGATTGAAAATTTTAACGCATTTAACCCATCTGAAGCACAGAATGACTCTGCATGTCTATGCCAAAGTATTTCAGGCAGTTTGTTCAAGTAAAGTTAGCGTCATGCATGAATAAATGAGCATTTGATTTGGGAGTGACAGGCAGCAGAACCATCCCATAAATATGGAAGACACTAAACAGCACATTAACCCTCCAGATGGATATATAAGTATGTTGTGGCCAAATAAACCTTCGAGGGAAAAGAGATTAAGTTCAGTATATACATTTATTATCCAGATGAGTGTACCACTCGTCCATCTTAACCCACACCCCACACCCCACTAATCCCTTGTCCTTAGAAAGAAGGTTTATTTGACCACAACAAGTAAAAAAAAAAAAACAAGACAGAACAGTCAACTGACATAAAGTTTTATACACACTCTGCAGGAAGGACTTTTCTTTTCACCGAAGCATCTGCTTAAAATACTCTATTAACACGAGGCATGCTTTAAATTAACTCAGTAAGTGCATATTTACTCCCTTCTTTTTTCTTTCTTGAGTCTGTTTGTTAGTGCAAAATGAAACATGATTAATATAGATTAAAAGTGAACTATATTTAATGGAGATGAATCGGATGAAAAATTGTAAATGTTTGACAGCACTTGTCTTAAATAATAGACTGTTACTTGCCACTCAGCCTGTTTTTTTTTTTTTTTTTTTAATATTTCATAGAAACTACTTGGCAGTTTGGGCAGGTTTCGTTTAACATTCAACCACTGTTTTGTACAACAATACTGAACATTACTGTTCACAATATATTCTACCTGGTTAATGTGTTATTATGATATTTAACAAGATACACATAGACACACTGAGTTTTAAGAACTGATAAATTGATATCAACAAACCAGCTGTAAAAGTGTAAACTCATAAAAGGTAATTATTGATTTGGAAGGAAAGGTTTCTGAAAGAGTCTGTTCTGTGTGCTGGTAGCAGGAATATTTACTTGCCGGGTTCTTGAAGGGTTTGGTTTGACATTTATTACACAAAAGAACAGAGGGGATATAAATGTGTAGGTTGTCAAGAGTCCGGTGTATTGAGCTTTCAGGTTCTGTCTCTGTAGCTCTGTCCATGGTGCTGAAAACCTCCATTCACTCCCTATGAAGCCTCTGCTGAGACAAGGTTTCTTGCTCAGGGTCGTTGAACTTCTATTTCCATTTAGAACGGCGGGTGCGCTCTGAAAAGACAGCAAGGCTTCTTGTGAATAGAGCTGCTTTTGCTGGTGTTGAGAGCAATATGAGGTTTGGTTGGAGACAATACCGCGTGCTGTTATGGTCAAAATTACCCTTGAGAGCTGAATGTGACGGGTTCACCAAGGGCTGTTTAAGTGCAGAGACACAATAGACCTGTGAGATGACATGAGTGAGACAGATTCCCCCCCCCCCACATATCATAAGATAAGATATTTACAGCATTATGTTGCCCATAAGGTTGAAATAAAATATTTTTACCTCTTCTCATGAAATAATTATAACTTGATTGATGGTGAGGTTTAGTCTTGATAGATAAAGTGATTAAGGTGATTCTTGATGTGCGTATATAGGAATAAAAAGAGGAATGTGTCAGAAAACTAAATTGTTCCAACTTGATAGATAACAGTGTACAATCTAGAATGCATCATTTCAGTACAGTAATAAATACTTAAATACTTTTATGTTTTTAAACAGTATTTTGTATGTGATATGTTAAACACGTGTATTTCTTTAAACCTAATTCTTATTTTTCAGGTTCTGCAAAAAAACAACAACAACAACAAAAAAAAAAACAATACGATGATGGGTCTGTTAGTTTTCACACCTTTTGTAAACAACCCCTGACATGTGACAATGCTTTTAGAACTCCTTTATACCTAATTGCATAACGTACCTGGGGCCTAAGTCTGACTCGGCCTACGACTGACATCCGAGAATCTAGGTCACTTTTCTCGACAAGATAATCCCATCTCAACTGTTGTTGGATTATCAACTAAAATAAACCTGTTCCAGGGATGGGTCACTGGGTGTTCAATGTTTAATCCCATAGTTTAATGAAAGTTACTAAGCAGACATTCTCATTAGGTGATTGTAGTGTAATGCTGTGTTCATGCACTAAGGACTGGCTATTGTCCTTTTTTAAAAAAAATTCTAGATGGTTTCCAAAATGATGGATGCAAAGACGATGTCAAACATTGCATTAATTTGAATAAAAATAGGGATAATTTTTGCTGAAAGATTCAGCTACTTCAGGTGGACTGAAGCAGATCCCACTTCTGATTTCAGAAAAAAAATTAACCCATAAAGACCCGGTGCTACTTTTGTGGCATCTCCCATTTGAATTTTTCCCTCTATTAAAACTTTCTTAATTGATTCATCACCATTTTTTTATAGTACCATCCTCTGTATTTTGCATTTTCACTGAAAATGAGGTATTTTATTATATTTAATTTGCAGATAATGTAGATGTTCATCAAAGCTCAGATTAAAGCTGAGGGTTATTCTATTAAAAAAACTGCGAAAACTGAAGAAAAAGTGACATTTCCAGCAAAGTAAGCATCTCCATGCAATGTAATTTATCAAATCACACTGGTTTTAGTGGTGAATCACTGTTACAGAAGAGGACTAGAGGTTAACTGATATGGGTTTTTCCTAGACAGATACTAATTAAAAAATATCAATATCTGATTTTTAAGTCTGATATTTGATTTTTTTTTTTTAAAGGACACTGACCGTAAAATATAATTGAAACACTCAGATAATCAAGATTTTTATGCAGTAATGTAAATAAAATTAATACACATACACATATGTACACATATTTACTTTTAATATTTATTGAACTTCAAGTGCTGCCCACACAGGTGCCTGATCAAATATTTTATAATATTTTTACTACTGATCAAATATCCAAATGGCAGATATTGAAATAAAAAAAAAATATCAACCTAATATATTGGCTGGTTGATATATTGGTCTACCTCTAAAGATGACATTTCCACGTTCACTACAGAACCTCTGAACATCCAAATGGGTCATATTTGATGACCATGAAAAGATGAAAAACTGCATTTTACTTCACTTATTTCCATGTTAATTAATGAGATTAGTGGATCAACAGTTTTAAACATTTTAGATCAGTAGATGCTTTCAGTCTCCAATGGCTGTTTGGGTCTTTAAGATATGTGTATGAATGTGTTTTGACTTTATTCAAGTCCAGAAATCAATCATTCCACACAGAAACGGTTAACTTTATACATTTCATTCTTGGTTGTATCTTAGAGAAGAAAAAAAAGAATAAGGGGGTATTTGGGTTCTCTTTGGTGCGGGTATCGTCTGTTCTCTGTTGCAGAAAATCCTCCCCTTCTATGTAAATGCGAACCAGTGATTGGTCAATATGTGGTTTTAAAAAAGATCAATATAGACATGGAATTACAGTAAGTCAATAGATCAAGCAGTCTTCAGCTGTAATTATAAAGATAAGAGAGCCAGTCTTCCATGTTTATTGATAGTCAGCTGCTCAGTTTGACAGTGAAAACAGACTTAAGCAGGAAGGAGAGACATGCAGTGTGAAGTGTCGTTCCTCCTGCCTGGTCCTGATTACTCTGCTATTGTCTGACTTTGGCCTCTGATCCAGGACAAAGAGCAGCTTTGACAAGTGGGGCCTGAGAGGGAAAACTGGAACAATGCCCTGGCTTCTCTGGACGCCTACAGTCAGATCAGCCAAAATTAGTCCTTGTAACTATTACGGTTTGGCAAGACAAGACAGGCTGTGGTCATGTAAATCCGGTTTTACCCACAGTTTCCCAAATGGTCACCTGAGGCACGCTCCAAAAGCACTCCATACAGATCTCATGTTAAAATGCCCCAATAGTTCATTTCCACATAGCTGCAGATTTTGTTTGTAACTCACTTTTTTTTTTTTTTTTTTTACAATTTTAAGGCTTGAAATTGTTCATAATGGAGGTTGTGGAGACTTTAAGTGACACATGTACATATGTATCTGTGCTGAGTTTGAGAGGTTAAGTGGTTAAAACATGTTTTCTTGGTTAGCCGCATTAGCTTATTTTAGCATTGCCATTAACCATTGTATTATGTGCCTGTTAATTAGATCTGCTTAGTGTTTATATGTTATGTTATGTTATGTTATGTTATGTTATGTTATGTTATGTATGACGATGGTATGGTGGTGAGAACTGTAGGAAGGTTTTGGGTTTGATCCCAGTGTGGGTGGTTCTGTGTGGCGTTTACATGTTCTCCCCATATCTGTGTGGGTTCTCTCTGGATACTGCCCATCGCCCATTAGTGTGAATGTGAATGTTTTTTTTTTTGACTGGGTGACACTTTAATTTTGTTTGTAGAAAACAAACAGAATATCATATTCTATTCTATTCTATTATGTGAGGGAAAAATAGTAATTTGTAAACCTATTTTCACTTAAATTGTATTATAATTGTAATCCATTCCATGTAGCTTCCTTCCTCAACACAAAATTGCAAAATATGTTGTCTCTGAAAGATTCATATCTAGATATATAGATATATATAGATTCCTTCAAACAGTCTTACTTGATTTAAATGTTTTGAACTAAAGAGAAATATTTTGTTGGGCTAAAGAGGAAAATGATGTTGGATCTATACATTTTGATAGTGTGGGACCGATGTACACATTAAAATTAAGTAAATCCAATGATCTTTTTTTTTCAGTGCATATATATACGCCACATTACCAGTATTGAACAGATTAATAGTTAGTAGGCCTGTTTATATTTCATCAATATGTATTCCAAACACATGCAACAATAAAAAGATACAATAAAAAGACAGATGAATTGCTTTGGTTGGGACCTTTGACCAACAATCAGTATATAATATCTTCTTCCAATTTCTTGACTGACAGGCTTCACTGTTAATGGCAGATGATGAGGGGTGGGTGTAATCCTAGTGGGCTGAATCACAGCACATCGATCAAAAAATGTTTCAGCAGGACCTATTTTAGTTTTAGTTATCACACTTTATTCCAGCCTGGTTTGTACACATCTTTTTGTAGGCCCACAGATTGTTTATTGCCTGCTTTAACACATAAAGACCCAACGCTACTTCTGTGGTATTGCCCAAGTGATTTTTTTTTTTCTCTATATTTAACATTTCTTAACTAATTTATCACCATTTATTGTGAAATAATCCTCTGTGTTTTGTATTTTTTCCCCAGTGAAAATTAGGCATTTTCCAATATTTAATGTACTGATCATATAGGTGTTCATAAAAGCTCAGATTAAATGAGGGTTATTATACAAAAAAAGTGAAAATTTATCATTAACTGAACATAACAGGTGTCTCCATCCACCGTCATTTATCCAACACCAGAGGTTTTACAGGCGAATCAATAGAATATGACAATGTTTTCATGTTCACTTTGAACCCTCTGAACATCCAAATGGGTCATATCTGATGATGATTAAAAGATGACAAACTGTATTTTACACCAATTATTTATCTGAATTGATAAGATTAGTGGATCAACAGATGTTAAACAGTTTCGATCAGTAGATGGTTTGGTCCCTGGTAGATATTTGGGTTTTTATGGGTTAAACAGTTCATACATCTGATTTTGACATCCATTCTCATGCGTATGAGAGAAAATGTGCGATAGTAGTATTTCAACATTGTTAAATTGATAAATAAGTTAGCCCATCTAATCATTATTTTATGGTAATGAATAGTAGCACATTAAATGTAACAGTGAGATATAAGTGTTAAATTTAATCAATTAAATCCACACTTTAGGATGTTTCAGTTCATTGTTTATGTTACAAAACAGTGATACTACTCTTTGTGTCGTGGGCTCAGTTGTAAACATTAAGTGAGAATGATAAAATAAAGATGTTGAGTGATAAAAAATAAGGACACAAAGCAGTGTTGTGGGTTTATATGAGCTCAGTGACTTGACTACAATAGCGCTCAAGGCTAACAGATGGCCAACCTGTGGCCCTATTTTTTTTTTTTTTGTGGAGATCTAGATTGCATGTGTCTGTGCTTTATAGCTACTCATCCCTTTGTTGAAACAGACCAATGGGAAATGGGATTTGGCTCCAGAGAATGGTATAGTTATTTAAAGGGAGGCAACATAACAAAAGAGAAAAAAACATAGAGACAGAGAGAGAATGGGCCACAGTCATATGTTTACCTGCCAGTGGTGCCGTTTCTGCTTTGTCGCCATAGCAACAGCTGCTCGCTGTATCTGTGTGTGTTGAGAGAGAGTGTGTGTGTGTATGTATGTGTGTGACAGGGGATGTAATTCTGCCTGTCACCAGTGTAGCCTAGAGCTGACTCCTCAGCTGCTGGTTGCCATGAGACCAGACAGACACATCCTTCGCTTCAATGATAAACGTATTCTCCTGATGTTCAAATCAGCAAACAGATTAGGTGCATTTTGTTTTCTGTGATCCATCAAAATAAATGGCCTGTGTTGGTTCATGTAATACTCAACAGTATGACGTCCCGATAACTTCACGTTACCACAAACATCACAGTAAAAACTGGGATAATCTGTCATTTAAAACATTAACATAAAGGCGTTTCTTTATCAGTGCGGCAAAAGATGTATAAAACAACTGAATATGTATCATGATTTAACACCATTCATGTTATAATAATTCATGTTTTTTGATACAGCTGTACAGTTCATGTATTAAGTCAATCATTAGTGAAAGCAGAGCAAACAAAAATTAAGTGTATACTTCTAAAATTGAAATTTAAGCAATTACATACATGCTAAGATAAAAAAAAAGAGTAAAGTTAATGCACAAGACCCTATTTAAGACTACTCAACAATATTATTAAATTTACATTTCTGTTACCTATTAGTAGCTTGCTAAGTAGCCATACAAACCATAAAGTGACAGATAAGCTAATGTTAATGTGGCTAATATTTTAGATAACTTTCAAAGTTAGCATCATTTACTTTATGTTAAGTCAGTAGTAATGCATGCTAACAGGAAAAATTAAAGTCTAAATTAAATTCAAACAAGAACCCAGTTCCTGTCTATGCATTATTAACATGCAGTAAAAAAAAAAAAAAAAAAAAAAAAAAAAAATTATATGGCTCTTTATTTTACTGTTAGGTATTAGTAGCTACCAGTAAAGAGTCATGAAAAACAAATAGGCTAAGTGCTAGCTTAATGGGAAAGTTTAGTAATTAAGCTAATTCTGAAAGACAGCAAAATTTTGTCCATTTATGCTAATACATGCTATTAGCTAAAAAAAAAAAATATTTGTGTAAGCACCTGAAATTCTAAGCAAATTTGTAATGATATTTCTACAATTCTAATATTTTGCTGGTAACTATTAGCATTTGCTGAGCAAAGAAGTGACGGGACAGCTAATATTCAGGTCAATATCCATGATAGGCGTGTGAATTAAATATTGAATACATTTTAAAAGGAATCTACATGATGCTGTCACATTATGACAGAAATATCAACTGAAGATTGTTTTTGTCTGTAGACTTTTATTTCCATGCCCCAAGCCAATTCTAACACTGTACTGTCATGTTTTGTTATTGTACAGGGGCCCCGAGATGACGGAGGTGGAGCCGGTGCTGGACTTTGCCTCCTCGGGGCGGTCGGGGAGGAGGAACGCCTTGCCTGACATCTTGGGTTCTCCGGCAGGTGTTAACCCCGGTGACCTGCCTCTTAAACTGGCTGAGCTGTCCCTCAAAGGTAAAGTACACCAGCCTTTATTCTGCAGGGTTTTTTTGACAGGGCCACATTTTTCTGACAGAACCATTGCATTGTGAGGACAGGATGATAAATATCCCAGACACTGAAGATGTTGAATTCGATTTAAGCAGCAAAACATGCTGGGATTTCACCTCACATCGAAACATGTGCATGGTCTGACACTCAGCCTCACCTTTAGGCTTATAGTGTCTATAATTCAGAAATAAGGCATTCTTGGCCCGGTTCTAACGGCCAGAACGTTATTAGTCATCCATCATGACTCTGGCATGTTCGCAACAGCGTGTGCCAGAATCATGCCACGTATACACTGATGCAGCATTTTAGGCCATCTGCATAAAACACTGCTGCAACTAATCGTATCGGCAAAAAATGGGTTATTTTCATAATTTATAATAAAGCTTTTGTTCAAGTAGAGTTAGTGTCGCGCAAATGGGCAGTTGATCCGGTAGTGACAGGCAGACGTTAAACAGCCCGTTGGACCTCTGGATGGAAACATGAGGACAAAAAACTCCAAGATGGAACAGTTGGGGTTTTTTTTTTAAGTAAACGTATTAAATGCATATGTATTCTCTTCTTTCTTGGGTCTGTTTGCTCATCAAATGAATTAATATAGATTAAAAATGAATGATATTTAATTGTGGTTAATCAAAAATAATCCACAGCAGCCCCATTTTATATCAACATATTGAGGCTTAATCTGGATGGATAGATGGATAGATAGATAGATAGATAGATAGATAGACTTTACAAAATAGATTAGAACTGTAAAAACAGACATGTATTAAAATAAAAACTTGGATAAAATACAAAAATAAACGGTAATATTCAGTAGGTGGAAGGTGACTTTTGGGTTTCGTAATGGTCTGGAAGTTTACATTTGTAAAAGCAGATAATATAAAAATAATTTTAGTCCAAAATCCTCAGGTTCAGGTTTGTTATTTGTCATTCCACGTACACCTGCACCTGGTGATGTAACTGTGAAGTAACTGATACTGAACACCAGTGTTGGACGCTCTAAAATTCTCTGATCGTCCTTGAAAGTAACTGCAGTGCATCTGTGTCTATTCTGTGAGTTTCTGTGTGTTTTTGTTTTTTTTTTCTGCAGATGGACCTGGAGGTGCTCAGTCACCGACGGCGGAGGAGGCTCCAGCTCCATCGGAGAGCGCAGAGGCCAAAGAGGGATCGTAGGAACTCGTCGATTTACCTGCAGAGAAAACCTGACAGACGGGATGAAGGACACCATGGAGGGCGACCTGCGGGAGGAGGAGTGACGTAGACCTGCCGAGAGTCGGTCTGTCTGCCAGGCGGCTGAACCACGGTCTCCCAAAGGACTGGATACAGGAGCTAAAGACTGTTTGACGCGATCTTAAACAGAGTCAGATGCCACTTAGACGTTATGAGTAAAGGTTCGTGTTGGTGAACGAATCACCGGCGACACTGAGACTCAAAGGGACCATGACAGATTGTATACTGACTATTTTTCTATGATTTATTTAAAAGGGGTTCATCTCGTATCGGTCAAACTGTTATATGTACCATTTGCTTGCGTTCCTGCCTATTGTTTTAAAGTGAAATAAGTGTAAAAATCCAAGTTGGAGGGAGTTTCATCATGGACTGTAAGCTTTTTAACTTCACAAGCAAGTGGTACATGTGACAGAAAAGACATAAATTGAAGAAAAAAAAAAAAAAGAGAACTCTTGTGTCGTCTTATGCTTTTACACTCAAATGTACGATCTATGTTTTAAAATCTGGGGCTGGAAGGAAGATATTGTACAGTATATATACCTTGTAAATGTACAGTTTTTAACCCTCCTTACCAGACTGTTTTGATCCTAAAAACATGACCAGGCATTTAATTTTGAAGGTCTCACTATGATGCAAGATGTTAGGAAGAGCCGTTGGTATCTGTAGACATTCCTTTAGTGAATATAAACCCACTGCCAGTACATGCTGCTTCATTAAAATACACAGAGGAGTCGAGTTTTTTTTTTTTTTTGGCTCAAGGCTGCTTTTAGAAGTCTCTTAATTTTCCAAACTGAAAAAAAAAAGTGCCTAGTGGCAGTTTACAACTAAAAATATGTCTTTTTCTTTTTTTTGTGTGTGAAGTACTGTTATCAACCAATCTGGGCTACTGATATTTCCTGAGTTTTACCAGGGAGGTATCGCAACATGTCTATTGCTTGAAGTGTCACTGAAAGAAAAAAAAAAAAAGAGAAGCTTTTATAGGAGTATTCTGCATTTACAGATGCTGCCGCAGGATTAATGTGGAGATCATTTCCAAGGAAAAGGAAATAAACAAAGAAAACATGTTTAATCATCATTTCATAAATAGACTTTGGTATGCAAATACGGAACTCCATTTACCTAGTGCATTTTTTTCTTAAGCAAATACAGAATTCACCTGTCAAACAAATACGCAATATATTAATTTCACATAACGCTACAATAACAAAAATTGTAGGTCTTAAAAGAACAAAAAAATACATCCTTCCAAGACATGAAATACTTAAACGTAATGTAACATTAAAAAAAAAAAAAAGTATAGCAGCTGTTATAATGACTCACATCGCCACCTGCTGGTATGGAGGTTAGTAATTTATGATATTAAGTTATTAGTGAGAAAATCACAAACACAACTATGAACAACTATGAGACAGAAACCTGAATATATTTAATAATTTTCTAATAATTTTGCCAAAGATTTGCCAATAAAATAAATAAAATGCAACTGTTCAAGAAATTTTTTTTTAATATTTAAAGAGGTTATGTGTAGTTGTAATAATGCGTATCCACAGACTGTATCACTGAATACAGTATAAAGCCTGTTTACATTCATCTGTATTATGGTTTCATTGAGTGTTTTTCAAACTAAAATGCATAGTTTTTGACAGTAGCACTGTTTTATAGTCAGCTGATAGTTTACATTATAGCTCCGTTAGCTTAGCTTTATTTTCAGACAGAAAACAGCCAAAGTAAAACCACAAATCACTTCTGTTTTCCATATAATTTGCACTGTCATTAGCTACACTAAAGATCTATTTAGAATCATCCAAACATAGTCAGAACTCACAGTTTAGTCTGAACTGTGGATCAACAAATAGCAGCTTAACAAAGATAACAACATCGTAATAACTTTAAATCTTCATAAGGATCATAATCAAACTCTACCGCTGTGATTTCATCATCGAAGTGCATTCTTTTCATTTGGAGCTTCAGTTAAAGCCTTGTGGCATTAAATTCATCACCAGCACAGTGACTCACTACTCCCTCTAGTGGTCACATAAATCTGTCAGACTGGGTGTGAATAGATTCAGTTCATCTGAGTGTCTGTGGCAGAACGTTAGAGCTCTTTGAACAGTTTTATAATCATTTCTGTCATGTTTTAATATTTTAAAGAAAAACCACTCCATATAACCTCTTTAAATGAAGAACATTTATGATTAGTTGTAATTTTTTGATTACATTACTTAACCCAGTAAAGCCTGAACCATTGAATCATTGATAGAAAATGCCAGTTCTTTGAAACTGGAGCCTTTACTGTTCCTTCTGAACAACCAAATCAATCTTTTTTTCCCCCCCCAAATATCAATTTCCATGTATAATATTAACTTTTGTATCATATTTGATACATTGGGTCTCAATGCTGATATATTATTATTTTTTGAACAAACAAAAACATCACAAACATGTCTAACAAATTGGTAATTCTTTTTCAAAATTGGCAAAGTTCTGCCTCCTTCCTCATTAATGACAGTCTTGTAGTGTCACTGGAAAGGCCTCTGGTGAACGATCACCTCCCCCTGATGAATTATTCGTGCATTGCATGTATCTAATTGTATTCATCAGGCTTTTCAAGTAAAAATATATCACACGGATCATGGAAAGGGCTTCAAAAGTTATGTGTCAAATATGATACATTCTGCGTTATAGGGTTAAGTTTATAAAACATTACGAGGGGCTTAACCACCATTTATTCTGGAGGTGAATTACTCAGGACATTTGTGAGAACGTCAACGCAAACGCAGTGGAAAGATCGCGCCAAAAATGATCTCGTTTCTGAAGCACGATGTATCAGAAACACTTTGCGTATTAGTTTGATAAGTACGGTGTATTTTAACAAAACAAAGTGCATTAGCAGGGCCTTTGTAAGCAGGTTTTCTTTGTCCGGCTCTGACAGGAAATGATCTCGCCACACAAGCCTCCTCTCACATGCTAGTTTCGTCAGCAGCAACATATGCCCGCTGACTGGGCAAACAACAAGCAACACCAGTGTATGTTTGGTGTGTCGAAAGTGACGGCACACTTGCCTTCTGCCTTCTCCACATGGAGAAAAGTCTGTTCGCGCTCATTAACACATACACAAAGTTGTGAACAAGACAAGGGAGTGAGAAACACCACACGAGTCCACACTTTGTCAGTCACTACTACTGTAAATATACTGTATTGTAGTATAACCCGTGTGTGTCATACATGCTGCCTGTATGATTACCAGGATTTATTCACACACTGTACCCACAACGACGTGGTGTTCTGTAATTGTCTCTATTTGAAGATGTTTTGCCAGTGGCTGTGTCTTTATGTGATGTGTTTCACAAATGCAGCAGAGGGAGCGTGGTGTGCTGCTGCCCGGCCAGTTTTTGATGCTGTACTTCTTCTTACAAATGCTGATGGTCTGTCTGACGCTGTGTGATCAACACCGTTTTGGGAGTTGATGGATCAGAGGTGTATTTTGTAGTGTCCTGATCTCTTCAGTGGTGCGTATATTTTACTTAGCTGGATTGAATCCCAGTTGTTGATTCTATCTGGTGGTGAAAATTGCCATATTAAAACCCACGAGCTTTACATACATGTAACGTGTGTTGAGAGGTTTTATTTCTGCAGACTTTATTCACACTGACACAGAGTGAGAGGCAAAAAGGCTGTTATCACATGGAAAATGTCATTGTAAATGGAATGTAAATTGTCATTATGTCACTGCATAGTAATTTATCAGCACATGAAAATACAAGGACTGGAAAAATCTGGTCATTTATTAGACTGTAGTTTAATGTAAACCAATTTATTTTAATCCTCAAAGACCCAGTGCTACTTTTATGACAGTTCACAAATGAATTTTTCTCTCTGTTCAATCTTTCTTAAATGATTTATAACCATTTATTATATATTATCTTCTATATTTTGCATTTTTCACCATAAATCATTTATTTTCTTGTGTTAAATTTACTATATTGAATTTAGATATTCATGAAAACTCAGGGTTAATTAAAGATTATTATATCAAAACAGGAGAAAAATTAACTTTCATTAAAATATATCATTAACTGAAAATAAACCAAGTGTGACCCTCCACTGTCATTGATCCAACTCCATGAGTTTTACTGGTGAGTCAATGTAGTAGAAGATGACGGTGTTTCCATGGTAACTACAGAGCCTCTGAACATCCAAATGGCTCATATCTGATGACCATGAAAAGCTGAAAAACTATATTTTCCACTAATCATTTATATGTATTGATAGAATTAGTGGATGAATGAACAGGTATTAAAACATTTTACATCAGTAGTTGATTTTGTCACCAGTGGCTGTTTGGGTCTTTATGAGTAAAATTCTAAGTATGAAAACATTATCATTTAATCTTATCTTACATTTTATTACTGTCTGACAGTGTTGTATGATATGAAATGAAAGGTGAAACCCTTATGTACTAGTCGAGTCAAATTTGACCTGTTTTGACATTTAACAGTAGTAAAAAATACCCTAAATGTCATTCTTTTACTCTGAAATTTGATGACTTTTCCTAAATTTTGCCAAAATACATATTATGTATATATATATATTTTAAAATGTTATACTTTTGTACAGGTGCTATAGATTATTAGACACTGAGGCTGGTTCACGTAAATTTTATATAAAAATAATTTTCTTTTATTATGTTTCTATGCGTTATGTAAAACAGGACAATACTGTGTGATAATAGATGTTTTTCTCCAAAAAACAGTTTGTAAAACTTAAATAAATATGCTCTTCCTGCTCTGAAACATTATATTTATATACTATTACATATATTTATTAATGTGGATAGTCTATTTAGACATTCCAAATAAATCTGTAGTTCATTTGGTTTAGACACTTACTATGAGAGAATTCTTGGTATGGGTTAAATTTGACCTGAAACAAACTGTGAAGGTTTAAGAAATGAACAGTTTGTAAAGGGTTGAATATAGTTCTGATATTAGAATACATTAAACCGGGTAGAAAAACACAGTTACTTTATAATCAGACTTACAATATAAAGCTACACCTAACTCAGGGATATTCTCATATTTAGTGTCATTTTTTGATGTTGTCCTCATTTTTCTCATTGTAAGTATGTGTTTTATTACACGGTTCAGTTTAAGGATATCATAATTTTTTGTCATTTTGAGTTGATAAAGAATAATATAAATTTTTGGGTCAATCATATGTTACAGACAATAGCATCACGGTGCCACTGATGATGTAAAATGGTCTACAGCTACATCTCCACCTTTTTGTAATGTACTTTTTTTTTTATATTGCATATGTGAAGGTCTTATGGTAATACGTTGATGTTAAATAAGACACCATTAGATGCTCACTGGAGTTTGAAGAACGTGACAAAAAACCTCTAAAAGTTGCTCAAAAAGGATTAAATGTGAAGAGACATTTAAGTTAAATCATCAGATTATTATGAGAGAGAAAAAATGTGAATAATATACATTACATTTTGGCTTATTACAGAGTTTCTAATTTCATAGCTTTACCTTTTTAAAGCATATTTTCATGAATAAATAGTAATTACAAGCAGAATGATGAAATTTGATGAATATTTTTAAGTGTGTATTTTCTATGTATGCTTGTTCATGTCATTTGCATCATTTTGTCAACACTAAATGCACCTGAAAATGTCAACTAGTGTAAAAAATGACAGATATTACACCACCTTTAAAATGACCTGACCTTTATTTACTATTAAATATTTTCATATAACCAAAAAGAGGTTTTACTGAGAATTTTCAGTAGGTTTAATCACTTCTTAGACATAGTTTTTATGAATACACCATATTGATTTTCTATTTTTTGCTCAAAATAGACTAAAACTTTGAATTTTAATCCACAAAAGAGAGAATGTATGACATTAAATTTTTTGAGTTTTGTAACTTTTTCTAAACAAGGGCACAAAAAAAGTTGTGTTATGTCGTAGATCCACCCACAGTACCACATACAGTATCGATATCAGCTGATCTTACATCCTCTACATGAATGTAAATATGTATTATATAATGTTTGTCTTAACTCATAAAGACCCAAACAGACACTAGAAGTCTACTGATATAAACATTTAAGTACCTGTTGATCCACTAATTCTATCAATTCATGTAAATAATTGATGTAAAATGCAGTTTTTCATCTTTTCATGGTCATCAGATATGACCCATTTGGATGTTGAGATGCTCCGTAGTTACCATGGAAACACTGTCATCTTCTACAACATTGATTCACCAGTAAAACCCATGGAGTTGGATCAACGACAGTGGATGGAAACATTTGGTTTATGTTCAGCTAATGATATATTTAACTGAAAAAGTCAGTTTCTCTTCAATTTTCTCTGTTTCTGATATAATAACCCTCATCTTTACTCAGAGCTTTTGTGGATATATACATGATCAGTGAGATAAATAGAGGAAAATAGATGATTTTCACTGGGAAAAAAAAGCCAAGTAAAAGAACATATGAACAGAACAAGTAAATAAACCACACTGTGTTCCTTCAAGCTCTTTACAATTCTGGAAGATGATTTTGTGTCTCAGCTCAATCAAGTCTTCATGAATCAATCTTCTTTCTGTCTGGAAATGTTTCTCTCTGTCACAGGTTTGTCCTTTCAATAATAACCACTCATTAATAGTTTCCACTTCTTCTTGTTTTGCCAATTTTGTAGAATGAACAGAGATGATTCGGCGTCCAGTCGAATATAATATTTAACATTTTCAGAGACAAATCATTTTTCACATTCATTTTGCAATTACAAAGTGTACAAATTCATCCCTCAATGTCCTCCCATGTCTTTATTATCGCAAAAGAACAATGTGTGCATGAGAGTCACAGTTTAAACATATATATGAGGACCTAGTGTCTAAATCTGAACACAAAATATTAAAAATCTCAAGGACAATCATGTAGTGCTCTGAAAGGCTGAGCCCTCCACGGTATGACTCACACAGTCATAATGATATTGTTATGGCTGTTGAGAGGCTGGAGGTGAGTTAATGATATAATATGAATAAATTAAATCATGTCATTCTATTTTTTGTTTGATTACACATGTGATAAAGTGCACTTAAACCTGCCCCAGTCACATATTACATCCTCTTTAGTCTAAAAATGGACAGAAAAAAATATTATAAAATCAAAAATAACAGTTATACAATCGAGTCCTAACGCCTTTGTGTACCATGTGACCAAAATAGACACACAAAAAAAGAAAACATGGAATGAATAAAAGCACTGTTTTTGTTAGTATAATGACATAGATATTGATGTAAGAGCTGAAGTGATTTGGGTTTTTATCAAGAAAACATGTGAAATGGATAGACATCAGCTCTGAGGGGCAGCCATGGCCTGGTCACTGGTCACTGATTCGATTCTCTGGACTGACAGGAAGTTGTTTGCTGATGTGCCCTTGAGCAAGACACTTAACACCCCCATCTGCTAATATGACAACCTCACTGCTCCTACCATGCAGTATGTCTGATGCATGAGGATCTAGTGATGGGTTAAAGGCAGAAGACAAATCCTGGTGTGTGTGGTGCATGTTCCGCGTGTAACTGACAAAAATAAAGATTCTATTCTTGAAATTAAACTATTATGAGCTATTTTTGTTGTTATCATTATATTTGTTCGAAAAAATATATACCTTTAGTTGTACCAGGCATTAAAATGAACAAGAAATTGAAGAACACAAGGGGTGGTCTAATAATTTTTTCCCTGACTCTATATAAGGACTATGTTTCTTCAGCTCCCTCCTGTTACATAATGCAGCAGTAACTCTGGGTGTGCAGCAGATGGAGACATTCACTAAATTATCATTCACCCCACATCTTGCTCCAACACTGACAGGGGAATTTCTTTGTTATATTAGATACAAAGAAAATGGCTTAAATGCCAGTTACCCAACAGCTTTTATTGCATTGCCTTTAGGAGGATAAATACAGGGACACACATCATGACTCCAGGGTTTTTTGTTTTGCCTTCCTGTGCAGGATTTCAGCATTAAACCCACGAGGACTTAAACTCGGACACACCCAGTGTTGACTCGATGCTCACACAGTAGTAGGGGGGGGATTATTTTAATACAATCCTCGACTTTCATGTGCTCCAAATCACCTCCGGTTCGGAAGGTCTAGTTGTTATATTCACAACGGGTGTGATTATGGATGCTGGTGTCTGGCTGCATCCCAGCACCCTGCTGACAGGACAGGAGACCATACACTAACACACCCCCAAGGGCTCTTTGTTTCTCTGCACACACAACCACAGCTAAGCACTTGTGGGTAATACATTATGTTTGTTAGCTGAGGCTTCGGTCTACCAGTTATGTAACAGCAGCATCATTTATTTAATAGATTTTCTGCAGTCTCTGTTCATCTGAGCTGCTCAAATCAACAACTAAAGTAAAAATGTAGTAGACTATGCAAACCAGTTGATTAGTGTTTTTGCAAAAAAAACAAAAAAACATCCCTCTTCTTTGCCACCTCCTCCATTCTCAGGCATCCTTTTCCCCTCTGAAGCTCCCTCGTTTCAGCTGCTGCTACGTAACTTGTTGCTAGGGTAACCTTGCCTTCAGAGAACCTTCACCCTTAATGTATTAAATGCAATCATGTTTTTCTAGAGCGTGGCAGAAGGTGAGGTAATTGATTTGAAATAAGGACAGGAGGTGTTTGCATGATAAGATATTTGACTAAGTGTGAGGTCCTGCCTGGTCCAAACACAGTGCACTTTAATAATAGAAAAATACAGAGTGTTTAAGTGAGTTTTTGAAGTGTCTTTGGGCTCCCCAGATAGACATTAGTAAGAACAAAAAGCAGACCATCAGATGCTTTGAGCCTGGACTTAGACTTTATACTGAAGGGCACTTAAGTCGTTTTAAAAGGATGTAAATAATTATTAATACGAGTATTAAAGTACAAGAATATGCAGCTTTTGCCATTTTCTGCTGTACTTGAATGACTTCACCTTCAAGATTCAACCCGAGCAAAATGTGTTTAATCTCACGTGCTCTTTGGTCATATCAGTCTCATTACTTCATCGAAAGGTGTTGCCATGGCAACCCAGTAAATGGAGATGTTTTGCATAAGTGACTCAACAGTGCCCTCTTACAAACTTTCAGAAATTAAGCCCCCACATGAGGTTTCGCATGTAGACATATCAGATTTTGTGAGATGAATACAGATACATGAACATACATTAATTCCAACCAGACTGTTGTTCTCTAAACCTGGGTTCCACTTGGGTTCCACTTCTGGAAGGCAACCATTCTTCACCGCTTTTGCCATATTTTTGCCATTTCCATTTCTTTCTCTGTTAGGACTCCTTTGTACACCAGCTCTGAAGACTTCTACTTATTCCTATTATTATAAAGCCCTAATGTGTGTAACGTACAGGTCATAGGTCAGGACTTCAGCTCCAAAATGCAAAGTATTTTACAGGTGTAATACTGCTGATGAACACGAGGGGCAGCACTGTAGCATTACATTGACCGCCTTTCTAATGATTGTTATTAATATTAACATTATGGTCACTAATCCATTTTATTGGCATCCACTAACAAATATTCATGTGGTTTTTAATGTTACCAAAATGTAATGGGGCACTGGCAATCTACAAACCAAATTTAGTTGGAATTCAACCAATAGTTTTGCTGCTAGAGATTATTTATTTATTTATTAGGACTTTATTTTACCAGGTAAAATCAGTTAAAAACAGCTTCTCATTTACAGTGATGATCTGGTAAGAGGACACAACAGCAAAAAAAAAAAAAAAAGACAAAACAGAACAAAAGAAGAATAGATACAAGGAAACACTACAGAATCCAACACTAACCAGTGTTAACCAACCAACCAACCAACCAAACCAAACCAAACCAAACCAAAACCAATACCCCTTGCCTCCCCTTCAGCGGACAGTGGTAATAATGAAACCACAAGAACTAAATATACTTCACAATAACTTGGACTCTACTCCTCTACTTTCATCACTCAGTTGTACTTCAGTGTGCGTTAACACTGTACACAGTTTTCCAAAGCTAAAATAACAGGACACAGTGTTTCTAATTCTACAGAACAAAGCAGCAGCGGAAAGAGAAGCTCTCTGTCTTCTTACATAATTGAATAGCGCGTTATGAGCGGTGAGCTATTTGCTTTCCTTAAGGAAATTGTTTTGTAATTGCCTCACAGAAATGCACTGTGGTTCTTCTCAGAGTCAGATTAGAGCCAAACGCTGTGTTATCAATCGAAGCTAAGTGAATGAACAGCAGCCTTTAGGTACTCCACTACACTGCGCTCCTCGTATCTGTCTCCCTCTGTCTGTGTTTGTCTGCCTTATAGCGGGCCGATGACTGAGTGATCCTGCTGCCGCGGAGGAGACAGTGAGCGTTAAAGAGACATATAGACGGTGGCATGAGGAGACAGAGGGAAGGAGTGGGAGGCGGCATGATAAGACTGGCACTGAGGCCATGCAGACGTGGGTCACACAGAGGATGCCAAGCGGGTGAAGAGAGAAAAAGCCTTCACGTGGAAGTCAACGTGTTATTTCTAACAGACAAGAGCCTCAGGAGGAAAGATGAAGAGTGGAAGAAAAGATGTGAGACCAAAAGAAACAAGAATGGAAGATACAGTCGGAGCACAATGCAATGGAAGCTGCCAGAGCATCAATTCACAATAAGTTAGGATGTTTTCCACCAAATCTATATAGAAGCTTAAAGAATACAGTTTCCTTTTCCATATCTTTGCTTCTATTCTATAGGTTTAAACCCAAGCCTGTGTAGAAACACCACACACAAGAGTAGTTTCTTATAGGGCTGTAGTTTATGACAAATCTTTCTTAAAATGCAACAAATACTGGTTTCACCCATAAAGGCTGAATGTTACTTTTGTGGCAGTTCCCAAATTAATCTTTTTCTCTATTTAACCTTTCCTAAGTCATTCATCGCCCTTAATTCCAATATTATTGCCTTTATTTTCATTTTTTTTCCCATGAGAATTCAATATTTTTCTGTATTTAATGTACTGATCATGTAGATGTTCATAAAAGCTCAGATTAAAGTTGAGGGTTATTGTATCAGAAACAGAGAAAATTGAAGAAAAAGTGACTTTTTCTGTAAAATCTATCATCTATCATCAACAGAAAACAAAGCGACTAAACAGAAAAAAAAGCAAAAAAATAAACATACAATAGGCAGATGACAGTCTTTACACATTCACTCTTGAGCCTTTGATCATATCTGATGATCATGAAAAGATGATAAACTGTATTTTACATCTATTATTTGCATGTATTGATATAATTAATGCATCAACAGGTATTAAATAGTTTAGGTCAGTAGATGCTTTTGGTCGACAGTTGTGTTTTTGGTCTTTATGGAGTAATTTTCACTTGCATATTATAGATCATTTTATATATATTACGATTATGGGATCCCCAGACCTGTGACTTTGTAAAAAAAAAAAAAAAGTAGTATAATATTCTCAATATTCAGATGTGTGTATATGTGTGTTTTATTGCCACAGACTGAGACGTTTATATCCACAAATATAGTGGGCTGTTTGCAGACCTGACTTCCTCTTCTTTTTTTTTTCCATTTAATAGAAGGTGACATCCAGTGTTAAGGTGGATCACCATCACCTACTATGTCTGAGTGTGGGCTAGAGTTACCCCATGCCCCCACCCCCGTCTAAAAAACCTGGAAAGGACAAAACAAACACCGCCTCTAAAAGCATGTTTAGTTGAGGGTGAAATGACAGGCTTTTTTTGAGGCTGGTTCTGTAATCTGCACCTTCATCACTACATGACACTAAATACTAAATATTACCCGCTGGACCTTTAATTAACCTTTTACCCTTTAATTAAGGCTTTTGCATATTTATTTGTGAAACCATCAACTCACAGAGGCCAGAGCTCACCTTAAAAGCCCAGGCTGCTCTGATCTGTCAACACTACCGGTGCAGTAATTTAAAATAAATAAGGGTCAAAACACGGTATTTGAAATCTCTCTGATGGGACATTTTAGAGGCAATTTGACAGATTAATGTTCCCACATTTTCATTTTTAAATGTATTTTTGCTTTAGTTAGGTCATTAGGGATTATCCAAAACAAGGAGCTGCTTTATATTCAAATAAATATTATTATGTATTCATGCATGCTGTACCACATTTGTCCACCAGTCACCACCAAAGCGTTCTGGCCACAGCAACATGACTAAGACTACTGTATTCCAAAATTACTAATATCTCCCAAAATATTGGTTCTATCAACTTGCTGTTTTTGCTAGTCTGTTCATCGACCAAAAATATATAATTATTCCAGACTGCAGCACTTTGCTTTTTCTGGATTTTGTGTGATGCCTGAGACACACACACACACACACACACACACTCCTGTTGGTGCTTCTAATGTATGCTATATGCTAACGGCTAATGTTAATGCTAATACTAGATACTGTGTTGAGCATGAGTCAAATGCAGAGGCTGAATTGCCCAACAGGAACAATAAAATAAGTTAACCTTTAACCTTTAAAAATGCTTGTTTTGTTGAATTTCACTTGCTCTCCATTATTAAACACACTCCATTGTGTTGGGTCAACTCTCAGGGCTGTGGAAGCATCAGGTTCATCATTATGAATGAATGAGTGCTGTTTCTGTCCCAGTCACATGGAACCGTCACACAGGATGTGGTGTCACACATATATCACAAGACTTCAAATGTCCTACATTTTAATGTAACCATGAAATCTCATAACATGACTAAAGAAGAAATGATATAGTAAATACCCTGTGTCTAATCAATTCGGTGCTGTACAGACCCTTATTAAAAGATATAATGGTAAACACTAGGTCCACACTGGTATTTGTGTTGGTTCATAGCAGTGTTAGGAAAGTTTATTTTATACCTGAATGAGTTCAAAGTTCAGTTCACAAATTTCAAAATGAACTAGTTCGTTCATAGTTTATAATTGTTTATAGTTAATAGTTCGTTCATAGTTCCACAAAATGAACTAGTTCATAATTCTTTTGTTTCCCCTCAATGTTTCTTCTATTATTTTTCAGTCTCATTTCCAAAGCTCATATAGAACCACAGACAGTATTTATTGTCAGGTTCTTCTTGTCATAGAAGTTCTGTTAAATGTTCGTATGATGACTCCTTGTTCCTCCTTCCTGTTTCAGTCGCCTTCATGATGCTTCTTCTTTTGTCTTGTTTCAATGATGAATACAGTGATGCAACGCTGGTGGTTAGTGTTGTTGCTGCTAAATATCAAAGGCTCTTTATGGTGTGTTTAGCCTGGTTTTCACCTGGAACACTAAATAAATTCAGCACCTATTGAATGACGTTAAATAGATTGAACATGTTGTTCACAGACACCAGAATGAACTGGTTCACAGTTCGTTCATCAGGCAGTAAAACAGTGAGTTCAGTTCATTTGTGCCCAAAATATGAATGATGAATGTTCATGAAGTATCGTTCAGCGGTCGTGTTCAGGTACAACATTGGTTCATAGTTAGTATTTCTAGGACCGTTAGCCACCACTGAACCATATCATTATATCACTGTAGATCTACATATGCCTGTATATGTCTCTGGTTTCCCAAAAATACCCACCAAATTAAACCAAAGGATAATTTTGAATAAAACTTCCTTTTTTTCCAAGAGTTTATATTGGCTTTCCTATTGACTTGATTTCAACATGCTTGTATTCGTTTCTTAGATTAGATTCAACTTAATTATCAATGTACACGCCATGAATAGGTGGGTTGCACTTACGTCACAATCCCCCATCACGGGAGCGCACGAATTTCAAATGGTGGACAACCTGGGCTT
>JAPSES010000058.1:4983927-5004245 GCA_029822895.1 Maxillicosta whitleyi
GGAGAATGATGACGTTTTATTGGTCTACATAGGGGTGTAGGGCCTGGGGGTGGTGGTGGTGTGTGTGTGTGTGTGCGTGTGTGTGGGGGGGGGGATCAGTGGTTTCTGAGGAAGCTGAAGGGACAAACAGAAGACATGAACAGAGAATGAGGACAGTCTGTGGAGACACTTTTGAGAATCTTGTTTACAAAGACTCACCTCCGCACTTCAGTGAAGTTGTGTTTGTGAAGGAGGAAGTGAGAGGACCATAGAATCATTCTCACCACTTCAAAAAACAAAATCCATTTTGTCTAGAATTGCAAATTTCAGTGACTAAGAGAATAACTTAACACATACACACACATGCATACATAGAAAAAATACTGTACCCTTTTGGTGAGTGCCAATGAAATACAGGAGGAAGAAGCCTGACCTGCTTCTGTCCAGTACTGGTGCAATGATTGTACCTTCACAGTGAAATAATGAAGGTTTTACCCGGCACTTAACATCGGCAGGATCTGAAATAGGCCTTTGAAGGTCATTTCAAATGGCTCCTCTAATGTCATATTAATGTAATGTGAAGACTGCAATGCATATGTGGGTGCTTCTGTGAAACCAGTCCTTAAAAACAGGACATGGGGCTAAAACCTCAAACCAGATGTAAGCTAATGTCATGAAGCAAGTTTGGAAGCATTGTGTGTATTTTAAGAATACACATGTACTGAGATAAGAGTGACTATTTTTAATATAAAAAACATTTTTATATTATTTTTATATAAAAAAAAATCTGCATGTAACACGGTTAAAGGACTTTTAAAATAACTTTTTATTCGAGTGTTTCACAAAAATGGCCACTTGCAAAATCACAATATATTTGTATTCCGTATGTAACACCAGAGGACACGATAGGTAATGAGCAAAACCTGGAATGAGTCTGCTGATTCATGAAAAACCTACATGTCTGGATCAGAAAAAACACTAGGATCGTCAAATTTAACAGTGTCTTTATTTATAGCGGTATATACAACCACTTCAATCTATGTTTTCCAGACCAAATGCACATGAAACTTAGGTAGCGTTTCCTGTCCCAATTTTGGTGCTGTTTTTGGTCCCAATATTTTATTAACCATTCATTAATTTTGGGATGTCTCAGAGCAAGAGTAGAATTTTATTTTTGCATTTATCTGAGGTCATCAGGTACATCTTGGGGAAAATGTCTCTAGATATCTAATTTTTTATTGGGTCTAAAAATCTGGTAAAGTGACAGGGTGCTAAAATGAACCCAGTTTCATAGAAGCACTCAAATAGAATAAAATAGAATAGGTATTTATTGCCACTGTCACAGGAACAACAGAAACAAGTAAGTGAAAGTGCAGAAAGACTGTATAAAAATACACAATTATACTGAAAATTAGGAAAATATACAAAAAGCCAACTCTACACTACAGATAAAAGAAACCCAACATATAAAGAATATATACAGGTAGCATAAGATAACATGAAAAACAAGATGATTATAATTAACTTTCATCTAATGAACAAATCACTTTTCTACACCACCAACGGAAATTTAAAAATAATCACGTCTTTTTCTACACTTCATGTTATTTTAATACATCTTTTATTCTTATTTCATTTCAGATGTTTCACCAGTGCATACGCTACAATACAACTTTCCTATGCGTTATTATCACACACATTTACAATGAAATCAGTCTTGATCATTGTGTACTTTCATCATTATTTTCCATCAGATGCATTTAAACTAAAGTAACAACCTTGTAGAAACTGCAGATATTTCACTTACAATATCTACTGTAAGCAAATGGTAAGGTTGAAAATTGTCAGAAGAAATATACAGGTACAGACACATGAAAAGTGCTGTAATTATTTGTCATTTCCTACCTCTGTAAGCACCCTATGAGCTCTGTATACTGTTATAACCCTGTCATTAATGGTTGCCTCGGAGCTCATTAGCCACAGAACTCAGGCTAAATCCTCTGCTGTTTCTTCGCTTTTCATTTAAATTCCATGAACTCTCCTGAAAGTCAAGTAAAACTAGGTGTTTTGAACCTATACTATGTTTCCCTTGGTCTCAATCAGTATTAAACTTGAAGCATTTTCTACTTGATGAGCACTAAACTAATCAAACTGCATTACTAAAAGCCCAGTGAGAATATACCGGTTGATTAGATATTTTTTTTCGACCAGAGTTAGTGAAAGGTGCTATCTCCCCAAGTTTTAAGGCACAACATCCTTTTTTATCGTCCGAGCAGTCAGCTGCTGATTACATTCTGCTGTGTTTGAGTCTTAAAAGTGCTGCACCTGGACACTTCAGCGCAGTGTTGCAGAACATGCTTTCTACTTGGGTTGGATCAAAGTCAGATCCCATTACCAGCACAAGTGAACTACACCACAATTCCCCTGTTATGGTACTTAGATTGCTTACTTTAACCTGTCTTTGTACAGTTACTCTGTGCCCAAGTGCAATTTGGTTCAGTTCTCAGTCCAGTCCAACTAAAAGAAAAGTAAGTAAGAAATAACAGATTTATTTCTACCTATAAATAGAAACTAAGTGTATTTTCACATCTAGAATTGGTTTATTGATGAGTTGCTTCCCCTCGTTTCCCCCCCAAACTAGAATATGACAAACCACATGACAATGTTTTCTCCTGTTGGTCAGGTGTACATAGAAGAGTTGGCTTTGGTGCAGAAGATGGCCAGTTCAGACCTCAGCTGGGTTAAAATAAAAACAAGTATTTGCAGTTGGAAACAGGAACATGTGTAAATAGACTGTATTTAATGACATTATAGTCCCATCAAATGCAACAAAACCATTTGTTTTTTATTCTCTTACAACATTCAACTTCATAATTTTACCAAATAACAAACATAAATACAGGCAATTTTTAGACACCCTCAAAAATCTCCCCATACCATTGTTTTCCTGTTGAGGTTATGTTAGAAGATGCGTTTCAAATGTGAGACTTCTCACCTCAAACCACTCCTCTTCTGGAACTATACCAAGGCCACCTGTTAAGAATCTTGGTGCACTTGTTTTGGTTGTTTGGTCTGTCAAACCTTAACCATGTTCGACTCAAGTAAAGCCTGACAGTGTGAAAAGACTCACAGACTCATTTAAAGCAGGAGTTTCACAGCATGTTCATAAAAACAATATGAAATCACCTCACTTGTCTTCCAGCCAAGAAAGCAATTCACCTCTGAATGCGACCTCAGAGAAATTCATCCAGAACCATCTTCAAAACGAGGCTGAGTTTCTGGTGATACGGAGGTAGTGTTAACTGCAACGTGCCTGCGCTGTCTTTTAAATAATATGCATTAGCCAAACGCACATATAACTCTCTTGATCATTTTAAGTGAAGAAATAAAGTGTGAACAACAGATGAAAGCTGGAGGGTTAATATGAGGTCTGTTAGTGATTCAGTGCCGTGTCATTTATTTGTATCTCATCAAAACAGGACCAGGACCCCCCTCTGTTTGAGCTGACAGGGTGTTGTGTGGAAGGCGGCTGGTGATTCAGAGAAAAGTAGATGATGTCAGCGAGTCTTTGTGAACCTCTGTCACCGGGAGGTGGAATTAAAGGAGACATCTGACAGAATATTCAAGTGGCGCGGCCATACATCACACTTTTAGATAACAGGCAGGGGGGCCAAGTGTGCAATTGTAGCCATTAATTGCAGAAACCCAGAAGCTACAGATATATTACAGTGATAAGCTGTCATTTTGTGTAAGTAAAAGTCTTATTTACTGTCATTTTCTGATTGTTATTTATCTTAGCTGCTACATCTAATTTTCACATACAATGGTTTAAAGTTAAGTTGTACTATGAATTTCATCCCGCACTATGCACAGACAAAAGCAACATCAGGTCCTTGTACTTGAACGAGAAAGTAGGATCTCTCCAAAGCAACATACGTAGAGAACTTGCTGAAAGAAAATACAGTTGATAATGTTCGTAAGTGATGCATTTTATTACGACAAAGTTTTGTTGAGGTTTAGGTGGACAGTGTAACTAAAAACAGAATATAATCATTTGCAGAAGTCGCAAACTAGTCCTGCTACAACAAAGCGATTAAATCGATCCAAAATAATTCTTAAAAGAGTTGGCAAAGAATTCAGCCGTCAATTTGTTGGGTTTTGAGCACATTAGTATTGAAGCGTGTCTGCATGTGGTGTAGTGGAACAGAGGAAAATGCAGAGCAGCATGGCTGAGGCTTCGGATTCTGGGCCAGAGTTTTACAGCTAGGTTTATATTACGTTCAGGTAGCCACGGCAACCCTGTTTGGCCCAAATGTAGTGTGCTGTTTATGTCAGAAAAATTGAATATGGACAATTAAATGGCCAAAATCCCATGGCACACTACATTTCAATCAAATGGGGTTGCTGTGGCCACTGGAAACATAAACCTACCTTAAGATAGCCTACGTGTTGTGATTACTTTAGCCCACTAGCTAGTTAGACACTATTGTCATAATTATAATGTTTTCATCCATCTCCATTTGTCTGGCGACCAGACTAACATTACCTACCAGAGCTGGTTGAAGACTATAGCTAGCTAGTCTGTAACCATAACAAATCTAGGTAGTGGGCTAGCGAGCGCTAACTATACCTGAAGCCATTACGGGGGTGTAATCATTAGTGACCTGTCTACAGCCTATATTGCTTTGGGTTAAATACAGATCAATGAGAATTGAGTCATTTGTGTTTATCCGATGAATCAATTAATTATTAAAATAATCTACAAAATAATCAATATTGTAATTATCGTTAGTTGCAGTTAATATTTCAACAAAAGATGGAAAAATTTACTATATTAAGATATAAACTTGAATATGATGGCAGCACAACATTAAGACAGATCAACAAAAAGCTGTAAAAATAAGTAGTACTAAAAACAAACAGATGGATGTCCATTCTGCAGCTAATTAGAACAACGTGGAAAAGATCTGAACATGATTTGTTATAAAAAGAGCAGATGTTCTCCAATCTGCAAAGAAACATTTTTTAGAACAAATTCAATGTTCCTCAGTGTGAAATTTCTAAGACATTATAGTTCATCATCTACAAAACACAATATAATCTAAAATGTCTTTATGTGCACAAAGGACAGAACTGAACATGGATATTTGATGGCCACTATCTTGGGGCCCTCAGGCAGCAATGCATTAAAATCTGATGATCCTGCACTGGAAATCACTTCACGGGCTTACAGACACTTCCAGAAATCGTTTTCTATTAACACATGTCATGATGCCATCCACAAACACAGATTAAAGCAGTATCATGCAAAGAAGAATCCACATGTGAACATGATCCAGAAATGCTGCAAGCTCATTTAAAATGGGCTGAGGCAAAGTGGGAAACTCATGGTCAGATGGAATCTTTAGAAATTATTTTGGGAATGACGGATGCATCAGTTCCCATCCTCCAGACTAACATTGGTTCATCCAGTTTGTTGGTATGAGGATGCATTTGTGCCTATGGAAGGTGCAGCGTTATTTCAGGTGGAATCAACAAAAAAAAAAAACGATATTAAATGATCAGCACGGCTTTGTAGTAGAAGAATACTGGTGCAGAACGGTCCTGCCTACAGTCCAGACCTTTCACTGATTGAAAATGTTTGGCATATCACGAAAAAAAAAAACCAAAAACAATATATCAAAGAAAATCCAGGACTTTGAGCAAATGGTTTCCACAGTTCTTAGACCTGTACAGACTGTTAAAAGGAGAGAGGATGCACTGAAGTGGAAAACATAATCCTGAAGTTTTACCCCACTCCCCGGAGGGAAGGCAAAGGGTATTGTTTTTGGTTTGGCTTGTTTAACATGCTAGCACAAAAACTATTAGTTGAATTCATACCAAACTGGGTTTATAGATCTTCAGTGACCCAGAATAGATGTGATTACGTTTTGAGGAAAAATAAGCCAAAGTTTACATTTTTAATGAATTAAAAATAATTACAATTCTTGCATTTTCTTATTAAGGGCAAAAATATTTATGAAAACATCAATTTTGTTTCAATTTACTTCAAATTTGGCACATATATAGAGGTAATTGATATGCTGACACCAGCACACACATAGACATCATGACATCAGCTGGACTGATGCCAATATAAGCTACAATGCATGTGAGGGGCGGGGTTTGTTGTGCCAGGTACCACTTCTGTGAAGAAAGAAAAAAACTTTTCATTGAATTTTGCTTTCATTTACATTTTACACAAGGTCCCAACTCCTTTGGTACTAGGGTTGTACAAGGAGATAACTTCTGAACCTCAAACTGATGGACCAGCCTTTCAATGACCGTATGTCATTGGTAATGCCTTTTCTGCTATATTTGAAGGCCTAAGTGTCCAATCCTGGTCCTTGAGAGCCACTGTCCTAGATGCATCCCTTTTCCAACACCTGATTCAAATGATAAGCCTATCGTCAAACTGCAAAAGCCTGATAACGACTGTCAGGTGTGCTAGAAGATGGAAACATCTAAAACATACAGGATAGTAGCTCTTGAGGACCCTGATTGGATACATCTATTTGAAGGTCTCTTGCTGCTGCTGTCCCTGCCTCTGATTCTCCACGTATGGAAACTGGAAGGTAGTGAAGGCCTTAAACAAAACCAAATGGCCCTTGGCTCTGACCAAACACTCGCCTATTCAACGACTAGACTTATATAGATTCATAAACTTGTTTTAATTCCTTCCTAAGAATGACCATCATTGTCATTTTCCCTCACACTGTTATCTTATCTTTATTGCATTATCTAGTTCTACAGTATGTACACATGAAATCAGGCATTGTCTGAGTTGTCAGAACTGCTGAACAGAGATGTACGCTGACTTAAAGCCTGGCTGCTGTATTATTCTTGTGAGTCATTGATCACTTACATGTGATTTTCAAGGCAAGTCTCTCCCAGGGGAATGATTAAGTACAATTGCTTTTCCTTCCTCCAAATCTCAAGTATGTGTGGCTAAACACAGTGCCAGGCAATGAAAGCTGGCAGTTTGAGTGATGGTCATTACTCTCACTGCCGAAGCTGCAAATGCCTCATTCTAAGAAGGAGCCGTATGGTGAGCATCCATAATGAGTATTCAGGAACAAGAATTCATATATTTACTCTTGGTGTGATTAAACTGCAGTGCTGGTGAGTGGTTGTTTACCTAACAATACATTACGTAGATATGTGTGATCAATCAGATCAATTCAGTAATACAGGCACTCTGCTTTTTTGGGGGGTTTGGAAATGCAAAACACCTTTCCTACATCAGAACAGGATGTTCTAAAACACTCAAGAGGAGGCAGAGGGATTAAACATGAATATATTTTGCATTTTGCATTGAGGTGATTTTTCAGCCTCGCTATGCCTGCCGGTTTTTCTGTGAGACATTAAATTGATGTTGGAAAGGCAATAAAGCGGTGTATTTTTTTCCCCCTGCAAAACCAACATCCAATAGAGTAAATCTGACAGACATGTGAGAGATGGGAGAATAGCAGGCTGCTGGCTGGAAAGATCTGAGCTTCTTTTCCTCCCCACAGTTTAACCGGATGTTCAATTGTTTTCAACATGTACCTCACCATTTGTCATCACTTATCAAACCAATTACCATCAGTGGAGGGATGACTAGTGAATGGTTTAGAAAAATGAATGTGAAAATATAACATAACACTGCTTATCTTCTTGTTCGATTGCTTACCGGCGTGTTTTTTGAGCAGAATGATACTTAATTCTGGTCATTTACAAGCTCTGGAGGGTGTTTTAGATTACTTTTTAGAGATATTTGGACAATCTATCAATAACAATCCTTCTAAGACTGCAATTATAACAGGGTGCCTCGGTGTCTTTGTGTTTTCTTTATAAACGTGTCAGAAAATGTCTTTTTTGCCAATTCTTTTGCACCATTGTATTTAGGAACAACTTAACTTTCAATTCACTGGATAGCTTAGTGGTTTACAAAGGCAGCAGCCTTTGGTGTGGAAGGTTGTCCATTCAAATCTCAAGTGGGCCCTTGGGCAAGGCCCTTTATGCTATACACATGCCTATACCTTGTAAGTCGCTTTGGATAAAAGCGTCAGCCAAATGTAATGTAATAAAAAGAAATTGAATCAATATCTGTCCATTAATTATCCTTAAATTCTTAAAACAGTGTGTATCAAAACTTTTTGAGGAGTTTTTTTTTGCCTGTACGGAAGTCTCTGAAACAGTTCCTTTCTACTTGTAATAGAGTCCCACATAGCTGCCATAAAGTGTTATATAGTGTCGGAAAGGTCAGGATATCAGCCTTTTAATACATTTTGAATTTGTGGACAGTGCAAAGAGTTCAAGAGATTACAGTTGTTAAAGGGTTAAATTATGTATTCTGTGATGGATACTCCACTATTAGGTTCTGATATTTTTACGACAGTAAATTAAGTGCTACAGGTCCATTATCTACTGGATTCAGAAGTGGGGTTAACAAAGATACAGATGAAATTGCCTGATCCAGGAGGGAAATTCACTGTATCAAGTCAAGGAAAACAAAGTAAAAAATGAAATAAACAATCGTCTGTCTGTCTGTATTTAACATGTAGTGCCATTTGTATGTCTCTGTAAACATATGTACTGTACTAAAACATCTAATATCAACACTCTACCAGTAATTCATACCAAACTGGGTTTATAGATTGCCAGTGACACAGGATAGATTCCATTTTGGGAAAAGTAGGTCAAAGTAAAAAAATAAATAAAAAATTCCCATTTACTTATCATGGGCAAATTTTCACATATATGTAGCAAAAAAAATCTATTTGTTGAATTCATGCCAAATTGGGTTTAGAGATTGCCAGTGGCTCAGAATAGATGTGGCTAGATTTTTTTTCCATATTTACTAAAAATGGGCAAAATTTAAAATTCCTATAAAAACACAAATTTTGTTTAAATTTATTTCAAAATTGGCACATATATAGAGGCAATCGATATGCTGACATCAGCACACACATAGACATGATAACATCAGCTGGATCGATGCCAAAATAAGTCCCAATATGTGAAAGGGGCGGGACTTGTGCCTGGGACCACTTGTTTCAGTTTGCGTCTGAGCCTGTACAAATGTTGTTTAAAGGGTTAATGGCTCAGGAACCACAGCAATGTGATTATAGAATTGTAATTGTTTCTGTGGCTTTCACAGACTTTCAAAAACCTTTTAAAACCCAGATTTACATAATGTACACAAGAGCAACGGCAATGGCAACTCCAGTATAAACCACTACTGACTGTCATGTTCAGTCCTCTCACTATAGCACGATGATTCATCGACTGGTTAATGGTGCTAAAAGCCTCAAAATAATTTAAAAAATCAGACAGTCTTTTATCCTCAGGGTCAAAAAGGATGTTTACACTTCTCCTGGAACATACTTAGTACTGACAGAACAGAGCCACAAAGCAATGACATCGTAAAAGTGGAACGGGTCACTGACAATGATGGTCCTGAAGCAATACGATAATGATGTTGTAGAATCGACATCCACATGGCGATATCAGATCACGCAACTAGGTTTTGTGAGAGAAAAAACACCCCACTATTTATCATTTAAGAGTCCAGTTTATGCCGACTTCTGTCAAACCAAAGAGAGACGAAAACATTTGCAAGCGTTTGTTGGAGTTGGGAGTTTATATTTGAAAAATAGATGCCAGTTTGGTTGGACTTCTCTTTAATGCATGTCTCTGAATCTGAGAACAAATAATTTGGTCTTTGAGTGTGATCCTTCTCTGTGTGTGTGCCTCTGTGCATGTTTGTGCATGTGTTAATTTGGATTTGAGTGCTTAATTGGATTTACGATGTGCTGTTTGAACAAAACGCCACCATCTCTGCAAGTGACGTCCACTGTCGACTCTGGGTTTGGACCCAGTTTCCTCCTACAGCCCATCTGTACCTCTCATCCTCTCCAAAAACCATTATAATCCCACCAATCCCACAGCCTCTCAACATGACGGCCTCTTTTCTGGCAGCCTTGCCCTTCACATTAGGATTTGGCATTGGGCTGGAGGCTTCTTTTCCCCCATTACCGTCTATGAGAAAGCTGATTCTCTCTTGTCAGTGTGCCTTCTCCTCGTCTCTGCTGCTAAATGCATTAGAGGCCCCACCGCCAGGGCCGAGGGAGTGGCTTTGGGGAGGTGGGAGGTAATTCAGTCATAGGCAGCTTCAGAGGAGACTTTTTTTTCCTTCTTTTTTAGTGGTCCTTGGGGCCTTTTTTGCTTTGTCCTCACTCATGTGCTATTACAGAAAACATCCCATAGTGAAGAAAAATTACAGATGGCTTCCTGTAAAATGGGATCTCACAGCTGAGGTAGCTGTGACAGGGAAGGAAAACATTAAAAAGTAAGTTGATATTGATGTTGTGTAAAAAAAAAAAAAAAAAAAAAAAGAATAGTAGGTACTGTAGATCTTGGTAGAAACAGCTGCACTTCCTCCATGTCTTTCACCAACCAATACGATTATAATCACCTTCAAACATGGCTTTCATTTATGATTAACCCAACAGCAGAGAATGTTTCAGGCTTTTACCATTGTCTGCATTTGTCTCCCTTATCTTCAGAAAACTGTAAGCCATAGTGTAAAGCATGTCTTTAGTTCCTTAATAATAGTGTTTGTGCTTGTGTGTTATTGATGTTTGTGTGCATATGTCATGTGACTACAGCCCATTCATTACGGAGACACACGGGTGATTGTAGGATGCATTGTTAACGGCTATGTAATAAAGTTATGGAGTGCGTTGCCTGGATAATGCTACTTGTTAAGACTCTGAAGAGTCTTTAGCCAATTATTCTAACATTCCCTTTGAAAAGATACATTGTGTGTTTTTTAAATATTTATATATATATATATATATATATGAATAAAAACAGGCTAAACCAAACATTAGTACTCTGGGTGTGAAATGGACCGGTCCTGTGTGTGGACAACTGTTAGTGGATCATAGTTAGTGTGGATCTGTTTGGACACACACACACACACACACACACACACACACACACTGGCAGCCAGTTACAATTTATCAAAGTGTTGATCGTCTCCCAGCAACTCATCACAAATTCTCTGTCGCTGCAGCAGGGAACAGTGATTGTGAATGATTTCAGTGTACTGAATTTGTGGGAAGACTTTTGGTGGTAAACTGCTGACAAGATCGTTGCATCTCCTCCCACAAGTTTTCTTATTTTTTATCTTAAAGTTGGTCTTACAGAGAGCAGAAAAAGGAAATAGAGGGGTGGGGTGGGGGTGGCGACGACCTGTGTTTGATTCCTATAATGTACACTGACAACAAAGTTTGTCCCATATGATGAGATTCTTTTCTTTTCCTTTCTTTTCTAAAACTACAGGTGGAAGATACTGGGAATTTTGGTGTCATTCCAATACCAAGTAAATACAGGGCTAGTATCGCCAATACCAGTACATTTTACTCATGATCATTGAATAATTTTGCGTTTACTTACTTGATTATTATAAAACAAAGGACAAAGATTTTAGAGAAATAAACATTTTTTTTAAATTGACTAACTACAATATAAACAATTTATCAGTATAAAAATAATAAAATTCCCCTTTCCTGGTGTTCCCACGGTGATGAATGACTTCATTGCGCACGCCACATGTGACACTTTCCCTGTCCGCTGCAGTGAGTAAGTTCCACACAGCACCTCCCTGTCTCTCCTCCATCACAGGCTGCTCTCAGTCAGTGCTCTGACTCTGTGGTAGAGGGGAGGGGCAAAGTGTGCCTGAGAGCCCACAAACACAGACGTATGAGACAGACTTAAGAGAGAAGCTGCACTCACATGAACTTTGTGAGGAAATTGGAGTAATTTGCTGGACACATAGAAGCGAAACTATGATAAAAGTATTGATCTTATCACATTAGTATTAACTATTGCTCAAGGTATTAAGGGTAACTTGGTATTGATACCATCAATATTTAGATTGACAGATCCAACACTATCCAAAAGTCATAGTAACTCTGTTAATGGTTCTTTCATTATCTTATTTTTGTTGTTGTTGTTTATCTTGTTAATAAGTATTATGATTTTTCCCTATAGATTGTATATAAATATATTGTATAAGGTTGTATAAGGTCAGGTTCCACTACAAAGTTGACTTTTCTCTGATGTATTTTGTCTATTATTCTACTATATAAAAGCATATTATGAACACCGTTTGCGTGAGTGTGTGTCAAACAGGCTGTGAACATATACTCAGTAATAGGATTTGATAATGTTACCTGATGTCTGCAGATGACTTCAATCAGTCTGTTAATGTAGCAGCCCTTTTCTCACATCCCGTCCACTCCATCATTACAGCTGACCGCTGGCCCTAACCAGGACATCCTGCTTTGATTGCTGGGAAGGCAAGTTTCATATGAAATCACAGTGATAATCCTTTAGTGTGTCCTTGAAACCGCTAAGAGCAGTCATCTCAGCTCTGCATCAAAGCACAAGTATCAAACAAAGTGCTTTTCTTTAATAATAAGAGTAAAATAAGAATAAGGATGGCCAGACTTCAGATCCTGGCTGTGTCTCAAAGTGCCTGACAGACTGGAGCTGGCAGAAGCAGGAGTATTTTTACACTTAAAAGACACAAATGTACTGTTGAGCCTTCAATTTGGCTAATGATTTTTGTTTCTTTCTCTATTTCACATGTGGACGAGTTTATTATTAGGGATGCATAAGTATCAGATTCATATGATATTCATTTTTTTTTTTTTTTTTGGTCTTTCACTTATCAGCAGTATTTTGGCTGAAAACTGTGTCATCCTGTTATATCATGTTATGTCATATTGTTTTGTTTCTGCAGCCTTCTTTCTTGTAAATGAGGTTAGCACAAAAAAGCTGCACCTTTTCACCCATGTTTAATATAGAAATTCAAACTCTGTGTATGTATATATCGTGTTCAGTTGAATAGATGAATAAATTACTATTACTAAAACATATTTAAGCAAAAAAAAAAAAAAAAACTTAGTTGTTTAGTAGTAACATAGTTGACTGCTGCAACTGTTGACTCCCTCTCCGCTCTCCCATATACTATAGTTGTTTTTAACTTCATTCTTTCTTGTAAATCTTAGATTTGTCTGTACTATTTCCTTTTATAAGGTTATATTAATTAAAAAATATATATACCATTAGCCTGCATTATGTGACAAACTGCATCCGTCTGTGATCAGAAGTATGATGTGGACACAATAGTCAATTTACTATTTTCAAAACAAAAGTGCCCATAAGGACATGATTCACTGTTATATTGTATTTACACTGTTCTCTTTGAAGGAACCTATAATTCCAACAACAGCTGTGTTTATATTCTTATATTTAGATGATTAAAAACCTTAAGTTGTTGAACTGTTTGACAATCACATACTTCTTATTTATTCTGGAGATTTGGATCAAATATCAAGCAGTGAGTATGATACAGTCAAGAACTGTTTCTGTTGACAAACTAATGTCCAAATGAGTCATTCCCTGTTTTCACTGTTGGACAGATTTATAAAGTTGGAACGAATCAATGGGGGGTTTGATAGAGCTGAGATCCTCCCCACACCAGGATAATTTGATCAGAACCTAAATGATATTTTTCTCATCCAGACATCCTGTTTAAATCAATCTATTTAAAATGAAGATGCTGTTGGCTCAAGCAAATAGTGAAGTTCACTGATTATGAATATGATTATGAATGAAATCCCTGGTGTCAGATGTTGGACTGAGGCAACATAGTTCAATTTAGTGTAGAAAAGTGTAGTAAAACGATGGGCGTACTGCAGAAAAATGTTTGACAAGCAGAGGAAACTCTGTACGTGCTGTTTTCTTCTTCCCCTTGGGTTCTGCTGTTTCAGTAGTCTTAACACCACCTACAGACATGACTGTTTGCTTCCCTTCACACCTTATTTCTTACCCTGAACTGTTTTATTCTCCTTAGTTACATAAAATCCCAGACCTTGAACGCATCTGCACAAAACTTTCCTTCACTAAATCCTCCTAAATCTGATGATCTAACCTGATTATGTGGAGGTCGAACTGAAAGAAAAACATACTCAATATAAGACAAAACAAAACTTCAGAAAAAAATACACTTTTTATGTTAGAGCTGTGCAGACCATTTGATCAATAATTTTAAAGTGTCCATAACTGGGCCTTAGAACCAATGACTTAACTTTCATTAAGGTTTTATATGATTTAACAAATTACTTGTTTGATTCTCAGCAGAGAATAATTGGACATGCTTAAGAATTGAAGGGTCAGCATCAACACTTATTTGACAGTTGAATATTTGAACGTGTGTGACTTACACTTATGTTAACAACATTACAACAACCGGAGTTCAAATTCAGTGTTAAACTCTAATTCATATGTCAAATTCCATTTCCAATGACAAATTCCTAATCCAAATAGAAATGTAATTAATATAACTGTATATTCCACTGCAAAAATTTCAATTTAACGTTCATATTTCAAATCTATACATATTCCATTACTTCATCCAGATTAAAATTTAAATTCAAAACCTGAAATTTTAATTAGCGGAAATTCTGAGTTAAACAATTCTAATTTTATTAAAATAAGTTGAAAAACAGTCACTCATCCAGGGTGTACCCCGCCTTCCGCCCATAGTTGCTGAGATAGGCTCCAGCCCCCCCGCGACCCCGAAAGGGACTAAGCGGTTGAAAATGGATGGATGGAAAAACAATAATTTTTAGTCAATAATGTATCAATATCAACAAACTGATTTTTTTTTGATTTTTTTTATTAAATGCTTTTAAATACTAATTTACTATAAGACAGTATCATATTTATGACTAATGCATATTTATGTCCAACCTCTGGGACTCCACATATAAACTGGTAACATCTGAGGTAAGGCAGATAGTTTGAATGTATTGTATGTAATATTTCAACCCATATAGACCCAGTGTGACATTTGTGGCAGTTCCCAATTTCTCTTTAACCATTCTAAAGTGGTTTAGTGGGGGGGTTTAATTCACTGATCTTGTAGATGTTTATAAAAGCTGAGATTAAAGTTGAAGGTTATTACATGAAAAACAGAGAAAACTGAAGAAAAAGTGACTTTGTGCAAAATCTATCATTAAATGAACATAAACCCAGTGTTTCCATCCACTGTCATTGATCCAACTTCATGGGTTTTAGTGAAAAATGTTACAGAAGATGATGGTGTTTCCATGGTAACTACATAGCCTCTGAACATCCAAACGGGTCATATCTGATGACCATGAAAAGACGACAAACTTTATTTTACACTAATTATTTACACGTATTAGTGGGGATTAAATAATTTATATCAGTGGATGATTTTGTTAGATGGTGGAAGTTTGCGGTCTTTATGTTTTATCTTTTATGGGTTAAAGTGTTGACTCCCACAACCATTCTCATAAGAAGACAAAAATACAAACATATGAGCTACAGCACAATAAGAAACAAATAACAGCAGTGGGGGGGCAGCAGACTAACAAAAAATAAAGGACATATGTACGATAAAATATGCAAATGATGCAATCTGTACGCACAAAGAAAAGAACACATTAAAATCTAAAGCGTATTGCTACCCTTTAACTGTGTTCCATTGGCTTGTCAAAATGTTCCTTCCTCTGATATATGAGGCCATATAAGAACACTGCATAAATAATAGCTCTGTGTATCAGAAAGAAATAATGTTTGAGTTAACCACTCATTACCACCAAGGCTCAGGATTGTTCCTATAATACAATGTTTTCAAATCAACATATTGCGGTAATAGATCTTATAAACAGCATGTACTGCCAAACCTGATGCTCATTACCACTGTGCAAACTTTCAAATACTTTGAATACTATCTCATAATGTTCTGTTTACATGTAATGATAACGTTTTTATTGAATCTTTGTAACAATTAGATGTTGTTCATAAGATAAAATAGACACTGTGAAAGCACCAGGAATGTTTTGGAACAGTATGATTGCTATTTACTTCCCCTAAAACCCTTCTGCAGGTTACAGATATCACTTGTTATGTCTAGTGTTGGAAGGATTTTCTATCTACTTCTCTAAAATGTAACCTTTAGGTTTTCTTTGCAGATTTGCAAAGTGCAACCATGTGAATAAAACACTAAAGCTGTGACTAGTGATGATCTCACTCTCATATCTTCACATATCTCAGGCTGAGCTGCATTTGTAGAGTTATATTGCACAGACATTTACAAGGCCACTTTTGTTGCGGATGAAGCACAAATTTCAATAATATAATGGCTAAAAATAGCACAAAATGGGTAAAAAAAAAAAAAGTGGACTCCCTCTTGGGTTTAAGATATGGCTGAGAGGGTTTTTGAGTTTGTGTGCCTACAATATCTGGTATGAGTATACAGTTATATAAAAAAAACAAACCATCAAAAGTCATCAGACATTGCATAAAACATGGAATGTCTAAAAGCACTGTTTTTGTCAGTACAATGACATAGATATTGATGTAAGAAATGAAGTGATTTTGATTATTATCAAGAAAACCATGAAAAAAGGCTAGATATGAGCTCTGAAATGAAACTATTATGAGCTGTTTTTGTTGTTATTACTACATTTGTCCCAAAATTGTACCTTTAGTTGTACCAGGCATTAAAATGAACAAGAAATTGAAGAAAACAAGGGTTGGAAGAAAACAACCCTAACCCTATGCGGCACTTATGACATTTAGTGGGGGGTGCTATTGAGCTATTTTAGACAAATCACCGCAGTAATGTCACTCAAAGAAAAGCCAGTCTTCCACCATGGTATAGATGAAACTGTCCACATCTGAAGTTGCTTGTGTTTAGTCTCTTCAAGGAGTAGTGTAATTTTTTTTCAGAAAGTGATGTGCCAAAGTATTGCTTTGATTGTGTTTCTGAATAAATGAGTGGTGATGAGTACTTTTAAATTGTGTAGATACGTATAACTTAGAAAAAGCGATGTTATTAACACCTACGGAATGTCTATAAGATATAAGCTAATCAAAGTGGTGGATGGAGAATGAAGATGATTTAGTGTGTGAAACAATTATTGAATGCAATGTCTATCATGTCTGAAATAGTGTGTGTAAAACAAACTTTTATAACTCTCTATAACTATATATATACAAGTACTCATGAACAGCTAAAATAGGCTTAGACCCCTAAGGGTTAAGTAGATAAAAACTTTAGAAAAAGTCGTAGTTCTTTTTTTCCTCCTTTTAACCAAGGTTTTTTAGACCTAAAAATCCACAGAAATCAAACTGCGGCATCCCATGGATTAGCAGGCACGTCGCAAAATGTTGATGAAAATTTATTCATTAGAGAAGGCTGTTTGTCAGTTTTTGGGTTAGCTTAGAAGAGTTTATCTGTAGGGATGTCAGTGGTCCATGATGTTGGGTCCAAATCAATGAAGGAATATTTGTATTCTCTGACACTCTGATATCTGAGACTGGAATAATGGGGACAGTTTGCTTGGCTCAGTCTGGTGGGATCAAAATCTTGTTCCAGTCTGTAGCCCGTATAATGATAAGACAGATGAAAGGATGTTTTTGATCTCCTCATCTTTCAGCTGGTAAGTGGATGAGCATATTTTTTTTTATCTTGTCAAACTGTTGCAGAAGAAACATCTACGTGGTTAGGTTAAGGAAAACTTATCGGTAACAGTTGGGCTGAATTCACAACACACTTTTGCATTAAACCAGAGAGATGAGGTTTTTCAGTCTTGGGGGAAACCATGTAGGCTGTGGTGTAGGTGACCTGGTCCAAAATGTACTCGCAAATCAAAAATCATGCTTGGTTACTTGTGTTTTGCCCTCCATGTTTATGAAGCTGGAACACACGGTAGACATTGTTAAATCTGTTTCAAGTTGATATAACCTCTTGTTGTCAGTGACTGTCATCTTTAAAAACTCCAAATAAATGTAAAGTACAGTGTGTTATAATGAGAAGAAGTGTTAGCATTCATTATCACACTGTATCAACCATAAATATATGCGACAAATATAACTATGATGGGGTCCAAATACTCCGTAACCTTTTAGACTAAAGCCATGATGAAGTTGACCTGAAAACAGTCCTTAAACCCACAATCTTTGGCACCAAGCGAAATAAGTGATAGTAAGAAACACTAACAAAGATCAGTACATGCATTTTTAATTGGCTGATTTACAAAAGAATAACTTGAGCCCAATCCCAATTCACCCCTTAGCCCTACCCCCTGGCCCTTTCACTTGGCACTACCCCTTAAAATGGAGTTGAAACATTTTCCTTTGAAATGGGGAAACCCTTCATTTCCTGTTACCATCATCAATGGTCATCAACACCGCTGTAAACAAATGTGAACATTTTGTTTCTGTAAATATTCAACATACCATCAGCAGCCGTAACCACTTCTGTTCCATGGGCTTTGTTCATTTCACTATAAACAGCAGAAATGCAATCTTGAACCCATTGAAATGGCATTAAACAGTCGATCCAATAGTTAAGTTGTTTACCAGTAAATAACTTACATTTGTGAGTTTCTTTCATCACTGCTGCACATTTTGTCTGTTTATTTCTGTCTTGCCAATGATCTGAACAGAATTATGTGAAACTCCTCCTACCCCTTCGCTTGAAGTGCCTATTACTTCAACATTTTAGCAACAAAATGTGACTTTCCTGGCATGATGACATGCGATGCGGATCAATTGAACTGAGCAGAACTTTACTTCTGTGTAATGATTAGTGGTCATTTCTGTGTTTTATCCAACACAAGTAACACAAGTTTTTATGGATCAATTTCATATGATAAAGTACAAAAATCATAACATGCACAATAGCTTTTCAGACAATCACTTATCAAAAATCCACAGATGACTTTAAAATGTGTTACAAGTTTTGTAATTTTGTGACAATCATGTGAAGGTGCAAATGGATATATTTCAGCAGAGAAATATACAAATATAAAGTGTTAAATATGTAATGGACATTGATGAGTTATTCTAGTTCTCCCTTGTGATTCATAAGATCATGTTTTTCCTGAAAGAAATATTCCAAGTTCTGTTTTCTAGGATTGAAATTTAACCTGTGGAAAAAACAAATGAATAAATAAGTGGGTCCAGGCACAACAAACTCCACCCCTCACACATATTGTTGCTTATTTTGGCATCGATCCAGCTGATGTCGTGATGTTTACATGTGCTGATATCAGCGTATCGATAGCCTCTGTATATGTGCTAAGTGTGAAGTAAATTAAAACAAAATTGATGTTTTTATAGACATTTGAAAATTTCTCCATCATAAGTAAAGGAAAAAAGGTTTTAGAAATTCATTAAAAAATACAACTTTGATCTACTTTTTTCTAAATGTAGCTACATCTCTACTGGCTCACTGGCCAATTTAGTATGAATTCAACCAAACTTTCTGCTGCTACGTAGAAAAAAACAGATATTCAAAAATTCATTAAAAATTGGAGCTTTTACCTAGTGGTCCCAAAATGTAATCACATCTATTCTTCATTGCTGGCAATCTATAAACACAATCTGGTAAGAATTCAACCAATAGTTTTGCTGCTAGTGTTAAAAATGAAAGATAGAAACAAACCAACTGAACCAAAAACAATACAACACCTCATGCCTCTACTTCAGGGGACAGGAGAATAAATAACTAACCTGTGGTACTTGGACTTTTTAAAGTAAAATGGAGCCTGATAATACCAGATGAGATATGAAAATATAAAATTTGACTATCAATGAAAACATGGCATTTCTATTCTTAATGGGACAAGGTTAATTAGTAAAGTGACTGGTGCAACAAATGCCTGATGGGGCTGTGATTCAGGATTTTAAGGAGCTCTTGTAAATATTTGATCAAAACTGTGGAGGTGTCTCATTACATTTGTGTTTTAAATAATAGACATTGGGTGAAATATTTTGGTGGGGTTTTTTTTGTTTTTTTTTTTTTCAACCTTTGCCTCCACCACCTGGTACAGAGCATTCACCACCTTAGGCAAAATTCATTTACTGAACTCTCTTCTCTCATTTATTTTTCCAATCGAAGACAGACACATGATGAAGTCATATCAATCATTGAGATGTGTCAACTCTGTACACACACCCCTCAGGCTGGATATAAAACATTTGTCGTTACAATATTCAGTTGGCTTATCCAGCAGAGGTGGGAGAAGAGGGTAGGGGAATCAAAAGCACTGGCAAAATAATAAAAATAAATAACTAGAAAAGCACTCTGAGAGCGCAGACCTCCACCAAGTGCAACATCCCACCCCACCACCATAAATATTAGTCCCTCATTTATTTGGACAGCACTTTAAGATTCTTAAGTCCATGGACTATATGAGAAA
>JAPSES010000058.1:5009003-5020960 GCA_029822895.1 Maxillicosta whitleyi
TTTCAGATTTGAGAACAACATTCAGTAGGACTTGAGGATCAAGTGGTCAGATTTCAGTGGTCGTAGTCAAGGTTTTTGTTGGCCATAACTCTTATAGTAATCAAGAAAGCTTAAAGGTGGAGTGGGAGATGTTTTCCAGGATGATGTCTTAAAATTATATTCCTTAAAATCCCCTTCACATCCTGATTATAACCAATGAAAAATAAAAACTAATTGGTCAGCTGTGGAATGGACAGGACTGAAAAAACACCATCCAGTCATTTTAACCGGCGCGTACCCCTCTTTATGTATGAATTGCATGTTCAGAGGATTGGAGGACTTGTACCGGAAACAGAGCCAGAGTTTGGCTAGCTATATTAGCTCATATATTAGCTCTATTAGCTTTTATTAGCTATATTAGCTCATATTAGCTCTATTAGCTTTTATTAGTTATATTAGCATATACTAGCTATATTAGGATGTAAAGTGCACCCCAGAAAACTGTTTTGTCACTATCATAAATCATTACAGCATGTAACGTTAGCCAGCTAGGTATGAATTGGGGCTGTTTTGTAAGAGGGGGGCTGTTGGATGAGACTGAATGAGGTACACATTGATCCGCGAGCTGGACCCAGGCTTGGAACCAGGACCAGAGTCGGAACCGTAGCCGGGGATTAGGAACAAACATTACAAGTGCAAGTACTCTGGAGGTGTGGCTTCAGGGGAATGTCTGAAGAAAGGGGTTTGGACTTGTGTAGTTTCAAAATGTTGCATGCTCAAACTTTTTCCAAGGCTTCCTACCACCACCTTTGAGGTAGAATTTTTAGTGCAACGATAGAGGATATACATGTGATTGTTGTTGAGGGAATTAAGTCTGTCAGCTGTTAAGTACGGTTGTATTACTCATTTGTGTTTTTACACATAACACAATGCTGGCATTGCTGTTATAAAGTACAACTATGTGTTAACATTCATGAAGTAGCTGAAATAACTAGGTAGCATTTAACATAATAGTAATATTTCCAGTGTAAGCTATGTTTTTTTTTGTTTTTTTTTCCAATAAGTTACATATAGTGTTAGACTGGAGAGATCCAAATATGATCACCTGTGGCTCTCAAAACGAAGCTTGCAATGTTTAAAATGCCACGCTTGAGATTTCCAGATAGCAGTGTACAAATACCAGGCCTCCATTTCCTATTACAGCTAACATTATTATCTCCTATAGCCTATATTTAGCTTGCCATCATGCAGAACTAAGTAGCCAGAACACTGGGGTTACATTGCATTTTTACCACATTGGATTTTGTGCTGACTGAGCAACAACAGACATGGACATCGGTGTGGACATGTAGACATGGACGTGGTTGTTACCGGAGACATAGACATGAGCACTGGACTGGAGGACGATGGGGTGGGGTGGGGAAAGCGTCCTCAGCAGGCATGTTCCTGGAGATACCACACCATCACAAGTGTGTGAACACACAGATCATAGACACACTACGAAAGTGTAGCAGCAGTGGCCGATCTTCTACCAGGTCTCGAGGACAATAATCCGGTGACCAGCATTGGTCGGAGCAGGTCTTTTAAATTTGACTAATTGCTGATGGGACTCAGGTGCGTTTCTCCAGATCAACACACCTGCTGAGGAATAGCACGAGGGAGATTCCTTCCTATGTCAGCATCTGGTGACATTGGGAGGGTTACAGGTGAAAAGGGAAAGGGCCCACTATGACAGGTGTGTCCAGTTCTGGTCCCTGAGGGCTTGTATCCTACATGTTTTAGATGTTTCCTTCTTCCAGCACACCTGACAGTTGTTATCAGGCTTCTGCACAGCTTGAAGATAGGCTTATCATTTCAATCAGGTGTGTTGGAAGAGGGCTACATCTAAAACATGCAGGATACTGGCCCTCGAGGACCAGGATTAGACACCCCTACATTATCACAATTGGCTCCAAAATTAAGTCAATGTTAATATTCCCACATTGAAAACTATTAAAACTCTATGATTTGTTTTTTGTTTTTTTTACACAGCTAAACTTCTCTGTAAAGCTGATAAAATTCAACTACCAGACAACATACAAAAACTAATTGCCCATAGTGAGGGGGGCTATAACATGGAGGGATGTGGGAATTTCAAAATACCAGCAGTCAAGACAGCCAAGAAAAGTTCATGTGTATTGGTGTATGGGGTCAGACTTTATTGTGGGTTGGACGTAGACCTCAGGCAGTGTCGAAACATTCAGAAAAATTTACAAATTAGTGTTTTTTTTTTTCCACAATATGTGACTCAAGGAAGGGTGCAACTGGATAGCTTAGTAGTTTACACCGAAGTCCTTCATGCCTATACCTAATAAGCGTCGGCCAAATGTAATGTAATATTGGATTATCAGGTTGTTCAATTGTAGGATATGTGTGTATGTGGATGTGGGTTGATGTACAGACATAGATATAAACAGGTGTGTGTGTGTGACTGTATGCGTGTACATATTTGTAGGGGTGTTAACCCTGTTGTATAGTCAGTGATTAAGCACGAACAGTTGGGGTTGGCCTCTTCCCTTTCAGGCACAACAGTTCTTTTTTCTATTATTCTAGTTTGTTTTGTTTGGTGTCATTATTGCCATTATTATTTCTCCCTGTGTTTTGTGTTATGTTTGTGTCTGAAATAAACTAAAAGAAAGAAAGAAGTTGACGGACCACACACATGGTCTGTACTTTGCTACACGATATTTGTGAAAACTCTTTGGGATAATGAGTTCAAATTAGGGATAGGGACAGCAGCTTCAAAACTTAAAATTAATTAAATTAATCTGGAAGTGACTTATAGTTGTAGTACCACTGATGACTGCCGGGACAGGCTCCATATACCCATGCCCCCCAGTATGTTACACTGAAGTTCCCATTGAAAATGCTAAATCTGTTTATTTATTTTCCAGGATTCACTCCAGTCTCTTGTTTTATTTAGTCTCTCTATGAAATGATCTGGCGGTCCCAGTTGATCTCAGGTTTTCATGTGTGCTATGCTGTTTGATTGACAGGTCTGTTTGGCAGGTCACTTATCTACTCACTGTTTGTTTAAAGCACATCCTTTCCCTCTGATGGGCAGCTGGACTATAGATGTGGTTAAAATGTTCCACTACAAAGCTTATAAAAGGATGCTGTTATGCATAAATGTACAGTTTTACTAAGCTTGGTCTTAGCGTTCATTCACCTCTGACCCCTTGAGTTCCTACAGGTCTGCTCCTTTTGACTAAATATTATCACTTGTTGTTCCTAAAAACCAACATGTAAGATACCAAATCAAAAAAATGGCTTCAAAGCAGCAATTCACAAACCAGTTAATAATATCACAGCTCCATCAACTAATTACATCCAGTCTGTTTGTACTACAAGTTTTTCTTTACTTTTTCTTTTAATTTTTAAATCATTTTTACAGTGCAGTAATAGTAATGAAACAAACAAACAAACAAAAAAATCAAGAAACAGAAAACAGAACACAACATAACAAGGGGGAATGCTGTTTTTCATGCATTCATCTGCTTTTCTTTGTCAGAACTGGAGAGTTACTGTACTTGAATATTGTCCATTTCTCCCATCTGTGATTAAAAGCTCCCATCTTCATCCTCAGATGAAACGTTAATTTTTGCATGTTATGTGCATGGTCACTTTTTAACCAGTTCCTTGTGACAGTCTTTATGCTGGCTAGAATTCATATTTTAAATAGATAATTGTCTTCTCTTTGAATGACACCATCAGGTATCAAACCCAGGTAGATAATCTGTGGGTCCATTGGAATTTTGTAATTTAAAATTACCTCTATTATCTGTCCAACATTGTCCCAAATCATTTTAATTTTTACACATGAACAAAACATATGTGAGTGTTTGGCACTGGCATGGTGACGACATCCCCTCCAGCATTGCTGTTGTCTTCCTAATTGTTTGCTTTTCATATTCAGTTTAATAAAATAAAATTTAAAAAACAATAAGGTTTTTCCAGCCAAATTCTCACCAGATTTTAGAGCTGGTGGATGTTTGTTGTGTTTTACACATAGAATGCCATTCACTTGTATAACACAATTTTAGTACTGACATGTCAGTGCCAGATTTCCTCAGAAAAATAATTTTCACCCACTGAAACCAATATGTGGCATTATAGAGGCTACATCCACCTTCTATATCGGGTCCAAGGGACTGTCTAACACTTACTATCAATAAAATTCTGTCACCACATATATTGGCAACAGTTTCTGTGATAATCCAATGCCATCACCTTCTGCACAGGAGCTAAACCTGTCTTGACAGGATGGCCGCCCTAGTTCCACAGGGGTGTTTAGTTTTACTTTATACAGGACACACACTTGGCTAGTGGCTGTGCTTCTAACTGCCCCTCCAACGCTGAAACCGCAGATCCATGTGAAAGGTGCTTTTACACCTTGGGAATAAAAAATGGATGGGCAGCCCAGCCATTGACCGACTGGCCAAGTGACTTATACAGCTTTAACTCTCTGATCGATGCTAGCATACTGTAACTGCAGTTTCATCTCTGACCTGTGCATGCACCTTGACAGAAGACCTTAAACAAAACAGATGCAGGGTCCTTCACTCGTCTCAGCCAACTCCAGTCAGCCAAGGCTCCTGGATTATTTCTCTGATGAATGACATCCATCAAATATAAGGGGCCTGGATCTGTGGGCTGCTAACTTGGCCACTTGTCAATTATGATTATTAATCTGTTATGACCCCCCTCCCATACCATCCCCCTATCCGTAGTCATCCCTCCTCTCTGTACTCAATTCAGCCTACTTGTCACTCAGTAAATCAAATTGCTTCTGAATAACTGATGGTGTGTCCAGATCCATCGCTTCGATAGCCGCAACCATGTCTCTAATCCCCCCTACTGTTGGCTCAGCTGAAAACAGGAGGGATATTTAAATCAATGAGGATTTATATTGGTTCTGACAGGCTTGGCTTTTGTTACGTGGAGCAAGATGACAACTCCTTATTGACTGTAGGGTGTTCTGGGATGGACTAAAATGGTATTTCTTTTCAGGGCCATTTGCTTCCTCCCTGCTGGGAGAACAATGCACCACAAAGACTTCAACAGAAAACCAAAGAGGCGCTCACCGTGATTTGTGCTAAAACCACAAATGGCGGTTTCAAGCTTTTGTTGTCTTGTATGATACAAATAAGCTTTGTTGAAGTCATTTATGAGAATATGATAGAGAGAATGAAAACCTCTGTGAGATGTGTTTCTGTGGGTTTATAAAAGCTACAAAACAGCAAAAAGTTTCATGTTTGGACATCTTTGGAAGGTCATAAATGGCGACTCCAAAACAGCATTCATACTTTCATAGAAGATGGGGTAACTTGTAACTATAATCATGATCACCATAAGCTGCTTCTACAGTAGTTATTACTGCTTTGTGCAGATATTGAGTATGATTGTACTGGTGCTCAGCAGTGCTCATTATCAAGAGGTCAGCTCAGGAAGGCACGTCTTCTTCCACACACATGCATAATGAAGATATCGCTGTAACCTAAAGCTCAAAGCACTTGTCTTTGAGTTCAGCTGCTCAGTTTCCATAGCACCACCCCTCTCCACCTCTAGAACATATCCTCTCTTAGATGTACATTTTGTAATACTGTCATTACTCTGGTTCTCCTTCAAATGTCTGCCGTGTCCCATGAGCTCTGCTTCCCAACATTCCCGTCCCTCGCTGCCTCATTAATGAACTGTAAATACTCTTTGCTATGCAGCAAAATTGATTGACTTGTGAGAGGGCAACATTGGGAGGGAAAAGGAAACTGGGATAACAAGATGTATGCACTTGGAGACAAGTTTTTCTGCTTAAATTTACAACTTGTTTGACAACTGTGCTTTTTGCAGAGTTGAAAATCAAGAACATAAAATATATTTGTCCTCTGTGTCAGTACACTCGACACACACATTGCACAGTAACCTGCATAAGCATAGAGTTCCTGGTATTGGCTTTCTTCTCTCGCCTTGTCTCTGCACAGTCAGACTGAAAATCCAATTAATCGAACAAAAACTAGTGCCTGCATATCTCTGACAATGTGTCAGATTTACAATAGGCAGCAAGACGGAGGAGCCATGTATCCAGAGCTAAGTCAAGAGCAGCCAAGTCCCTGTCGTGGCTCCAAAAGAAAGAAAAACATACCATATTCTTAGCTCCATTTCCCATCATATGTAAAAGAAGACCAGACAAGAATCATCCTGAGGCAAAGTATCAGCAGCTGTCTGCCTCTGTGATGTGTTAATTTTGTAGTAATGAATGGATAATATCAGTAACTGCATTGGAAACTTTTTGTCAAATCTATATTAATTTGAGTTTATACCCTGTAGCAGATGGCTTACTCAGAAGAAGTCAACTTCCTCGTCATCTGTAGAGTAGCACGTGGCAGAAACAAACCAATGAAAAAGATTAAATTAGATATTATTTCACAGCAAATCCTCAGATAAATGGTGAAACATAACACAGGCTGCCTGAGCCGGAGAATGAAACAGGATACTGAAAAAAAAAGAAAAAAAAATCAGACGTTGCTCAGTAGATGTAATAATATCTATCATTTCTGATAAACCAAATGTTTTCACTTATGATAAATAAATCATATGATGAATCATAAGTTAGTCATGTTAACTTTAACTCAGGTAGTATCATTTGAAACAGAACAAATATTGCGTCCAAGTGAAAAGAAACACCAGTAGGACTGAGGGACACATTTTTATTTGTATGCTAACAAAGCTAACTATCTTTAGCTTGTGTTTTGCAGCAAATATATTTTTTTATTGATGAAAGCAACTTTCAATCACATGTCAAGCAAGTTTGAGTTATTACATAAATCTGAAAATATTAATTTAATTTGTCTTCTGTGTTAATCATTTAAATACTATAATGTCTGAGAATGATGGAATATTTTGCCCTCAAATAAGCAGACAGACAGACAGATATTTTGTTAATCCCAAGGGAAATTCACATATAGTCCAAATGAATTTAACCTTTTTTTTTTTTTTTTTTTTTTTACCATATTGGTTCTTACATGCCCATGGACAGTAGTAAACAATTAAATCCAAAGTTCTCAGTCTCAATATATAATTAACAATCAGCTGCAAATGAAAAATATAAATTCCAACCTCATCCTCATCACTTTAAATGTATGTTGTGTTGTGTAGGCAGGTTCCACCACATTAATGTACAAACATTCTTCATAAAAAAATATATATGAATGAATAAATGTGTACAACATGAAATAGTCCTGAGATGGGAACTTAGTTAATATTCTATTGTATTATTAATATTCTATTTTAAACTCACAAAGATGTCAGGTTTATGATATTAGTGCCCTCTATTGGTGATAAGTGGTAAATGCAGGTTTGTTTTTGAACTGTACCGCCTGAACTCAGATCAGCGTTAATTTTATATTCAGGATTTTTCTCTGTTGGTGTCAATAGGTTATAACTATATTCATTCAGTCATTTAGAAACCGATCAGTCCTTGAGAGGTTCATGGAAGCGCTGGAGGTTATTCTGTTTACCAAGGGATGAACGCAGGGTGCAGTCTGGAGGTGATGACAGTTCATTGCAGTGCTGACACACAGATGAACAAGCATTCACTTTCACATTAGCACCTATGGGTCATTTAGACCAACTAACCTATTAAGCTGCGTGACTTCGGAAAGTGGGAAGAGGTTACCTGGAGACAACCGATGCAGACACGTAAACTCCACATATTTTCCAGTAATAGAATAACACAACCATCAGTTGGTTCAATTTGACAGCCTGTAATAATGTAAAGGCATAAACGTGATGTGAGTGGACGCAGTATCAGAGGCTTTACATGTGTTTTTTTCTGTTTCTGCCTGTTGAATTTATGCTTCTAGAGCTTTGCCATATGAATCACAATGGGACAGATTTATGGGAGCATGAATACACTTTAGTATGATGCATGCCACGCGGTCATGAAAGGCTTTCCTTCCAGTCTGTAATCCCCAGACAATAATCTATTAATTAAGCTCTACGGACTCGGCACTGATGTGTCATTAAACATTTGGCTGCAGAAGACATGTCTATTCTTCCTGAGCTCATCTTAGGACATCTGCATTACAGTTTGACAAGTAATCCCTAACCACCTCACTCTAACGTCCCCTTTCTGAATGAAGAAAAAGGTGAATTGAAAAGCAGTGGAAAAAGATGCAAACTGACTGACAGATTGCTCGCTACAATATTTTTATCTGTGCGTCTGCAGGCTGAGCTATACAACCTCCTTGGCTCAAAGGTAAAAGTCTTACAACTACTCATCAGTGACTAAATATACTTCAGTGGGTGTTTAGAGAGGCCCAGTAAAGTGAGGTCTATGGCTCAATCATAATTCACCCCTTGGCCCTACCCTTTACCCTACCCCTCCATTTTGCATGTTCACGTAAAGGGGTAGGGGTGTATGACTCTAGATCAGTCAGGAGAGAAGGGCTAAGGGTCCTCGAAACTGAGATTTTTCAGGACAACACTGCAAATGGTGGGGTATGAGAAATCCCCCATAACTCCGTTCCAATCATTGGCAAGATGGAGGTAAACACAGCAAAAAAGTGCAGTAGTGTGATTAAAGAAACACACAAATATCTTCTGTTTGATGCTGTTTCAATGTGTTATATTTCGCATTTCTATCTGCAAAAAGATGCCCATATGTTGTGCAACAGAAATGGTTCCAGCTGCTGACGGCACAGAGAATACTTTCAGAACCAAAGTTGTCACATCTGTTTATAGTAGCATCGATGATGTAACAGTTCTCGGAGGGTTGTCTTATTTCATAGGGGAATGTTTCAAGCCCTACCCCTTGCAGCTCTGTTTCAAGGGGTCATGCCAAGTGCTAGGAGTAGAGGTAAAGGGGGGGGACAAAGGGTGAATTGGAATTGGACCAATGTGTGATTATTTATTTACCTTTGTTTAACCACGACGTCCCATTGAGATTACAAAGGTGGCAGCCTCACAAAGTCAAGACTATACAAAACACATACATGATACACAATGAACAATAAAACAGAACAATTATTAAATTACAATAAACTTAAGAAAAACAAGTCAAGAGCAAAAAGTCAAGAGCTAGTACTTGGAGCCACCTGGATGGTAACCACTAGAGCTAATGGGAAGAAAGGTGTTGAGGTATTACCCAGGTTTACCCAGCAGAGCTTTATCGATGAACATAAAACAGCGTCATAAATCATGATAAGCACTGGGATACTCTACCTGCCTCAGGTGTGTGTGTGTTCAGACTTTACTTTGACACACATAAAGTGGTAGGCCACTGGTAACTATGGTGATGGAACAGACTATAGTTGACAGGTGTTGATATTTTCACTGGAATGTAACCACAGACACTCAGATCATAAAACCTTTGACTTGACATTCTCGGTGGGTTCTTTTCTCAAACACCACAATGGGAACTGATGATGGAGAATGATTTGACATGTGAAACCATCATGAAAGTCTTTGAGAGGGTATCTTTTTTTTTTTTTTTTCCAGCTTTTCCCTTCAGGGGTCGCCACAGTGAATCATATTCACATGTTGATTTGGCAGGTTTTTATGTCGGATGCCCTTCCTGACACAACTCTCTGTATTTTATATGGGCTTGGGACCGGCACAATGAGACACTGCCCCCTTGTGGCTACAGATACAGGTGTGTATAGCATAAAGGGCCTTGCACAAGGACCCACCTGAGGCTCAAACCAGCCATCTTCCGCACCAAAGCCAGTGGTGTAAACCATTGAGCTACCCGGTCGCTCGAGAGGGTATGTTTGACTACTAATAACAAATTAAAGTAATATGTCTAGAACACAGTAAATGACTACAAGCTTAAAAAGTAAAGGCTGGAATGATGTTTGTTCACCATTCACATGCTTGTGTACCATCATATACTGATTGCGTCACAGTGAAGATAGTTCCGGCAACAGCCTCCTACAGGAGAAGTAGCCCTAAGCTCATCTGTTTAAGTAAATGGTACGGCATAATTTATATTTATTCACTTTTTATTAACCCTACTAACAGAATGAGTTTGAGCTCACTGTATTATGTCACATTAACACCCGTTCACTGTCAAACTGAGATATAAAACTAAACCTATGGAGAAAAATGTCTAATATAATATACTGTAATGGAGAGCTCTGCACTGAGTTTTCCCTTAGAAAATGGATTAGGATTGTTGAACTCAGTGAGAGATCAATATAAATGAACTGAAACATGCTAACTTCATTGGGTATCTAATGGACTTGACCAGAAGAAGAGAATATAGTGGTATTAGTTTGCATTAATGGTCATTTTAATCACTGCTTGCTGAGGCATAACACTATTGTTTAATGATGCCGTGGCATTATTCTGCACAGCAATTAATGTCTTTATGTTTATAGCCTTTTTACACAGCTGCAGTTTTTATTTCATTGCATGTGCTTTAGCAGCTGTACCATGTCCTCCCAGTGGAAACGTATGATCTACTTTTTGCAATAGACCAGTTCTCATCACAGAACATAACAAAAAAAAAAGCAGGGGGGTGGGGGGATATGGAGAAGGACGACAATAATTGAATCCAAACTTCAAAGATTCAAGCCTCATATCATATTTGATACACCTTAAAATTTTACAGAACAACGCAAGGTGTTTCCAGTGAGATTTCCATGGTTGAAGAAAAGCACCATTTGTTTCACACTTTGTAACAGCGAACTGTGAATCAGTGACAGCGTTGTCTATTGTAGTTGGCTAACAATGTGGAGAAGCACTGTAAAGTATGAAACAGATGGAGAGGCAGTCGAGATGTGGATGGATGTGAAATATTGTACGAACTGTGAGGAAATCCTTGGAGAGAATGAGCTTCAGTGTGTTCTCAGTCTAACAGAATGTCACCACAGCGTCAAACTGGATATGTGGAAAAGGAGTGAAGGAGGGTCCTTTGGTTCTTCGTCCTGTTGTATCAGTCAAAACACATGTCAGACTGAGGAGGGGTCTTTTTTTAGTGCAGAACTAGAAGTGCTAAAAATCTTTCGTTCGTCTTCCCCAAAACATCACTCTTTTTGTTCAGAAATGTAACAGATTCTTTAAGAATTTTTCCTGTTTTAACAAATATTTCAATCAGCTATTACTGTGTCACTTACTAAGGTTTTCATTTAGTCAGAAACAGTAGAGCCTATATGCCCACATTTTTATAAGAAGGGACTAGTTTAATTTATTTACCTCAAATACATTCATTAATATAATTTCCAGAGTAAGTGCAGTAGATTTTTAATCGTCTTAATACATATAATTTTTTCACTTTCCCCCCTGAACTGGAACACACAGATAAAAGGTTGACAAATAAAACAAAATAAGTGCAAACATGTGAAATGTGCCATCTAAGCCTTTTTTGATACTACGGTATTCCCCAGAGACCTGTGACAGATTCAGCTCTTACTAAACCAATGAAATGAATCGCCTGTATTGATCTGTGTGTCTGTGGATTTGTGGTAGACATGAAAAACCGAATAGGTACGTGAGATTTTCCATTACTGTGGAACACTTTTGGTCTGAAGGTGGTAAAAAAGTCATGCAACTGTATACATTAATATCTATACCTGTGGATGTTTGTCTTAATGAGCTTTATCACTGATAAGTAAATGCATACATACATATTTTGACATTAGAGTGTTGTTACATTGTTTTGTTACTATACATTCTGGTATAAATAATGATGAAATAGTGATTATTAACATGATTCAACATTGACAGTCAGGATCATTTCTGTGCAAATATAATAATAAACTCAATCAACAATGTGGGGAAAAAAGTGCATATGTCTAAGCAAAAAACAAAGCATTTTGAGTAAACATAATTCCACTCACATTTGGTTTTCTGCCAACAAAATAGATAAATGTGACTAGAATTGTTGCCAAACAAGGTGTTTTGTTACCACAAACAAAAAATCCATTAACTTTTAATATATA